>JBCEWE010000709.1:0-12500 GCA_039877035.1 Silurus lanzhouensis | reverse complement strand
TGATATGATATGATCGTATACCTATGATACCTATACAATAGAATGCAATGCAATATGATATGAGACAATACAATACAGTAGGACCCAAGTGATATAATACAATACTGTACCATATGATTGGCTACCATATAATACAATACCATATCATATGATACGATTCCATACAGTTACGATACCACATAATACAATACCATACGATAGGATACCATATGTTATGATGCAATACCACATGATACAGTACCATACATTTGGATGCAGAATGATATTATATGATATTAAATGACGCAATACCATACTATAGGACACCATATGATACTATAACATATAAATGCTCTTCCATTAGATACACTGCCACATCATACAATATTATATAATAGGATACTATACAATAGGGTGTAATACAATACGAGACGACACAAGTGATACGATACCATATGATTATGATACCATACCATACTATACTATACAATACCATTCCATTTAAAACCATACGATACAATACATAACAAAACAATCCGATAAAGTATGACACGATATGATACATTACAATACGATATGATTTGATACAATACAAACTGTTACCATGTGATATGGATATGATACGACACAATCTATTATTTTCGAATCTCCTGCGATAATTTTTTCCCAAATTGAGGAACTATTCCTTCCTGAATGCAATACAATGTCATCTGAGACAACGCGATGCGATACGATACCGTATGATACTATACTGTATGACGCTATTCCATATGATCGGATTCCATACAACGGAATGTAATACAATATGATATGAGGCTGAACACTGGAATATATTTTTCACACCCCAGTCGTCCGCTCTTTCCAATAATTATCTGATTTAATAATCATTCATATTGAATAATAATTCAATTTTGATGGCTTTCCATTGAAGCGCTTTGAACCTGTGATACCTTCAACAGCAGATCGACCACAATACAAGCCTGAAATACACCATAACACCCCCTCCCACTCTCTCCACCGACCCTCCTCCTTCTCCTCCTCCTCCCTCTCCACCCCCAGCCTGGGGTCATCCATCATGGCCGCCGTGGAGCCCGAGGCCTGCAGGACGCCAGCGGCTCTTTGTGCGAACGAGTGTCGGATCAGCAAAAGTCTATTAAAGGCTGGTGGGCTTTTCACCAGCTATTGGCAGCGGGTCAGTGACTCGGGCTCTGTGCTCTCCTCCACTCTCCCTCGTTCTCCCTCGCTCTTCACCACTCTCCCTCGCTCCACTCTTTTGTGCCCTGACACAGATCCCAGTAAGATTAATGATTTTTAGCAGCCATTCTCCCTCTCTTTCTCTCTCTCTCTTTTTCTTTCTCTTTCTCTCTATAACCTCCATTTCGCATCTGTTATAAGCCGACTCGCAGTTTATCCCTCCTTTTCTCTCTCTCGCTTTTCCCCCCAACGTATCACTTCCTTCACAGTGTCTGTTGCTCGTTTATTTAGCTCTCCATCCTTTCTTTCTTTCTTTCTTTCTTTCTTTCTTTCTTTCTTTCTTTCTTTCTTTCTTTCTTTCTTTCTTTCCATTTTTTTAACATATGTTAAAGCTGACCCTGTACCACTTTTTCAACCCCAGTGGTCTGATAATACAACAACAACAACAAAATCATGAATCTCCATGAAGATCTGCTTTCCATGGTTAAGAGGAGGTACTACAAAGATATAGAGCTCCAACCCTATTGGGATGAATGTGAATGCTGGCTAGACCCCTCTCCTTCCTCCTCACCTTCTCACTCACATCAGTACCTGACTTTATCAACACATTTGTGTCTGAATGAATCTCGACAAAAAGTATCCAGTGAAGCATCTTCCCAGAAGAGTGGAGCTCATTATAACAGCAAATGGAGACTAACTGTGGAATGGGATGTCCAGAGAGAAGCACACAGTAAACTCATAATAAAGTCCAACTTTGTGTATTTTTACGTTTCAGATTGCATGAGTGAGGTTCACTACAACAATCACGGTGATGGAGGGAGAGAATCAGAGCTTGCAGAACGTTTTCTGGATGATGGGAAGATCGGATCATATCAGTGACTCGGTTCTTTGAATCCTTTTTTCAGTTGTTAAGTTCATTTTGTTTCTTTAATCACCTGCAGAGCATCTATGGGAGTCATGTGATAAAAGAACAAACGACTCGGACTAGAAAAGGCGAGAGATGAACTAGTCGATTCTGTATTCTGTACATAACCTCTAGAGATTTTGCGATGCTTTGCTCGAGCGAGACGACTCTTTCTCCTGAGTCTCATTAAAGACTCATTCAAAATGGCGTGTAAGTTTGAGAAACTATGGGGTAGAACCTGCCGACGTTCTAGAGCTCTGAAGGCTCTCAAGATATCATCAAATGCAAATAAGATGAGACCTATGGGTGGAAATGACAATATAATTGAACATCACTCGATTACTCATGTCTGAAAGAGAGACAGAGAGAAAAAGAGAGAGAGAGAACTGACCTTCCTAACCCTCAGGTGGTTAAATTAATCTCCACAGAAATTCGTAAAAGTCTGTAAAACCGAGTCTTTTACGTGTTTCAAAACATTTATGCATGTTTCTTAATAATTTACAGGTAAATTTGATCATTTAATGTCACTTCAGACAAAACCAGTACATTTTGATTTAAATACCTGTAGCTCTGTCATGTTCCACTTAACTCATTTTATTTTTTTATTTGAAAAAGGTGCCAACTTAAGCAACATGGCTCCCATTCCATACTTCAACACCATTCAAGTCGAAGCGTACGTCCGAACTCTGTACTCGCTATCTAGAGACCAGACAGTCGTCTGGAGTGATATCTATCATGGAACGACCTGCCCAGCCACCACCCCTAAATCCTGCTGAACTGCAGAAGGTCAGAACAACTTGTGAAGAACATCTTTTACAAGAAGCACAGACACTGAAATTGGAATGGAAACCTATGTGTTGACTTTATTATCACAGTTTGCATCGATTAGCTTCAGTGTAGTTAGCGCCTTTCTCCTACTAGCATTATTGCAGCTAGCTGTGTATTCCAGTCTAAAATGTTCTGTACTTGTCTGATTGGTCCGAGCTACTGAATAATTACAAAGAACCAATTTGAAGATGTGCTACACAACTGTGACATCACAACTCATAGGAGGTCACTAATGCTAACTTGCTAATTTAAATATCCGCACTAATATCTTTTCTTTTGAAAACGCATATTTTTCACTCCGTTTTTCCGTCCACACTGAGACAGTGTTTTTTCTGTCAACAAAAACGTCGCTTTTTGAAAACGCTCACCAACGTGGATAAATTCGAAAACGTTTTACCGCATCACAGTGTGGACCGTGTGTGAAAACTTGTCGCCGCGATGTTTCGAACAGCAGGAGAGTAAAAAACGCCGGGCGAAATGACAGTCTCACGGTTTGTTCATGCGCAGAACTGGGACGTGAGCGTTTTCAGACGTTTCAGTGCGGATGAGCGACTTTTGGGAATCGATTGATAACGAAAGTGTGGACGCGGAGCGTTTTTAGACAAAAACGCTGTTTTCAAATTTATCCGGATTTGTGTAGCTGCAGATCGGTTCGATATTATTATATATGCGACAGGAGGTTTTCCAGAAATTTCCAGACTGTGAGATAGACAGAGACAACCTCCTCCCTACAAGATCACATTCATTCCAGAGAACCGTTTTAATCAAAAACTATAAATAATACTTCACTAATGATGCAAAATAATGACATGCTTGTAGTTTTCCTTCATCTCCAGCCAAAGCCCACATGCCACCAAGCAGACGTCCAGCATAAAATCAATTCTGTACCATAAAAGGGACTTTTTCCTCCAGAATCACTTCCACTACATGATGTAGAGCCGACGATAGCAGCAGGACCTTTGTCACGATTCCAAGCGTTCGTGCATGAGTTATTTCTTTCATTTCTTATTGATCTGTATCTGTGTGTGTGTGTGTGTGTGTGTGTGTGTGTGTGTGTGTGTGTGTGTGTGTCTTATTTCAGCAGCACAGAGGGGAAACGCTAACGGCAGCACGACGTTGCGCTACATCATTGCTGAGTTGCGTGATGCAGAGGTTCTCGTGTGAAGTTCTGTGGCGCTCCGGCAATGGAAAACTGGGCCGTGTGTAGAGAAAATGCTCGAGTTTTAGATGAGCTAAGGTAAAGTCACGGAAAACTGGGTCATGGAAAGTAGAGATTTAAAGTGGTAGTGTGAGGAGAAAGGAAACGTACCAGCCTGGAGTTCCCGATTACCTCCAATAAAAGACATCTCCTCATCCAGAAGTTCTCTTCCTCAGCTGGTTATAAAGCGAAGATGTTAGAAGGTGTGGTTATGTAATTATTTTATTTGCTAATAATTTCACGAACACAGAAAGGTTCGGGGGGGAGGGGGGGGGAGTGGTAGCTCACTGGTTAAGGCCTTGCAATGTCATGAGTTCAAATCCCAGCATTACCTAACCAAGCTGCTGGGCCCCTGAGCAAGACTTATAACCCTCAACTGCTCAGATGTAGCTGTAAGTTGCTCTGTATACAGGGAGTGCAGAATTATTAGGCAAGTTGTATTTTTGAGGATTAATTTCATTTGAGGATTTAATTTGAACAACAACCATGTTCTCAATGAACACAAAAAACTCATTAATATCAAAGCTGAATATTTCTGGAAGTAGTTTTTAGTTTTAGCTATTTTAGGGGGATATCTGTGTGTGCAGGTGACTATTACTGTGCATAATTATTAGGCAACTTAACAAAAAACAAATTTATACCCATTTCAATTATTTATTTTTACCAGTGAAACCAATATAACATCTCAACATTCACAAATATACATTTCTGACATTCAAAAACCAAACAAAAACAAATCAGTGACCAATATAGCCACCTTTCTTTGCAAGGACACTCAAAAGCCTGCCATCCATGGATTCTGTCAGTGTTTTGATCTGTTCACCATCAACATTGCGTGCAGCAGCAACCACAGCCTCCCAGACACTGTTCAGAGAGGTGTACTGTTTTCCCTTCTTGTAAATCGCACATTTGATGATGGACCACAGGTTCTCAATGGGGTTCAGATCAGGTGAACAAGGAGGCCATATCATTCGATTTTCTTCTTTTATACCCTTTCTTGCCAGCCACGCTGTGGAGTACTTGGACGTGTGTGATGGAGCATTGTCCTGCATGAAAATCATGTTTTTCTTGAAGGATGCAGACTTCTTCCTGTACCACTGCTTGAAGAAGGTGTCTTCCAGAAACTGGCAGTAGGACTGGGAGTTCAGCTTGACTCCATCCTCAACCCGAAAAGGCCCCACAAGCTCATCTTTGATGATACCAGCCCAAACCAGTACTCCACCTCCACCTTGCTGGCGTCTGAGTCGGACTGGAGCTCTCTGCCCTTTACCAATCCAGCCACGGGCCCATCCATCTGGCCCATCAAGACTCACTCTCATTTCATCAGTCCATAAAACCTTAGAAAAATCAGTCTTGAGATATTTCTTGGCCCAGTCTTGACGTTTCAGCTTGTGTGTCTTGTTCAGTGGTGGTCGACTTTCTGCCTTTCTTACCTTGGCCATGTCTCTGAGTATTGCACACCTTGTGCTTTTGGGCACTCCAGTGATGTTGCAGCTCTGAAATATGGCCAAACTGGTGGCAAGTGGCATCTTGGCAGCTGCACGCTTGACTTTTCTCAGTTCACGGGCAGTTATTTTGCGCCTTGGTTTTTCCACACGCTTCTTGCGACCCTGTTGACTATTTTGAATGAAACGCTTGATTGTTCGATGATCACGCTTCAGAAGCTTGGCTATTTTAAGACTGCTGCATCCCTCTGCAATATATCTCACTATTTTTGACTTTTCTGAGCCTGTCAAGTCCTTCTTTTGACCCATTTTGCCAAAGGAAAGGAAGTTGCCTAATAATTATGCACACCTGATATAGGGTGTTGATGTCATTAGACCACACCCCTTCTCATTACAGAGATGCACATCACCTAATATGCTTAATTGGTAGTAGGCTTTCCAGCCTATACAGCTTGGAGTAAGACAACATGCATAACGAGGATGATGTGGTCAAAATACTCATTTGCCTAATAATTCTGCACTCCCTGTAAAGGCGTCTGCCAAATGCCATAAATGTCAATGGTTTCTTGTTGCTGAAACCAGAGTACCAGGAGGAAAGATGGTTCACTTTGTGTTTGATTCTGTTCCAGGTTTGATGTGTTCTGTAGGTTCTACGTGTTCTGTTTCTGTTGCTGTTCCTTACTAATCTCAACACCCAGGGGCATCACGTATGGATGTAGATTGATACAACTTCTCTCTACATCTTGCTGCTTTATTTACCTCTCAATACCTTTTTCTGCTTCTCTCTGCCTCTTTCTACCGCTTGCTGCCTTTCTTTAAACCTTTCTGTCATTTTCAGCCTTTTTTTCACCCTTCATGTCTTTTGCTGCCTCTGTCTACCTTTTGTTGCGTCTCTCCACATCTCTCAACTTCTTTCTACCTTGCTCTGCCTTTTGCTGCCTCTCACTACCTCTCTACCTCTGTCTGCCTCTATTAACCTCCTCTTTCTGCCTCTTTATACATATTAATGCCTTTCTCAATTTCTCTCTACTGTGCTTTGCCTCTTTCTGCCACTCTCTAACTTTATCTGCCTTCCTCTTCCTTTTTCTACCTCTTGCTGCCACTCTTTACCTCTCTCTCTCTCTCTCTCTCTCTCTCTCTCTCTCTCTCTCTCTCTCTCTCTCTCTCTCTCTCTCTCTCTCTCTCTTTCTCTCTCTCTCTCTCTCTCTCTCTCTCTCTTCTTTCTCTATGCCTCGCTCTACCTCTTGCTGCCTCTATCCACCTCTTGATGCCTTTTTCTGCCACTGTTTAACTTTCCCTGCTTCCCTCTGCCTCTCTCCATCTTTCCCTTCTTCCTTCTGCCCCTCTCGCCCTCTTGCTGCCAATTTTTGTCTCTCAGCTCCTCTTGTTGACCCTTGCTGCCTCTCTCTGCTCTTTCTACCTCTCACCTTTCCATTGAACACAGCTGAATGGACCCACAAACCATCATCCTGATACACAAGGGAGATGGGTTTCAGCAACAAGGAACCATCCTGAAGAAACACACACCCTATATAATGCCCTGGTTGCTGAAGGAATTGCAACGAATCTCCACAAACCCTAGTGGAACATCTTCCCAGAAGAGTGGAGCTTATTAGACCAGCAAATGGAGACTATATGTGGAATGAGATGTTTAAAAATAACATTAATATGAGCTTCTTTTGAAGGACAAGGCAGGTGTTAAAACAATAAATAAAACAGTTTGGACAGAAACAGAATAATAGATGAATATTCGAATGTTGAAGATAAACATCACTGTCACATCCTCTGGCCTCTGAACTGCATGTGTTACACCAAACGGCCAGCAGGGGCGCTGCACTCTAGCAAATAACGTCCAACTTTTAATTGACCTGTGTTTTATGTTTGTGTGTATGTGTGTGTGTGTGTGTGTGTGTGTGTGTGTGTGTGCATATATATGTATGTGGTGTGTGTTTGTGTGTTTGTATGTTTGTGTGTGTATGTGTGTGTGTGTGTGTGTGAGTGTGTGTGAGTGTGTGTGTGCATTTTGGTCTCTTATTGATTTCCTTTTTTCATATTTATGAGGCGCTTTATTTGCACTTATCTCAGCCCCGGTTTTAAACACTTCCCGATCGATCGGTGCCTGTTCGATGCTCTTAAAGGTAGATGCAGTTTACGCAATATTTTAATAATGGATGATTCTGCTGGAAGATCGATCCTGTTCGAGTAAACAAGAATGTCTGAGCTAGCCAGTAAATATTCAGGCGTAAATTAAAGACTGGTTCTGGGCGCTTTATGGTGAGCGATTTGTGTTTATTTCAACTTTCGCGAGGATCTTTGAGACTCGTCGTGGAGTTTGTTGGCACACTTTACATCGCTCCTTGTCAGTTTCTTTCTTTTCATATAATTTAATATATGTTATAATGCCAAAAGTATTAGGACATGCCTTTTCCAACTATATCTGGTTCTTCTCCAAACTTACATGAAGTTTTGCCTTCACTTGAACTAAGAGATCCAAACCTGTTCCAGCATGACAGTGTCCCTGTGCACAAAACCAGCTCCATGAAGATCTGCTTTTCATAGGTTGGAACATCTTTCCAGAAGAGTGGATCTGATTTTAATGATGAATGTGGACTAAAAATGGAATAAGACGCTCAAAAATAAGCACAAATCAATCTTATGGTCAGGGGTGCACAAACTTTTGGCCACAGAATTTAAGGTGCACGATGCCATTTTAACTCTATAAAGTGTAGAAATATTCGCCCTCGATTCTTCTTTTATTTCCACTCGATCCTGCAGTTGGATGAATATGTTTGTATATGAACAGGTTTAATGCTTGAACTCTTGTGGTTTAAACGAATTTGTAGAAACTGAAATTCATGATGAAGTGATTTGGATTGAAATATTTCATGCTGACTGAAGCATCAGATCATCAGCAGATTTACACGACATGTCTTTTGTTTTTATCACATTTTATTTACTGTTTATTTATTTATTCATTCATTCGTTTGTGTGTGTGTTAATTAAAACCCACTCATTTAACTTTAGAACATATCTTACATTAGTTATTAAATATTTATACTCAGACCTGAAGATATTACACTAAAATCGCAATTATTTAAATCAATTATTTAAATTATTTAAATCAATTATTTAAATTTAGAAACGGATGCTTTTATGCCCTTTGACCCCATCACTAAGGAGCACTTCAAAAAATACACATCTTCTTTCTTATATAATAAACAAACAAGTAAATAAATAAACAAACTAAAAAATAAAAATCTTTATTATAAATTATTCTCTTTTTAATTATAAAGCATATATTTGGTTGCTCTGGAAAAATGTTAACTTTTAGTAAAAAAACTAAAATAAAATCTGTTTGTTTATTCAAAAAATATATAAATATGAGGAAAAACAATTAAACAAATAAACACTGGAGGAAATAGGTTCATATGTAAAGTTAAAAAAGTATATAAAATATATTAAATAAATCAATAAATTAACAAACAAATAAATAAATAAATAATGTGTGTGTCTATGTGTGTGTGTGTGTGTGTGTGTGTGTACATTTTTCCAAAAATAATTGAAAACGAATATCTGACAGAAAAACCAAAATTTCTTTTGCAGAACTAAAATGAAACAGCAAACAAATAATTAACAAACAAATAAATAAATGTTTTTATTATTAATATGAGCTAAGAAGCAAATAATTTGCTGAATATATTAATCACTAAATAAAATGTAAATCTAAATAAACTAATAATTTAAATGAAGAAATAAACAAATGGGTACAAAACAAAACCAAAACAAAAAGTTCAAAAATAATAAAAAAGTTTATAATTATTTAAATAGGGTTTAAAAGGAACAAATAATAGATGGAAGATTAAAAAATATACATTTTGGTCCGATTGAATATTAAACGTCTGTTCTAATCGCATTTTTATTCATCCTTTTATTTTATTTTATAACATTTTTTTTGTATTATTATATTATTAGTAGATTTGTTTAATATGAACATTTTGAGCTAAAAAAAAAAGACACTACGTAAGGTTTTCTTTTGCTCTCTCTGTCTCTTTTTTTCTCTCTTTTTCACACACACACACACACACACACACACACACACACACACACACACACACACACACACACACACACACACACACACACACTCCTCTCATCTCCCTACAGTTTGATGAATGATGTGCTGAAGCTGCTCCTGTTAATCATTAGGCCTCTCTAAAGGGGCACAAAAGGAAAAAGAGGAAGCGCTACATGATGTCAATCAGCTTCAAGAAAAACAAAAAAAACCAGACCCTAATGAATGCTTAAAGAAAGATGAATAAACTTTTTCTTATAGTTCCTGATAAAGCCTCTGGAGCTTACCTTCATGTCCAGGATGAAACCTTCAACAGATCCAACAATCAGGAGACAAAACCAAAAGCACCCGAAATCCAGCGTCCTGTCCTGTGAGCATTATAAATGAGTGAATATTGTGTTGTGTGTGTGTGTGTGTGTGTGTGTGTGTGTGTGTGTGTGTGTGTGTGTGTGTGTGTGTGTGTGTGTGTGTGTAAATGCAGGCCCGACTGTGCACTCGGATGGCGCTGCAGTAGAAGGCGTCCTGCAGCACGCGCCTTCGCTCGGCCCACTGCTCCATGCTGAAGTGCTGCAGCCGATTTTATTCCTGTTATCTGTTCCTAAAAATTCGTAGGATGTGGAATCTCATTAGTAGAAGAAGCAACATCAACACTTTTCCTGCCCTGTCCATAAGCAACGCTAAGCAACGCACGCATCACTTAATAGATCATTAACTAGCATCGTACTGCTGACACAGAGCTTTCCTTTTCCACATCTCCTCTCTCTCTCCTCTCTCTACGCTACAGCCGACGCAGGACAACACCGACATGCCGGTAATGCGCTCCTTTATACTCCATTATTATTATTATTATTATTGTCATCATCGTCGCATTTATTGCTGCATTGTTATAATTATCGCATTACAACATTGCTGTTATTGCATTTATTGCTGCAGCAACATGTAACTGTCTTATTATCACAGTGCATCATCCCTGCATGTCTTATTATTATTATTATTATTATTATTATTATTATTATTATTATTATTATTATTATTATTATCATCACATTCATTACCCCATTGTCGGATCACGTTTATTATTGCGTTATTATTATTGTTTAATTTATTACTGCAATGTTATTATTCCATTGTTGTTATTGCATTTATTATTATTATTATTATTATTATTATTATTATTATTTTTGTGTGACTACATTGTTGTTGCATTTATGTTTGCAGCACTATACTGCATGCTACTGTCATATTATTGCAGTGCATCACTGTGTGTATTACTGCTATTAATATCAACACATTTATTTCTGCATTATTATTATTATTATTATTATTATTATTATTATTATTGCATCTCTCACTGTGTTACTGTTATCGCATTTATCATAACTGCAATTATTTCATTTATGACTGCTTTATTGCAGTTCCAATTAGTACTGCATTACTCCTGCATGACTGTAACCATCATGCCTGTGTTTATCACTGCAATATTCCTGGGACACTCACAAATGCAATACATGCGTTTGTTACTGGGCTTTTTCTATTGCATTTATACTGCAGCACTCATATGTTCAATAGCGCAATCTTACTATTGCATTTATTATTGTTATTCTATATTTATTACACACATTATTACACATTACTACCTCATTCAAGCATTTATTACTGTGTTATTACTACTAATGCAGCACTCCTGCATTTACTACCGTGTTATTACTATTGCATTACTGCAGCAGTCTGTATTTCTTACCACGTGATTACTATTGCATTTATTACTGCATTATTACTATTGCATTTATTACTGCATTATTACTAACGCATTTATTACTGCATTATTACTAACGCATTTATTACTGCATTATTACTAACGCATTTATTACTGCATTATTACTATCGCATTTATTGCTGCAGCACCCCTGCATTTATTACTGCGTTATTAATATTGCATTAATTGCTGCAGCACCCCTGCATTTATTACTATGAAATAATTTGCTTCATTACCCATTACTACTGCGTTTAATTCTATAGTTATTACATTAAACCTACAAATTAAGTGCCCTTATTATTGCGTTATTGCGACATCACTTCTGTGTTTTTTTATTGCACCGTCATCGTATTATTACTACGTCACTGTACTCCACATAACTGTCTAATTATCACACCGTGTCACTCGTGCATGCATCACGACGTTATTACTATCGCTTTCATTACTGCGTCACTCTGCATGTATTACTGCTGTTATAATCGCATTCGTTACTGCATTTATCCCTCACTGCTGAGCTTATTACTGCGCCATTGCAGCGTTATTACTCCAACACTCTACTGTATATAACCATCTTATATCACATCACATACCACGTGTATTACCTCGTTATTACATGTTTAATATATTCAGTGGATTACAATTATGACGCTATCGTTTTTTCTCCTTTTTTTTTAGTGTACAGTCGTAAATAGAATGGAAATGAAATGTAACCTACTCATATACATATAAACGAGAAAGAAAGAAAGAAAGAAAGAAAGAAAGAAAGAAAGAAAGAAAGAAAGAAAGAAAGAAAGAAAGGGATGAGAGAGAAAGAGATAGATGAAGATAGAGAAAGGGAGGCCAAATGTGTCCACATGGGGGCAGAGTGTGGTGTGTTTTCGCCTTTTTCAGACCTCTTTAAAGCTTTGACAAATAAACAAGCCGCGCGCGGGCGCACGCACGCACGCACGCACTCACACACACACACACACTTAGACATCGTGCCATCCTCACGAAAGCGAGCTTATAGAGATTTTGCACAGGCAGGCAAATAAAACTACAACTACTAAAAATATTATTATTATTATTATTATTATTATTATTATTATTATAATGATGATGATGATGAATAATAATAATAATAA
>JBCEWE010000194.1:2591661-3019394 GCA_039877035.1 Silurus lanzhouensis | reverse complement strand
TTTGAATCTGTACGTGCAGCTGCGTTTGGATCATTTGCAGTGGACGAATAGCGTTCAGGGAAGACCTGCCAGCAGAGAGTTGCAGTAGTCAAGTCTTGAAATGACAAGAGACTGAAACAAGCACCTGGGCAGCCTGTATGGACAAAATGGTTGAATCCTTCGGATGTTACAGAGAAGAAATCGACAAGAACGAGCAATATTAGCAACATGTGGGAAGAAGGACAGTTCATTGTCCATAGTTACCCCAAGATTACGAGCAGTGGCTGAAGGGGAGAGCAGAGAGTCATCAAGTGTTATTTGGAGATCTTGACCTGGAGATGAATCACCTGGATGACCAGCAGTTCTGTTTGCTGGGGTTGAGTTTAAGTTGGTGAGCACTCATCCATGAAGATATGTCTGTCAAGCATGCTGATATCCGAGTGGAAGCTGTGGTATCTGATGGAGGAAAGAAAAGATTAGTTTGAGTGTCATCTGCATAGCAGTGATAAGAAAACCATGTGAGGATATTACTTCACCAATGGAGTGGGTATAGAGGAGAAAAGGAGGGGACCAAGTACCGAGCCTTGTGGAACACCAGTGGTGAGTCTGCACGGGGCAGATGTGGATCCCTCCAGTAATTATGCATAAAGCTCCTTGACTAAACGTTTTAGTATTTCATTTATTCACTTCATGACAGCAGGTATGAAGTTTATTTAAATTTTTTCCATGTATTGTGTATTTTTATTGCAAAATTGCACTTTTTCAACAATCTCATCCAACCAACCCAAAAATCCAATATGCTATTTAAAAAAAAAAAAAGCCTTCACCCTGCTTCTAATAATATAATTGGATTTTTTGTAAGTTTTAAAAAGAAAATTAATCATAAGATCATAATCACTATAATAGATTAAACCATACTGATATAGAAGGAGGTTGTGGGGAGGTCCAGATAACAATATTCTCTGCTGAGCAAGCAAAGATGCAAAACCGGCAACACCACCTTGATTATGGGTTAAAGGTTGACACCGAAATGGAACACCAAAAATGGCAATTAAAGGGCAGATGTCTAATTAGGTAACAGGGTAAAGTTTACATTTTTCCAGTTTGTCGGGAGCGTTGGGATACCACTTCAATAATTAAGTCTTAAAAAATGAGCTCTATTGACCATTTTAAATTGTATAAAACTGATCTAGCACATGACGTGGAAGTGCCTATATTATCTAACACCCTGTCCCAGTAACCATCGTCAAACTTTAGGTCTAATTCCTCTTCCAAGCACTAGTGATTTTTTAATTATAAGAATTGTCCTCTGACCAGTCAAAGTTTTTATTCAAGAGATAACACCAATTACATGGGAATTTAATCCAACATCTGTATCATGCAGATTTTGAAGGTAAAGAGGGAAACCCAGAAAACAGGGATAAGGCACAATGCCTATGTCTATTAAAAAAAATAAAATAAAAATAAAGAGAAGCAGGTAAGCTGAATGGCAAGATAAGTCGGAGAAGGTCGTAAAAACGTTTTAATGAAAAAGTGTTCTAAGCATTAGATCAGGGGTGTCAAACTAGGCCCGGTGGGCCAAATTCTGGCCCGCGTTGTAATTATATTTGGCACACGAGATCATATCAATGTGTATTAGAGCTGGCCCGCCGTATATAGCGCATACACAGCTAATACTACAAATCAGAATGCTTTGTTAGTGCGTTGGTGTGTCAGTCGAGGCAGCTGAAAAAATCCACCTACTCAGCGCTAAATTTACCCAGAGATTTACCGACTTTGAAGCCCCAAAAATGCAGATTTAAACTGCTCAGTAATCCATTTGTGGTTGACGTGGGAAGCGCACCAACCAACCTCCAAATGGAGGCTGATTGAACTTCAGTGTATAGACACGCTCAAGTCAAAGTAGACTCTGTGTGCTGCACAGTTTCCATGTTTCCTTTCCGACACACTGCTCCAACTCCGTGCCCAAGCTGCTCAAATCCTCTCTGTGTTCACCAGCACATATCTGTGTGTGTAACTGTTCTCTTTAATGAAGATGAACAAAACACCACTCAGGAGTCTCACTGATGAACACCATCACTCAATCCTGAGGATTTCCTCACTCAGAGCCTAAACCCAGACATTGATGCACATTGGCTTGAACCAATGTGCATCAGAGTAAATCAGAGTGTAAAAACTGTGCTTGAATGAATGATGTCTTTATGCACTTTTTCTACTCCAAGGCATGGACTGGTAATAGTTGAGAGATTGCTTTTTTTTTTAATTGAAGGAAATTATTATTATTATTTTTGGTTGTGTTGTTGCCCTGTGAAAAAAGATTTACATTAAAAGGAATTAGGTTATAGATAGAGAGAGACAGACATAATACCGAACGAATACCACTGATGTGTGTTTTATTTCAAATTTAATTTCTCAATGTGTTCATAACATTAAACTTTGGTTGTTCCAGATTCTGTATGTATGCAAAACCTAAGTTTGTTTCCATATGAAAAGGTTCAACATTACACATCTGGAGAGACGGAAAACATGCACAATTGCAGTCAAATTTTCAATAATATTGAGTTTGGGCCGCGATTTCGTCCCAGTTTTTAATTTTGGCCCACTGTGAATTTGAGTTTGACACCCCTGCATTAGATCCTTCTTCTCCAAAAGTAATGTAGAATCTGTGAAGGAGGGGGTGGGGAAGGTGATTATTACATATAGGAGCCATGGTAGATGTTGAGGTAAATTTAAAATAATGGCGAAATGTATAAAATATTTGAAAGAGGTACGCACTACTGGATTATCAGTATAGCGTGCCACTGAGGTAGAAAGGGAGGAAACACCATAGCAGGGAGGGATGTTGAAATACATGACTTTGCCCTAAGAGACACCATGGCAGATTGGTGGAACGCACCTAGAACATCAGTTTATGAATATTAGCTGCCCAATAATAATGCATGAGGTTAGGTAATTCAAGGCCCTCACTTAGTCAGCATTTTTTTAAGTAAAATTTGGAAAACCTGGAGAAACCTGTCAGGGCTGGCGATTTCTTTGATTGCAATAAATTAATTGATTTAATTATGTAATCTAAGTTAATTAAGCTGTCAAGTTCAGATGCTAATGAAGGTCAACTATGGGACATTCAATACTCCAAGAAATTGGTTCATCTTATCTGATATACAGTACAGGAAGCTTCAGCTATGTAAAGAAGGAATAAAAGGTTTAAATATTTAATTAATTTCTAAAGGATCTGAGGTTAAAGTACAAACCGATTCCAAAAAAGTTGGGACACTGTACAAATTGTGAATAAAAACAGAATGCATTTAGACTTAGACATAGAAGAGGAACACTTCATATAGTCTAGATTTATCCATAACTGGGTCAATAACACAATGTCAAGAGATGTGTGTTCAGAGCACTGTCCCTTGACAGTAAGGTTTAAGCGAATGGAGCATTATTAAATTTGGAGCATAAACGTTTACCAATATTACTGGTGTTTGTGAAATTTTCCGTTCCAGCGATTACATATCTAACATTGACATCAGCAGTAACTTTTTAAAGGGAAAATGGAACAGTCTTCTTATAATTTAGCAACTCTTCTGCACCTGAAGTCGACCTGGAATTGAAGTGAAGTGAAACACATGCGCTGTCCAGCGAGTTTGGGGTCTGCATTGATCACTGTTATGCAGATGATTTTCCTGAAGAAATGCAATGTCCAGTTTTTGTAGCTTTAAATGTGTCAAAATCTTGGATTTTTTAACAGGACTATTTAAACCTTTAACATTCCAACTCAAAAAACCAACAAATACTATGCACTCCAGGCAATAAATAACCACTTGGTTTACAGTCACAGCTTGGTTTACAGTCACCTTATATATATTTATAACTTGGTAAAATATGCATATAATTCGCTGCCCTTCTCTTAGCAATGCTGGAGTTAAAGTCAGGAAAAGACTTTGCGGTCCTGATAAAAAGCTGGTTCCAATTTATCACGAAAGTAGTGAATCCGCATTATTATAACTGTGGGCCTTTGATTATCGCGTTTAGCTGAAGCCACGGGACCAACTAGGTGAGCGCGTTCCAACAGCGGACCACGGAAAGATTTCTGATGCGAAATATCCTGAAGGAACTATGACAAAAACGCAACTGGATCGCTCCATTTCTCTCGTTCGGTAATGCCAAAGATTCGGAAATTGCTTCGTCGTAAGCAGAACTCCAAGTCCTCCACTTTGTCGGTGAGCTGTTTATTAACCGAGTTTAGTTTTTTAACCGCCTGTTCCAGGCGATACAATGCGGTCATTGTGAACATTCAGGTGCTGATCTAGCTCATCAATATGCCATCCTTGTAATTCAATGCTTGACTTAAAACCTACAAAAGACTTAATAACCAGGGCCTGAATTGCAATGGTAGTTGTAAGCTTGGAGATCAGAATGACGCAGAGGTTTTTCAATTCCAATGGTAGCTGGTTATCATGATTCTCTGTAACAGTCGTTGACAGATTTAGGGTTTCCACTGTATTTCAGAAGCCATATATCCTTATTGAATACAGTTATAAATTTAGCTAATGAAAATGAGGTGATTGTCTTTCCCTTACATACTTTGTGTTTGAAACTTTTTAAATTTACCCTTTGATTTGTATGTTATAACTCCCTTTGTTTCAGTCATGGTTTAGCAAAGTAATTTGTTCAGTGTACTGATTACCGTAATTTCAGGACTATAAGCGCACCCATATATAAGCTGCACGCACTGAGTTTGACAAAGATTTTTATTTTAAACATAAATAAGCCTACATTAAAACTAATGAACTTTACACAGGCTTTAACGAAGACAGTGTCTGTTACACGGTGTAACGGGTGAAATATGTTGCGCTTCCTTTAGGAGCATAGCGGTATTTTGGGAATAGCATGGCGCCGGCATTTTTCCGCTATTACTGCATGTGTGGAGACCGAGGAAATAAGTCTTATTATTTTCTGATGCTCATTTCTAAGTTTCTTTGACTAACCCGTAACACTGTTGCCAAGAATAATAAAAAAGCACGAGTTTTGGAAACCTGTCTGTGCTTATATGATTTCTGTTGCAACTGGAGTTAGCGAGCTCTCCATGACCAGACTCAACGCGCTACCAACGGCTTGTATTAAACAGTAGCCTACCAAGAAAGTCATTGTTTACTGTCTTCCTCTTTCCTTTCACAACAATTTCTCTCGGGAGTTTATCTTTTGGCATCGTCGTGCGTTTAAGAAAACTTTTTTCTCCCGATGCCATGCAGCTCAGAACACAGGTGAGGTGCGTTTTTTCGTTTCCGTTTGGAAATTTCATTAGTCTAATGTTATGGGGTTCAGTTTTTTGGCTTGAAGTTCATGAACCGGGAAAAATCCAGGAATAAGCCGCGGGTTCATAACGTGGAAAAAGTAGCCGCTTATAGTCCGAAAAATACGGTATTACCAGGCTGTGTTTGTTTACCCTCATGTTTTTCTTATGTCATGTTTCACAGTTCTGATCTTGCTTTGATTTTATTCCTAATTATTCCCTCTAGCTTCTACTTCATATGTTGTTACTCATCCGATCATAGTCTTATCTTATAGACTCTCTTTTTAGCCATTTTTTTGCGTTTAAATTTAAAAATTGTATCCTTCTCCAATATCAAGAAAACTCCCATTTCTTGACATATTTAATCAGATTTAAAAATAGCCAACTATTTTGTTATCATTAAATGCAAATTATGAGTAGATTTGGATTTAATTGGTTTATTATAATTGGTTATAATTGGTGATATTGGTTAATTGGTAATTAAAAATTAAATAATGGCATATTTGAGAACTGTTAGATTTGGGAGTTGATATTTGCTTTTATTGTTTATGATTTCTTTCTTACTGTTCTTTACATAAATTAAAAGTTCAGTTTAAAGATACTATAATAAAGTTCTAAACACAATAAGTTAAAATCTGCTTTTGTGGTGTGTGTGTGTGTGTGTGTGTGTGTGTGTGTGTGTGTGTGTGTGTGTGTGTGTGTTGTGTGTGTGTTTTTTTTTTACTGACTCCACTTGGAGTATTCCACTGTGGAGGAATAACACATTCCACAAATAGCACCTTATCTAATTTCTAATTCTCAAGGGTTCATTCATTAAAGGTTTGTCTAAGCACTCCCTTGTATCCCTACACAAATTTATATATATAAAAAAATGACAATACCTTCTGCCCCATTTTCTTTCTTTAAAAAAATAAGATGACATTGGTACTGGATTTAATATCGTTATCTATTTTATGTAACATATATTGAAAGAAAAACAATTTAATAATTGAAGTTTTAACATTATTGTGTTGTCTAATGAGGGTGAGAAATCAGATGGAAGTGCAAACATTTTATTAAACATACAAATGTATAACACAATGAAACACAACACAAAATAACTAAAAAAAGACACAAGGATTAAAATCTTAAACATGAACTATGAGCTACACCAACAAACATGAAAAGACAAATAATACGTAAACAGTGTAGTGAAAGGTGAGGCTATATAGAGTGCTATATACATTATATAAAGTGCTAATTACAAGAGAATATAAAACAGCTGTGCAAACAACCACATGACACGGTTTATTGAGGTGCAGTTGCTGAAGGAAAACATACTTAATGTGTGCTCAGGGTACTCAGAAAAGGTATCCTTCGCTCTATTTGGGTTTATGGAAATAACAACCTCTTTGAAGCTCAAGGGGGGACAAAGATCAAGGTGGAGCCCAAAGGGTAAGCAGTGTCATCCTATTAAACAAGGGGGATCGACATTACACTATGTAACAAGTGGAGGAGCGATTTCCTTAGCAAAGTGGAATGATGGCGTGAAATCCAGCAAAAATGAAGAGATGGAGTGATGCAGACCACCATCCTCAGAAGGTGGTCTGCAAGTAGGGAAGGGCAGGTTGGATATGGTTCAAACCAGGGTGAGAGACCCTTTCTTGAACGCCTCCACATTAAACATGGACTAAAAGACTGTGAAACAATCATGTGACATGGTTTAGTGAGGTGCTGTGGCAAATGGGAAAAAAAACTTCTGTCCCCTTATTAAAACATATCCTGTCTAAATTACTAATCCTGTCACCTTACTAAAACATAAAATGTTTGACTCAGAGTTAATACTAAATTGGTTGACTTTAATCTTTTTTTTAAATGCTAGTTTGAGAGAAAAGCAAAAATTGCACATTCACATTTACTGGTCAAAGACATCCATGATTGGCTAGTGTTGCTGTGATTGATTGGGGAGAGAGTATGCCATCTCTCCCACTCTGAGAACAAGGCAATTTTGCAGCCTCAGATTCCCAGGCAGGGATTGGTGTAATGTCAGAGCAAACGCATTTCTGTTTTACTTTACTGTTTTATGATTTTATATAAGCAGCAAATATTCATTTTGTAATTAATAAAATTGTAAATAGTGCACTATTTATAGTAATAGCAACAGTACAAACCATGCACTTATAAAGAACAAACGTATTCTTTTATGCTTTCCTACCATATTATCTGTGTAAAGCTGCTTTGAGACAATGTCCATTGTTAAAAGCGCTATACAAATAAAACAATTATTGAATTTAACTGAAGAAACCAACCCCACATTCAGTGCCGGTCCCAAGCCCGGATAAATGGGGAGGGTTGCGTTAGAAAGGGCATCCAGCGTAAAAACATGTGCCAAATCAAACGTGCAGAGGATCCGCTGTGGCGATCCTGACGGGAGAAGCCGAAAGAAAGTTTAGTCAAAATGTAAAATGGCTAATTTCCTCTTTCCAGATTACTTTCCTAACACCCTTGTTTGTATAATTTATTTCATTAAAAATAATGCAGATTGAAAAGTGATTAGATATACAGTTTTATTATGGACAGTTAATTGATTAGAAGAACAGACAGTTTAAAATATTAAGGACTGCACAAATTATTACATTTAGTGATGTCATTACTCTTACTTTTCGATATCAGCTCAAATAATTGACATCCATATATCAATCCATATATATATATATATATATATATATATATATATATATATATATATATATATATATATATATATATATATATATATTTTTTTTTTTTTTTTTTTTCAGTGTTGGGCAACGTTACTTTTAAAAGTAATGCATTACAATATTGAGTTACTCCCCATAAAAGTAACTAATTACGTTACTTAGTTACTTTTTATGGAAAGTAATGCGTTATATTACTTTTGCGTTACTTTTGCGTTACTTGTATCTCTTTCACGCTTACAGGTGTAACAGGTGTAATATAGATAATTGCCATTAAGAAATGTTATATTAGGGCAAAAACATTTCTTAAACATTTTAAATGCTTAATAACTTCTTAGAGAACAATAAGATGATCGACTAACTTTTGACCACAAAGCTGAACACTTTCCAGTCGCTCTTCTGTACACTGCTTTTCAATCTGTCTTCGCCTTCAGAAATGTAACTATGGTTCATGTATATAGGGTTAAGGGTGTGGGCTGCACACCGGGGATGTGGAGGGAGAACATACCTTTCGCTGTCATCACGTAAAATTTCGTGCAATTCCGTAAATATGACCTCGTCCTCTTCTACATCATTCTCTGCTTCATCATCAGCTTGAAACATTCTGAACGCTTTTACAAAATTCGCGCTATTATCAGTGACCGTGGCAGTTTATCTTCCCACAAAGAGCAAATGAGCTGTGAATTTGCTCTCTTTCTCCGCTGCGATGGCATCGTACATGTGTTTCCCACGGAAAACTTTTATTCTGAGCAGTCCATAGATCTGCAGTGGTGGAAAGTCGGCAAAAGTTTTCTATATTTCTGTCTCCATTTCCATATTTGCAACATTGCATAATGTTGCATATATTCAACATTACACAGACACACACACACACACACACACACACACACACACACACACACACACACACACACACACACACACACACACACATATCTGTAGTGCTGTGCTTTGCATGCAGATGTTTTTTTTGTTTTTTTTTTAAGTGGTATTTTTGCAGTTGACAAGAGCCAACACATAATCTACACTTAACCATTATTCCTTTCTCCTTTTCCTTGACTATTTTAAAATAATTAGAATACTTCCATCGCAGTAATGTAATGCCCTGGTTTGCCATCTCCGCTTCTGACCAGCTTCTCTTCCCGTGGCTCGCACGTATGAGTGCGCGATTCTACATGACTACGTTCATTTTAATTCAGTATTTATTTATTTTATGCAAAATAATTTAACTGAAAAGTAACTCGCATTACTTTTTTTAAAAAGTAACTCAGATATTAATGTGTACATTTATAAAGTAACGCGCTGCTTTACTTGTTACTCCAGAAAAGTAATATTATTACGTAACGCACGTTACTTGTAACGTGTTACCCCCAACACTGTATATATATATATATATATATATATATAGTCAAGAACAAATTTTAGGGGTAATATGTAATGTGAAAAGTGAACACTGTGGGATGCAAAGGAGTCTGTAGTGTAAATTAACCAGTGTGCCAAATTGTGTATTCTTTTGCCCCGATTACTTTGAGTCCTACAAAAACACATAGCCCCTCTACTGCTGTTCTAAGGTTAAACATATTTAATTTTAGACTCAAAGGGAAAAAGACAAAAAAAGAAATATCTATATATTGATTTCTCTATTCTGGTGTGGGTTTATAGGATTTAAGCCCATATTCTGAAAGTGACAGATTTAGTTATCAGCCCTATCATCCTTCTGATCCATCATTTAATCCTTCTCCATCATCCTATCTCTCTCTCTGTCTATTGTAAATGATCTGGAACATTAAGATTTTTATACTCAGCATCTTTTAAAGGAACACAGCAAATACTTTACAGACTGAAGCCAGCATATTTTTTTGTGTGAAACCAACATATTGCTATGATAAATCATGATATGCTTAACAAAGTAAAAAAGAAAAATTAATATTCTTATTTATTTGCACACAGTTCAAATATTTAAATACGTATTTAGGAAAAGAATAGGAAAAAATATTTAAAAAATATTTAGGAAAAAAATTGCAATAAAACTGAAGATTTGTCAACAGATGTAGCATATGCAATTAAGCAGCCGGGAGGAATTCTTCTCTGTGTGTATGTGTGTGTGTGTGTGTGTGTGTGTGTGTGTGTGTGTGTGTGTGTGTGTGTGTGTGTGTGTGTGTGAGTGAATTTGCCTCATTTTTGTAACCTGCTCCCTACATTTCATAAAATTATCATTTCAAATGATTTGGAAAAAAGTAACGTGCACTGTGAGAGTGAACTAAAACATGTATAAATGTTCTTTCCACTTTCTGTATTTTCAGTGACTTTTTTTTGCAAAATCCTATTAAACTGAGGCTGAATTGCTCAGACCAAAAGCATGTTGTGTAAGCAGTCTTGCGAGCAGCTTATTTTTATTGAGGTCAAATAACCCTGCGATTCATGCTATGGTGTATGGTCATGGTAGTTTGTGTGCTATATTGGCCCACACCATGATTTCTTTTTTCTTATAAAAAAAAGAAAAAAGATTTTGGCATGCCTGCACACAAATACATTGCTTTTAATGCATGGTTTACAGCATGACTTGTTCACTTAGCCAGGCAGAAGATGAGATGGGAAGCAAAAGAATGTTATTTTTTGGTTTAAAAATGTAACTTAAAAATGTAATGTCACATTCCAGAATTTCTATAACCAGTGCTGGCTGGTATTAATGAGAAATAATTTTTTACCTTTACTTCGGAAATTAGCTTAAAGAGGATTTATTTTACTTTAATTGGAAGTACCCAGCCACTGTAAGTGATGTAGCACCACTAGCCATTATAAGAAGAACGCACTGTAGAGACTGGGGCTAATTTCTATCTAGCACAAAACTATCAATTACTTTGTCAGGATTGTCATATGATTACGCAGAGTGAAACACCATCTAAGGTTGTGGTTAGGTAGAGTATTGATAAAATTTGTTAAATCCTTCCCATTCGATATGTGGACCAAGATATCTTTCTCCAACGTTTTTAATTCGGTCTTTAGCCAAATGAAACCCATTACTTGCATTCTGTTTTTCTATTTGTAGGAATATAATTGAAAATTGATTGAACCTACTTCAGAAAAAATTGCATTCATGCATTTCATGGTTTCAGCTAAGGTATTTCTTATTTGGAATAAGATGTTGATAGAATCTGAAAATTCATAAGAACATATGTAACCCTAGTTCCCTGAGAAAATTAGACACTGCTTTGAAACGCTCTGGGAACGAGACTGCGTTGTCCATGCTCTGAATAATTAGTCTAATCAGTCAAAATTGAAGGCAGGCCATCACCAGTAGGGTGATGTCACGAATAGGAAGTATAAAATGCACATGGCGAGAAGCCTGCTTTAGCTTCTGTAACCGAGAAGGAAGTGCTGATGGGACGCCAGAGGTGTGGCATAGAGCCGCAGCGTCTTGTTCCCTCAGGGAACTAGGGTTACATACGTAACCTAGAGACATTCCCTTTCAGGAACTCGAGCTGCATGGGAACACTTTGGGAACGAGAATCCAATACCACCACATCGACCAGTCCCTGACTAGTGTGAATGAGCACAGCTAGGTCGAAGGACAGAGGTGTCAGGAATGGCACAGTGGTTAAGGTTGTAAAACCTGACAAGTTGTGCGGGGTGGACAAGCCCGCAGCTTCGCAGAGGTCTTGAAGGGACACTTCAGAGGACCAAGCCTTGGAGGCTGCCACACTCAAGTGTGTCCTGACCCCGAATGAAGCGGGGAGACCAGAGGCCCCGTAAGAAGACGCTATAACGTCAATAATCCATTTACTGAGCGTCTGCTCATGAGCAGGAAGTACTTTCCTCGAAGGGCCGTAGTAGATGAACATTTGTTTCAACTTCCTCCAGGGACTTGTCCGATAAACACAACAGTCCAGTGCTCGAACTGGGTACAGTCGGTTCAGTCTCTCCTGGTCTGGGGTCTGAAATGGTGGAGAATTTAATGCCTGGAGCCTGACAGGTCATGGGAAGGACTGAGGGCACCTTGGGGACGTAACCCGCTCTAGGGTGCAGGAAGGCACTGGTCATGGCTGGAGTGAACTCCGGGTAAAAGGGTGCCACAGAAAGGGCCTGTAAATCACCTACTCGCCTTAGATAGCAGATAGCCAGCAAAAACGTGGTCTTAATGGACAAGTGTCTCCATGAAATCTTGGCCAAAGGCTAGAAGGGGGCTCAGACAGAGCCTCCATCAATACGGCCACAGGAGGCCTCAGCCTACGGGTGCCGTGGAGAAAATGCGACACGGGGGCGTGATACGCCGAGATGGCGGACGCGGAGACTGTAATGGTGTACGAAGCCAACCCTTTTGCAAACTGCTCCTGCAGAAACTCCAGCACTGAACCAACTGGACAGTGGACTGGGTCGACCGGGAGCACCACACAGTGAACAGGCACCATCTGGATTGAAGAATGGTATCTACTACCTCGGTAAAGAGACCAGAACCTCAAAGCTGTGCCTCTTCAGGGGCCACAGCCACAGCTTCTACAGCTCGGGGTGGGGGTAAACTATTGTGCCCCCTGATTAAGAGAGGAGATCCCTTTCTAAGAAGAATCTCCTATGAAGGCTGCTCGAGGGGGGCCACCAAGTCCGTGAACCATGGATGGCGTGGCCACGACAGGGCTACCAGGTACAGACTGACTTCATCCCGGCAAATTCTCTCCAGAACTCCCAGATGCAGGGTGATGGGGGGAAGGCGTACAGGTGCAGCCTCGGCCACAGCTGTGCCATGGCATCCAGTCCCAGCGGGGATAGTGGATATAGGGAGAACCACAGGGGACAGTGCGATGTCTCTAAAGACACAAACAGGTCTACTTGGGCTTTGCCAAACTTCTCCCAAATCTGCTCCACCACCTGAAGGTGGAGGCGCCACTCCTCGGGTTTGGACCCTTGTCAGAAATAAAGCTGGGACTTAGCTTTTTTACCAAGTATGCTTACACACACAAGGAATTTGACTTGGCGTCAGGAGCTTCCAGGGCAGGAGAAGTACAGACATAATGTAACAGAATAGTAAACCAGACAGTTAAATAATGGAACATATACAGAGTGAAAATGTTGTTAAATAAATGTACAGATGTTATTTACAAGTGTTTAGTTTACAAATGGACCATTTGGATTCTATGTACAAATGTGTGGCAGTTATGATGGACAATGTGTAGTTATGCATATTTAAATTGTTCATGCTGAGTATAGCCTGCGGGGGAAAAAAAGTTTTTTGTGCCTGGCTTTTCAAGTGGACGAGGCTCTGTAGTGCCGACCAGGAGGCAACAGTTGAAGAGAGTGGGCTGGGTGTGTGGGGTCCAAAATTATTTTCTTAGCCCTTTTCTCCACTCTGGATGAGTAAAGCGTTTGGAGATTGGGCAGTGGGGCACAAATAATCTTCTAAACAGTCCTGGCCGTCCGCTGTAGCCTCTTGATGTCTGATTTGATAGCTGAATCAAACCAGACAATTATAGATCTACACAGGACAGACTCAATAATGGCAGAGTAATATTGTTTCAGCAGCTCCTGTGGCAGGTTGAATTTCCTCAGTTGGCGAAGGAAGTACAACCTCTATTAATAATAATAATAATAATAATAATAATAATAATATGTTTAATTTATATAGCGCCTTTCCCAAGCTCAAGGACGCTTTACAAGGTACAATATTTCAAGACAGATGAAATATAGTGAACATACATATACATATTCGTTGGACATTTGCCAAGAACGAAGGATCACATGCAGCTGCATGAGATAATAACAGAAGACAACACAAATACAAAAACATACAGTACAAGAGATAGAACTCTACATAGTACATGGTACATACACCACATTTCAGAAAAATTAAGGACTCCTAATACATATGCATTTACTGATAGTGGAGGTTGATTGAAAAGGTGGGTCTTAAGCCTTGATTTAAACTCAGACAAAGTGGTGATGGTTCTGAGTGCAATGGGTAAGAGTTCCATAGTGTTGGAGCAATGACAGAAAAGGATCTGCCACCCACAGAGGATAGACGGTATCTAGGAACACATAGAAGTTCTGAATTTGAAGACCGGAATGATCGTGAAGGAACATAGTATGAGAGAAGATCGGAAAGATAGGGTTGCAGATAGCACCTTTGCTGGGCTTTTTTAGCGATGGAGTCAATGTTATTGTCCCACTTCAGGTCCTGAGAGATGGTGGTACACAGAAACTTGAATGACTCCACTGTTGTTACAGTGCTGTTCATGATGGTAAGCTGGGGGAGTGCTGGGGAATTTCTCCTGAAGTCCACGATCAACTCCACTGTTTTGAACGTGTTGAGCTCTTCCAAATTTCATCTATGGGGACTCTTCCATAAACCTGGCGTGGCGTGGCCACTCATAACCGCTCCCTATCCTGTGAGGGACGCATCCGTCGTTAGCTCTATGCGTTGACCAGGGACTCCCAACACAGGGCTTTGGAGTAGGTTCAGCTTATGTACATCTAGGATAGGATGCAACCCATCATCCTTTTTGGGAACTATGAAATACTGGCTGTAGAACCCGGACTTTCTGTCTGAAGGAGGGACCACCTAGATAGACTTCTTCCTCAGGAGAGTGTCTACTACTTATTCCAAGACCAGAGTATGCTCACTTCTTACTAGAGTGGGAGAGAACTTGTCTACCCAGGGGGGACGAGACCCGAACTGAATAGTATAGCCTCGCTCTACAGTTCGCAGGACACAACTGGCAGAGCTAGCCAGGCTGCCAGGTGCTCCCTTAGCGGTATCAGTCTCTCGAGAGCGGCTCTAGAGATGAGACCTCCTGGTCTGCAGTGGTGCCAGGTGGAAACCAGGGAGGAAGCTTGTTGTAGCTGGCCGTGCCCCAAAAGCACATTTCTTGGCAGGGTTAACGAGCCAGGTCCCTAAAGGGGGCTAAAGGAAAACGGACACTGAGAAGAACGGTGCTACACACCCTTCAGTCATCCCCCATAGGTCCGGTCAGGATCCTACACAGGGGGAGAGCGCGTCGCAACACTCTGTCTTAGCACCATTCTATGTCGGTAGGAAGTGCTGGGTAAAGAGCAGCCCCATGAGAGCGGCGTGGTCTGAGGGCGAGAGTGGGGCGTCCAGCAGCTTTGTTCCTGTCAGACATTTTCGGTGACTTTTTAGTCAAAAGTTTTCAGGAAGCGAACAAACAATTGGTGGCGTTCCAGCGGTACCTCCCACACCGCTCTCATGGGGCTGCTCTTTCTAGATGTCTCTCTGTGGTCATTAGGATGGCCATAGCCCAGCCAATGGCCTTAGCAGTTTCTTTTTTGGCTCGCAGGGCCAGGTCTGTTGTACGGCGGAGCTCTTGGATCTGGCCTTCCATGATGTCTCCCACATCCAGCTCCCGCAGCAGTTTGGCTTGGTATGCCTGTAACACCGCTATGGTGTGCAGACATCCAGTGGCCTGACCTGCTGAGGCGTAAGTCTTTCCCACCAGCACTGACATAGTATGCAGAGGCTTGGTGGGTAGTGTCAGGGTCTTAAGGGAGGATGCCGCACCTGGGGAAAGATAGTATGCTAGCGTCTTTTCAATCCGTGGCATGACTCAATAGCCATGATCTCTTGGCGTTCGCATACATTGCGGTCTTGGGGCTAAAGGGGCGAGCCGAGAAGAGCCCCGGATCTGCTCATGGGCCAGCCAAGTTATGTAGCTTGGCTATGGCACAGGTCACAACCCCCAAAAATGCTTACTGGCTTATTATTATCATTATATTTTTTTCTTTTTTTTTCCACGAGGAGTGAGAGCACCCTAGCGATCGCATAGAAATGAGCGTGGCACAATATGCGCAAATCATGCACAGAATGTGCAGAGAATGTGCGCAGTCAGCTCCCTCGAGAACTGACCTAGCTCTGCCCCAACTCCATAGCTCCTCGAGCCTAGCTCGCAAAGCGCGTCCCCCTCCTCCTCAGAGGAAGAGAGGCAGAGCTAATGCTCTCATGGCAGGGGAGGAAACTGCCGAAAGGCGTGCTTCCGAACCTGTAACCAAGCAGGTGATGTTGGAGAAAGGGACAAGCCAGTCTCAAAACCCTCTGTGAGGTCCATTTGCGAGCCCCAGGAACTGCCACACCACTCTGCTTCAGCGAGAGAGGGGCCAGAACCGCAAGGAGCACGAGTTCTCTCCTCAGTCGGGAGCAGAGCAATAGCATTGACATGCAGCCGGCTCTCTCGGGAACCGACTTAGTGTGCTCCGCTCCCAGGAATGTTATTATTTTTTTTTTATTTTATATATATATATATATATATATATATATATATATATATATATATATATATATATATATATATATATATATATTCTTTTTATAAAATATTATTAGATATATTTTTTTTCTGACAAACGATTCACAGACAATTCAACACACACAGAGCGCTTCGTGAACAAACAGAAGCTGGTGCTCGCCTTACTTTATGTGCATTTTATACTTCCTGGTTGTGACGTCACCCCACTGGTGACGGCCAGCGTCCAATTTTTGACTGATAACACACATTATTTTAGAGAGTGAACACTCGGGCATGTTCCCAAAGCATTTCGACACAGCTCGAGCTCCTTGTCAGGCTTCCTTTATAAAGTTTCTTGGCCTTATAAACTTCTCTCTTTTTATTCTTTTTTCTTTTCAGTAGGAAGTACAATTAAGCATTAAGAATCATTATGTATGAGCTGACAAAGCAAGTGCAGCACAGAATATCAAAATGAGAGCATTAAAGAATCTGAGAGAGTAACAGCAACGGTTGGTCACATCAGTTTGTAGTGGTGATTAGTAAAACATTTTAGTATTATTAGCATTAGTCAAATTTAAAAATGACCACACAGTATTCAGTGATAAGCACAATATGTAGCAATAATTGCAAACAAAAGAGTGGTTACATTTTTATTTAATAAAGGGGGAAACAGTTTTGCTTTTGTTTAAAATTTGTGTAATTATAATGATATTAATATTATATTGTCATATCATCAATTTCTAATTGCTGATAAGACAATATAATAAAATATCCAAAATTTAGCCCCTATATAAATCACATACACATTATCACATTCTTGATAAACCCAGTGAGGTTCATCAGTTAAATAATAAAATAACATGGCTGCCCTGTTACCTAGTTCTGAATTCTAAGTTGGCTTTATAGCATGCAGAGTGCATTGTTGTCCAGAAATTTGGGAGCATAATCTGTGGTCTGTTTTACATAAACACATTCATATTTGGTGTTGATATGTGTCAATGATTGATAATACAGAAACTACAGTAACACAATGCCTAACCTAAAAATAAAAGAAAATGTAATACACAACAGCAAATAATTAATAACAACACACCACTTAATAATATGTAAAAGCAAAATTAGAGAAACAGATGAACCTTAAATTAAAACATCCCTACATATAAGTAGCTAACCTACCCAAAATTTTGTTGTTGTTCTTGATCTGTCAATGTGTCTTGCAAAAAAAAAAAAAAAAAAAAAAAAAAAAAAAGGCAAAAGTGCAGACAGAATCACAGAATCCCTTCATAAAATTTCATTCACTGTACACAGAATGCCACAGAATTTTGCAAAATCTGATCAGTTAGTGATATAGACTAGTTACTGTGATTATTGAACAACATATTCTGCATGTATCTGGTAATAAATGACATGTAGTTACCAAAGCGTTTCGTTCCCTCAGTGAACTAGGGTTACATACGTAACCTAGAGACATTTTACCTGTTACACATACTGATGCACTGCATGAATATATTTGAGCTTCTACAGTTTGCTACAGATCTGGTTTGATTGCTTTGACTAGTGCTCTCTCTGACCATCTAATCAAAAGACATTAAAATTCTGACGAACAAACACGATTCCAAAAAAGTTGGGACACTGAACAAATTGTGAATAAAAACAGAATGCAATGATGTGGTTTTAAATTTCAATATTTTATTCAGAATACAACATAGATGACATATCAAATGTTTAAACTAAGAAAATGTATAATTTTAAGGAAAAAATAAGTTGATTTTGAATTTTATGGCATCAACACTTCTCAAAAAAGTTGTTTGCAGTGCCGTCTAAGGGCCCGAAGATCATGGGCATCCAGTATGGTTTTCCGGCCTTGACTCTTACGCATAGAGATTGTTCCAGATTCTCTGAATCTTTGGATGATATTATGCACTGAAGATGATGATAACTTCAAACTCTTTGCAATTTTTTTTGAGAAACTTTGGAAACTCCCCTGCAGCATTGGGGGAATTGGTGATCCTCTGCCCATCTTGACTTCTGAGAGACACTGCCACTCTGAGAAACTCTTTTTATACCCAATCATGTTGCCAATTGACCTAATAAGTTGCAAATTGGTCCCCCAGCTGTTCTTTATATGTACATTTAACTTCTCCGGCCTCTTATTGCCACCTGTCCCAACTGTTTTGGAATGTGTAGCTCTCATGAAATCCAAAATGAGCCAATATTTGGCATGACATTTTAAAATGTCTAACTTTCAACATTTGATATGTTATCTATATTCTATTGTAAATAAAATATAAGTTTAAGAGATTTGTAAATTATTGCATTCCTTTTTTATTCACAATTTGTACAGTGTCCCAACTTTTTTGGAATCGGGTTTGTAATTGGACATCTTTTAGGGGCCTAAGGTTGGCCAAATCGCAATCTGATTGGGTAAAGCAACAGCTTCAAGCAACATGAAGATTATGCAAAAATAAATCCGCAGTTGCTGACTCTGAAGGCCTAACATCAGTTACCTTTGTCCCTGGCAACATGTAGTGTGACGGCTAAAATCTGATTAAATAGAAACTTTAAATAATACAGAAAAAAAGAAAAGATGTGAAATTAAGAGAATATATTATTGGCCATTATTTAATACATATTCATGGACAAAAATATATGAAAGTGTAAGTGATTCTGAATTCATGTCAGCAGAGATGGCCTGCCAGCCTTACAAGGTGTATTCAATTCAATTCAATTCAATTCATTTTTATTTGTATAGCGCTTTTAACAATGAACATTGTCTCAAAGCAGCTTTACACAGATAATGTGGTGATCAGATGTAAATATGTTCTTTGTAAGTATGTTTGTCCCCGATGAGCAACTGTGGCAAGGAAAAACTCCCCGAGATGGCATAAGGAAGAAACCTTGAGAGGAACCAGACTCAAGAGGGAACCCATCCTCATCTGGGTTGCACCAAATGTCCATTTGAAGCATATATACAAAGTTGCAGGGTGCAGTGATGATGATCAGAAGCAAACTGCACTCCCGAGTCAGTGCAGCAGACCGCCGACACCAACTACAGTCCAATCCGTCCTCAAAGCACCCGTTCTACTCCGGAATTACATGGAACCACCCAAGGTGTTGAGGAGAGACCGTCCCAAGCTGCACAGAAGTGTGAAGATCCGCGGAGGGGAGAGGGGCAGGAACAGTGGTCACTGGAGCCTCAGGAGCATGTTTAACTCGACCGAGAGAGAGAGAGAGAGAGAGAGACAGAGAGAGAGAGAGAGGGTGACAGGAAGGGAAGGATATGGATTATTAAGTGTCCCTATTGGTGTATGAAAGTTGATGTCACTGTGCAGTTTGGACTCCGGCAAGACTCGCTATGGCAGCATAACTAAAAGGGAGAACCAGAAGGTAACACAGACATGAGGGATCTCTGGGATAAGAGACGACCCACCACACCACCGTCAACAAACCCGAGTGAACGTGTGAATGTGAGGGGACGACAGCATACAAATATACCAGTTCACCAAACACTCTATATCCATGTTTCCTCCAGATCTGCACCTTTACCTAAGAAAAATCTACTGATCAAAGACTTGACTAAATAAATAAGTTTTCAGCCTCGACTTGAACACTGAGACTGTGTCTGAGTCCCGAACACTGATTGGAAGGCTGTTCCATAACTGTGGGGCTTTATAAGAGAAAGATCTGCCCCCTGCTGTAGTCTTCATTATTTGAGGAACCAAAAGATAGCCAGCACCTTTTGATCTAAGTAGGCGTGGAGGATCATACTGGTACAAAAGTTCACTCAGATACTGCGGTGCGAGACCGTTAAGTGCTTTATATGTCAGTAGTAGTATCTTATAATCAATGCGAGATTTGATTGGGAGCCAGTGTAGACTGATTAAAACAGGGTGATGTGGTCGTATTTCCTAGATCTGGTGAGGACTCTTGCTGCTGCATTCTGGACTAACTGAAGCTTATTTATGCACTTACTCGCACACCCAGACAGTAAAGCGTTACAGTAGTCTAATCTAGAAGTAACAAAAGCATGAACTAGTTTTTCTGCATCCTGTAACGACATCATATTTCTAATTTTAGCAATATTTCTAAGGTGGAAGAAGGCGATCCTGGTGATATTATTCACGTGAGACTCAAAGGAAAGACTCGGGTCAATAATCACACCAAGGTCTTTGACAGCCGTACATGCTGAAACAGAAACACCATCCAGAAATGCTACGTAATCAGAAAGTTTGCTTCTAGCTGCATGTGGTCCTAGTAAAAGTACTTCCATCTTATCTGAGTTGAGCTGAAGAAAATTATTAAGCATCCACTGTCTAATGTCCTTTACACACTCCTCAACACTGTTTAGCTGATCTCTCTCATCTGGCTTTGCTGAAATATACAGCTGTGTGTCATCAGCATAGCAATGGAAGCGAATCCCATGTTTATGAATGATTTCACCAAGAGGCAGCATATATAAGGAGAAAAGCAGTGGGCCTAAGACAGATCCTTGAGGAACACCAAACTTTACCTCATAGAGTGTGGAGAACTCACCATTTACATCCACAAACTGATAGCGATCAGTCAAATAAGACCTAAGCCAAGAGAGAGCTGTTCCCTTTATTCCTACAACGTTCTCAAGTCTAGCAAGCAGTATAGTGTGATCAATGGTGTCAAAAGCTGCACTAAGGTCGAGCAAAACAAGTAAGGAGACAAAACCCTGATCGGAGGCCAATAACAGGTCATTTACCACCTTAACTAGCGCCGTCTCTGTGCTATGATGAGGCCGAAATCCTGACTGATACATTTCAAAAATGTTATTCGTAAGTAGGTGTGAGCATAACTGCTGTGCTACAACCTTTTCTAAAATTTTGGATATAAAGGGGAGATTTGATATCGGTCTGTAGTTGGACAACTGACATGGGTCAAGGTCAGGTTTCTTAATAAGGGGGTGGATAACTGCCAGTTTGAAGGATTTAGGTACATAACCAGTGCTAATGGAAGAGTTAATTATTTTTAAAACTGGTTTGATTACCTCTGGAGTTATCTGTTTAAAGAAACTAGTGGGCAGGGGATCAAGAATACAGGTTGATGATTTTGATGAGGAAATTAATGAGATTAAGTCATTCTCATGAATAGGAGTGAAGCTTTGTAGTTGATTGTCCGTTATAATTACACTGCTGTCTACAGGGTTACTTGTAAAATAATTTGAATTTATATTAACCGTCTGGATTTCTTGCCTGATGTTTTCAATTTTATTATTAAAAAAGTTCATGAAATCATCACTACCTATTGGTGGTGTGCATGTTAGTGCAGTGCTTTTATTCCCTGTTAATTTTGCTACCGTGCTGAATAAAAATCTAGAATTATGCTTGTTATTTTCTATGAGGGTGGAGAAATATGCTGATCTAGCAGCACTAAGAGATTTTCTATAATTTAGGAGGCTCTCCTTCCATGCTATTTGAAATACTGTTAATTTTGTTGACGCCATTTACGTTCTAATTTTCGAGTGGTCTGTTTTAAGGTGCGTGTATGATCAGTATACCACTGTGCTAATTTTTTTCCCTGATCATTTTGGTCTTAAGGGGAGCTACATCATCTAGAGTGTAACGTAACGTTGTTTCTAGATGTTCAGTGGCCCAGTCGAGCTCTGCGGGGTCGGACGGAGATCTATCTAATATCGTAATTTCGGGAAGATTATTAATAAAACGCGCTGCTGTAGCTGACGTGAAAGTACGCTTAACACGGTAACGTGGTGAGGTAGAAATGCAATGACTTAGGCAAATTTTAAACGAGATTAGATAATGGTCTGAAATAGCTTCAGACTGTGGAATTATGACTACTTTTTTTATTTTTAATCCAAATGTTAACAACAAATCGAGAGTGTGTCCGCCACTATGAGTGGGTCCTATAACATTCTGATTAATTCCAACTGAATCTAGTATGGACACAACTGCTGCTCTTAAGGAGTCTTCCTGATTATCAAAATGAATATTAAAGTCACCAACAATTAATGCTTTATCTAAAGAAGTAGCTAAATTTGTAATGAAATCTGCAAATTCTATCAGAAAATCAGAGTAGGGCCCTGGGGGTCTATAAATAATAATTAGAGGAATTAACTGGCTTGACCTGCTTTCGGACACTGAATATTTTATGTTGGTGTAAAGAACTTCAAATGTTTTACATTTGTATTTAGTCTTTTGTGTGACGTTTAGATTATTATTATTATAAATAGCTGCTACTCCACCTCCTCTGCCATTTAGACGGGGTTGGTGTATGTAACTATACCCAGGAGGACTCGCCTCATTTAATGCTACATATTCATTCGATTTAATCCACGTTTCTGTCAACACATTATATTAAACTCCTGGTCGGTAATAATTTCGTTTATAGTAAGTGCTTTTGGCGTGAGAGATCTAATATTCAACAATCCTATCTTTAGATCAGAGGTGCTGGCTGTGCGTTCAGTCCTATTTAATTTAATGTTAATCAGGTTACTAAAACAGACTTTCTGATAATTCCTATATTTTGGTTTTGCTCGGGGGACAGACACAGTCTCAATATGGTGGATCCTGAGTGACGACTCTGTGCAGCTAGCAGACGGTCGGTTTAGCCTGTCTGTCTGCTCCCTGGCCTTGGCTCTAGACAGTCACTTGTTAACTAGTGCTGTTCTGAGACTATAACCTATACTACAAGAAATGAGAGCAGCACCTTCCCGGGTGGGATGGACACCGTCCCGCCCTAACAGGCCAGCCTTGCCCTCAAAATTGCTCCAATTATTAATGAAGCCCACATTGTTTTTGGAGCACCACTCGGACATCCAGCAGTTCAGCGACCATAACCTGCTGTAGGCTACATCGCCACGTCGCATTGGGATGGGGCCAGAGCATACTACAGCATCGGACATTGCCTTCGCTAATTTACACACCTCTATAACATTACTCTTCGTAACCTCTGACTGTCGAAGGCGTATATCATTAGCTCCTGTGTGAAAAACTATCTTAGAGAACCTGTGCTTTCCTAAGAATCTAAGCTGACCTGCTATGTCCGGCGCCCTGGCTCCCGGTATACACATAACCTGTGCTGCTGGTGCCCCTAAAGGTCTAGCTAATTTCACGTGCCTCAGAATAGAGTCTCCTAAAACCAGAGCTCTTTCAGGTTTCTCAGCGGGTGCTTCACTGAGGAGAGCAAACCTGTTGGACACGCGAAGCGGAGAGGAATGGTGCTCCCGCGGGCGAGCCTTAGCGTTAGCTTTGGCTTTGCGAGTATGCCGCCGAGTCGTCACCCATTCGCCCCGCTGCGAGGGCTCTAATGCCGGAGTCGGGGAATAGTACCTTCACCTAGGGCATCCAGACTTTCCCCTGCAGAACCTGGACTGCTCTCACACTCACTACTTCTCTCTAGACTCTGGATGCGCTCCTCTAATGCTAAGATCTTCTCCGTCAAAGAGCAAACTAGCTTACACTTCTCACAGATAAAATTATCGCTAACAACGGAGAGAGACTGACTAAACATGTCACACTTCACACACTGAGTGAACTGGATGTTCGCCATAATAGAGAAATTACGTACCTTAATGTGGTTACTGTAGTGCGTGTTCGTGGTTCTGGTAAATGTCCTCCACTCACTGCTTTCAAACCCTCAGACAGGGAAAAAAGCGCTCTTCCGACAGCAAAAATAGTCGAGACGGAGAGTGAAGGAAGTTTGCTTTGTGTATCCTTCTTAGACTTATGAGCACATATGACATGGCTGTATATACATTTTTGCTTTATAGCCTGAAGGTCTTGTCTGCACCCCTGTTTTAGTCCCTTGAATTGGTTTTGTGCATCTTCCACTATATTAAACCATCTCTGGACATCTGGAACAATGTAATAGAACACCATGGTTCAATGAATTGAATTGAATTGAATCAGATTCAAATTGAACAGTCAACTTGTGGATGAAGTTATAATGGTAAATTACCCACTACTGTATCTCGAAAACTGCACAAATGTTTTTATCAGAACCTCTGGCTTAATAACATTTCGTGGTGTAAGATTTAACATAGTACCTATACCACTTTGTAAGACATGTGATTTATCATTACTCCTGATTGTATTTTCAGTGTAGAGGATTTATGTACTCAATTGAATTTTTCATACAGATGATCCCAGAGTTACGATAGTTCGACTTACGATTTTTCAAACTTACGATGACAGTAGATTTATAATTACACTCTTGATATCACCCAAATGAGGATGGGTTCCCTTTTTAAATCTGGTTCCTTTCAAGGTTTCATTCTCATAATATCTAAGGGAGTTTTTCCTTGCCACAGTCACCATAGCTTGCTCATCAGGGGTAAATATACATTGTTCACCTTAACTGTTAAATTCTGTAAAGCTGCTTTGAGACAATGTCTGTTGTAAAAAGCGCTATAAAAATAAACTTGACTTGACTTGACAATAGTGATACGACAAAATTGTAAAAATATTAAAAAAAATTGTGCAACAGGCACAGGCATCAGTGTACGAAGTATGATACATTGGACACGGAGCTGGATAAGCGTTACTCTCACCCTGTGAGATGCCCCACTCTCGCTAGCAGTCGCAGGAGTAAAGTTGTCTCAGATTGAGTGTGTATTTCTTTCTGTTTCAAACAGCAATTTTAGTGATAAAAATGTGTTTTGTAAGTGCCGAAGTATGTCTCCTGCTGCTAGTAAAAAGAAGAAGAAGAAAGCCATCAGTTTAGAGCATAAAATGAAAATATAAATTAGCATGATGCAGGAAAGGCTGTCACAGTCATAGCATCATCTTCGATTTACGATATTTTTGACTTAAGATGGAGTCATCATAACGTATCTTCATCGTAAGTAGAGAATTACCAGTTGTTTTTAAATGTGCACACTCCATTCTCTTTAACAACCATACAGTTTTATTAAACCTCAACAGTGCAGGTGTTATGTAATTTAGATCTACTAGTAAATATAATTACAGAATATGTAAAGCTATTACCTTCCTATTTATTGACAACAGCTTACTATTATTGTTGTATGTGAAATACATATGGGTTTTTGTTTGAATGAGTGCAATCATATATATGTGAGTCATCACATTATGTACCATCAGTGTTCACTCTCAGCTTTTTACTTGCCGTTTCTTTACATAGATTGATAGAGAGATACGCTTTTTAAATCCTACAAGAGAAATTGCTAAGTCACAGCAGCATAACAATACCAGAAATTTAAATAATAAAAGAAAATCTATATTACAGGTCTACAATACAGTATGTACTGAACAGCAGCTATTCAGTATGTACAACATTAAATAATAAATCATCATCATTATAAATAATAAATAAAACCAGAAACAAGCAAAGAAAGAAAAAGAGAAAGAAAGAAACAGTTGTACCAGCAAATCATACAGTATATACATCATACACTATATGGACAAAAAACCCAGCCATTGGGGTTGCACAAGACAGTGCACTCTTAGTGCTGGTCCCAAGCCCGGATAAATGGGGAGGGTTGCATTCGGAAGGGCATCCAGCATAAAACGTGCCAAATCAAATATATATGAATTACGAACCAGAATTTCATACCGGATCAGTAGAGGTCCGGGTTACCAACAGTGTTGTGCTAGTTACTAAGAAATAGTAACTAGTTACAGTTACTAGTTACTTTATTCAAAAAGTAACTCAATTACTTTGTTGATTACTTACACCAAAAAGTAATGCGTTACTGTTAAAAGTAACTTTTTAGTTACGTTCTTAAAGAACGTTCTTTAAAGTTCCCATCAATGCCCTTTTATGAGTTATGGTCTATACAAACACAAAACTGACTTAAACACAAAGTAATTTTTAAACAGTATTTTATTCAAATCAGACCAGCACAAACTGAATATTCAATTCAATTCAATAAATTTTTATTTGTATAGCGCTTTTAACAATTAACATTGTCTCAAAGCAGCTTTACACAGATAATGTGGTGATTAAAAGTAAATATGTTCTTTATAAGTAATTTTGTCCCTGATGAGCAGGCCGGTGGCGACTGTGGCAAGAAAAAACTCCCCGAGATGGCATAAGGAAGAAACCCTGAGAGGAACCAGACTCAAGAGGGAACCCATCCTCATCTGCTATGATTCCGAAAGATGTGCTACAAGTTAGAGCAATAAAGGCTGAGAGGTGACCATCTGTGAGCAACAGTATGGTTTTTGGTATTTGCTTTGAGGATGTTGATAGAGAAGTATAGAGAAGGTCAGAAGGAGTTGCATTGTGTGTTTGTGGATTAAGAGAAAGCATACAACAGGGTGCAGAGAGAGGAGTTGTGGCATTGTATGAAGAAGTCAGGTGTTTCAGAGAAGTATGTGAGGGTGGTGCAGGACATGTATGAGGACAGTGTGACAGCAGTAAAGTGTGCAGTAGGAACGACAGACTGGTTCAAGGTGGATGTTTGTCTGCTTCAAGGATCGGCTCTGAGCCCTTTCCTCTTTGCAGTGCTGATGGACAGGTCGACAGACGAGGTCTAACAGGAGTCTCTGTGGACTATGATGTTTGCGTATGATATTGTGATTTGTGGTGACAGTAGAGAGCAAGCTGAGGAGAGCCTGGAGAGCAGTCTCTAGCTGGAGTTTGGCTTGGGGTGAAGCATGACTTGAGAGGCTGTCTCTTTGGCTTTGGTGCTGAAGCATGACTTGGGAGACCTCCTCATCGGCTTCAGGCTGGAGCATGATTTTAAGGCTGCCTTGTCAGCCTCGAGCTGGAGCTTGATCTGCAAGGCTGTCTAGTCAGCCTCAGGCTGGAGTTTGACTTGAGGACTCTTGTGGACCCCTGACTTTAGAAAGGCACTCTTGTGGACCCCTGAGTCTAGAAAGGCACAGGTCGGGTTTAGGCCCCTCATGACCAAAAACCCTCATAAGCAGACTGACAAACATCGTATGGCACATTTAACAATAGACATTGTGGTAAGGAAAAACTCCCTGGGATGGTATGAGGAAAGAAACAGGCACTCTGTGGTAATGATTTTAATTTATTTCCTGTTCTTTTAATGTGTGCTATGAATATTTGAATAAACCATTCTTATTGCTTATTTTTACAGTCAATTGTGGTTTGTTCTGATTGTCATGAATGAACATGCAATCACTATGTAAAAGATCCAATCAGGTAATAATGTTTTAGAGGATAATAGTGTAATTGGATAATGGTAATCATGTGGAAATCAATAAATTTGTATTGGTTTGGCTAAATGGACTTAAGCCATACAATAAAGTTGTATTTGGAAACCTTTACTGCATGGTTTCAAAAAGATATTTAACCCTGATTAGTCAGCAAAAACAGGTCATTATTGTTAAAATAATATTGTTCCCTTCAGTAGTCCAGACCGCAATTGTAATAAAGTGCTCTGAAAGACTGGTTGGAGACTTCACATCTTCACTATCTGGCCCCTTGAACTCCTTATAGTTTGACACACCATATCTTCTACACACAGCTCTGAGCTATCTAGACCAGGAAGGGAAATTATAAAAAAAATGCTGTTTGTAGAGTACAGATCAGTATTAAGATATTGAAATTGAGTATGAAATACAATACTACCAGTGGGCTCTCCAGAGTGTTGTGAAATCAGCTGAATGTACTATTTGCACTGTGCTCCCTGTCCTGCAGTTGATTTCCACCAATGGCGATGGACTAAAGCCAATGAACTGTTGAACAATTAACTGTTTTCTTAATAGCATTTAGGGAAGAGCTTCCACTACTTCTTCTTATCATAAATTTTTTTTTTTTTTTTTTATATCAAGTGTGAAATACATTTTGAATTTGAAGCATTCATGACTGTAGCTTTATCTTAGTGTATGCTGCAGAAACTTTTGTCCACATGTTAATAAAATAAGACCCATCTGAATACCCCTGCATCACCATTTAGCTACAGGGTCACATTGTTTTTTCAGGGAGACAGATTGGCAGTGAACTCTAGTAAGTTCTAGGGTGGAGGACTGTGCTTTATGTTAACAAATCGTGGTGCACATAGACATTGGATCCACCTAAGGCATCTGGCCCTAATGGCATAACTGAGTATGCGCTTAGGGCATGTGCTGGTCAACTGGCACAGGTCTACACTGATCTCGGGGAGTTTTTCCTTGCCACAGTTGCTCATCAGGGACAAACATACTTACAAAGAACATATTTACATTTAATCACCACATTATCTGTGTAAAGCTGCTTTGAGACAATGTTCATTGTTAAAAGCGCTATACAAATAAAAATGAATTGAATTGAATTGAATCTTATCAACCAGTAAACTTTATGCTGTGATTTGTTTAGATCTTGATGATCTTATTGGCTACATTTGACTCACAGGAATTAGACCTTGAACAGTACACACAAACACACAGCACATAGGAAACACATCAGTTAGTGGCCTCGAAGGGATTAATTGATGTGATAATGCATGCTGTGGATGAATTCCTTGATTGGCCTGAAACTAAAAAGTGGTACAAAAGTTGGATGAGCACATGGTCATGTTTTGCTTTTAGTCAGCTTCCTTTGCTGAATCAGCTCCTTTCTGCTTAACTTACAAACCATGCAACGTTATATATTTCATCTGGAGTGGGGATGGCTGAACTGGACTATTTGATAAGGTCCGTGGTTGAAGAGATGCTGGCATAGTCATGGAGGGGGACACTGTGCAAAATGCGAACAGAATGAAATGATTTGCAAATCTCAAATCCATATTAGATTCAAAATTGAAAATAGAAAACTATAGAAAAAATATAAAATCTTCAAACTCATTTTAAATATGATGCCTGCAACACATCTAAAAAAGTTGGGAGATTGCCATTTTTACCACTATGCCCATTCCAAAGGCACTAGCACACACCCATAGCATAAAAAAGTCAGATGTTTCCTTTCAGAAACTCGAGCTGCGTCGCAACACTTTGGAAACACTTTTGCGTTGTTCACGCTCTGAATCACATGTGTAATCCGGCCAACGGCAAAACGCGACATCACCGGTGTGGTGACATCACCACCAGGAAGCTACAAAATGTGCATGCAGTGGAGCCAATGCTAGCTTATTTTTGTTTAGGTAAGCGCTTTGTGTGTAAATCTGTGCAGGCATGAGCGTTAAAAGCAAGCAGAACTTCCAATTGTGTGTTCCTCCTTGCCCCCGTTTCATTTTGGGGGGATACACACAGCCTGTATGTCGTTTGCTTGGAAAAGGAGCATGCTCAGTCAGCTCTCAAGGGATAGCCCGTATGAGCCTGCCTCTTCACCCCATAAGTCTTGCTGTACGTGAACGTAGTGGGGATGATAGAGTGGAACTTTGGGACGATGCCACTGGTGGAAGAGACGCTTGCTGGCTATCTCTTTCCGGGTGTAGCGTCGACCCAACAGCTTAGTGGGGGTATTGCCCACTAAGCCGTTGCGAGCCACTCTGGCATTGGTGGGCAAGGCTTACGCGGTAGCAGGTCAGGCTGTGGGTTGCCTCCACACGATGGGTGTGTTGCAGGCATACCAGGCTGACCTGCTGCGGGAGATGGAAAAGGGATTTTGCTCTTGGGTTAGACCCGATCTAGCCCTCAGGGCCACCAAAGAAAGTTCTAAAGCTGTGGGGCGGTCCATGTCAGCCTTAGTACCCACAGAAAGGCATCCGTTGGATATTTCCGATATTTCCGCCCTGCGAAGCCTAGAAACAGAGTGTTGCCACCCGGACCTCTCCGGAGGAGCCCAAGGGCCCTCACGATGCTCTAGACCCAAGCCCAAGGAGCCAGCAGACCTGAGGGTCATCATCTCTGGCAAGCGGGCCACGCCGCGAAAGCCCTGACAACCAAAGGTCCTCAGCCTTAGGAGGGCGGTGTACACCTAATTACACGGTGCCCGTCCCTCCTCAGTGCCACCGGGAGGTCAGGCTGTTAACCCTGCCACAGGATGTGCTTTAGGGCACAGCCACCTCCAGTGTGTGTCTTTCTCCACCTTTGCCCGGATACTTGAATCAGAGAGAGGACGCCCTTTTGAGGCCCGGGAATGGAAACTCCACCCCAAGGTGGTGGAGCAGATATGGCGGAGGTTTTACAGAGCACAGGTGGACCTGTTTGCCAGCCCACCTAAGGGGGCACAATTCTTAGTAGCTGGTCTCTATACTGAGGTAATAGAGACCATTTTCCAATCCAGAGCTCCCTCTAGGAGGAGATTGTATGCCGCTAAATGGCGCTTGTTCTTTGCGTGTTGCAAGCACCACATATTGGACCCAGTTAACTGCCCGCTTGGTTCAGTGCTGAAGTTCCTGCAGGAACAGTTTGTCGCAGGGTCGGCTCCGTCGACCCTGAAGGGTTACGTGTCCGCTATCGCAGCTTATTGTGCTCTGCTTGCTGGGCAGTCGCTGGGTAGTAGACACCCTTGGGTGATACGTTTCCTGCACGGCACCTGGAGGCTGAGGCCTGGGACACGATCCAGAGTGCATGTGTGGGGTTTGGCCATCGTGCTGGGGGCTCTGTCAGAGAACCCCTTTTCCTGGTCTACCTCTGGCATGGCCAGTGCTTTTCTTTATGTACCTAAGGTGCCCACAGAACGAGTCCGTATAGGAAGTCGGAGCAGCTGTATGTCTGCAATGGCCCCTATAGAAATGGACTCTCAGTAGGTGAATTGTGGATGCTATTTATTTAATCTCAATATGAGCTCTCTGGTCTCCCAGATCCTTTCGGGGTCAAGGCTCACTCCACTTGGAGTGTGGCGGCCTCTACGGCCTGGTCCGGCTGGTTTTTGAGAAATTCCACAAGGAATTTAATGCATACATGGAAATGGAAAAGAAAAAAGAAAAAAGAACTGAACCCACCTCCTGAGAGATGCGATTTGAGTTATGATCTGTATCTGCCAAAAGGTGCTATATTTGTTAGGGAATTTTTAGACTCATTTTACCTGACTATAATGTTGTAAAATCAAATAAAACTCAACTCAACTCAAGTGTAGGATCAATAACTCAACAGGATCTTCTGAGTCTCTGTCTGGGACTCTTTGTCACTGACAATGCAGAAGTGGGTGAGTCAGAAATCCTCCATTATTTTCTATAGAGTGAGAATATCACCATATACCTGACATTTATGGCAAAACTGTTATGGTATGTGTAAAAAAGATTTGCTTATAGCACTTGGTGATGAATATGTAGAGTTTATAGAAAATTGTAGAAATTTTTATTTTCCAAAGTTCAAAGAGAATTGGACAGACTAATTACTAACATATAAAGTTAGATATAAAACATTATCACAAAAAGTTTGACAGACAGATTTTGAACACAGCACAATCATCAATCACTATTAATTCAACCACCACCATCTCTCTCAGTAAATGATTTACAGTGTTCATACAGCTGTTGATACAGAAAAACAAATGTAAAACATACTCACCAGTATACTCACGCTCTGAATCACTTGTGTAACCCCGTCCAGTGGAAAGTGTGCCTTCACTGGCAGGGTGACTTCATGACCAGGAAGCTATAAAAGCACATGAAGTAAAGCTGGCGCCAACTTCTGTAAAGAGAACGAAGATGCCGGCAGTGTGGCATAGAGACGTTCCCTCAGGGATCCAGGTTACATAAACCTGGAGACGTTCCCTTTCAGGAACTCGAGCTGCGTCAACAACGCTTTGCGAACAGGGTTTTAAATACCGCCTGACTGACCAGTCTCTGCCTAGTGTGTGAGGGCACAGCTAGGTCGAAGAACAGAGGGGCCAGGAGTGTCACTAAGGTCAACAAAGGTCGACGGGGTGGCCCACAGCCCACAGCGTTGCAGAGGTCATGGATGGAGACTCTAGAGAACCAAGTTTTAGAGGCTGCCACACTCCGGGTTAAGTGTGCTCTGACCCCGAAGGGAGCGGGCGACAAGAGGACTTGTAGGAGGAGGTAATTGCATGAACAGAAAAGAGGGGGCCACAGAGAGGGCCTGCAAATCCCCTACTTTTTTAAGATAGGAAATGGCCAGGAGGAACATAGTCTTAACTGTGAGAAGCCTCCAAGATGCCTTGGCCAATGGCTTGATGGAGGGCTCAGATAGAGCCTCCAACATGACTGCCAACTCCCACACAGGCACTTTAGGGTGCACCGGGGGCTTCAGACTCTGAGTGCCACGGAGAGAACGCATCAGGCGGGGGCATGATACGCTGAAATGGCGGACACATGGACTTCGAGGTCTCTGGGGGTGCCAGGGCAGGGCGGGACCCTTTCCCGGCAGGGTCCTCTGAAAATCCAGTGTCAGGACTTCTTGGCCTAGCAAAGGAAGTGCGAGTTGCAACGCTCTGTTTATAAACCTCCCCGCGCTGGACCGGGCAGGTGAGGCAGGAGAAAGGTTAAAGCCCTACTCGAAACCTTCAAGGTCCAACTGCAAGCCCCAGGAACTAGGCTCGCCACTCCACCTCACCGAGAGTGGGGCCAGCGAGGAGTGGGGGCACGTTCCCTGAAGAGTGCCCATTGGAAGCGGGAGCGTTTGCAGTGACATGCAAGCGAAATGTGCACAGTCGGTTTTCTCAAGAACCGTGTCTTTTTGATTGCCTTCATTATTTTTATATATATATATATATATATATATATATATATATATATATATATATATATATATATATATATATATATATAATTTTTTTTTTTTTCTTCAGACATACAGTTGGACACAAAATACACATAAACAATTGCTTCATGAACAAACAGAAGCTGGCTCCGGCTTCACTCCATGCACTTTTATAGCTTTCTGGTCGTGACGTCACCCCGACAATGACGCCGTGCTTTCCTTTGGACTGATTGCACATGTGAATCGGAACGGAGACAATGCGGAAGCGATCCCAAAGCATTGTTGATGCAGCTCCAGTTCCTGAAAGGGAACAATGATTTCACAAAATGTCATGTATACTTCATAAAATTTGATCACTATATTATTTTATTTTGTGTTTGTTTTATACTGTCTTAACTTTGACCTTGACCCATTTATTTAATGAAAGCTAAAAAAGCTAAAATGTTCTGCTTTTAGATGTAGACATAGCTTTTTAACAAATATGTGTCTTTACAAGCACAATTAGAAAAGTGTGTTTGTGTGTGTGTGTGTTTGTGTGTGTGCAAGAGAGACAAATTCTTGCTCAAATACACATAGTATGAGGATGATGGGAGTGACTGAGTGTGTGAGATGGACAGAAGAGTGTTTCTGTGTCTGTTTAATTTCTTACAGAATTTATTATTTAACATAATTTGTACTGTGCTTTCCTTTCCATTTTCTCCTACAAATAATCTTTTTTTTCTCTCTTTCTCTCTCTCTCTCTCTTTCTCTCTCTCTCTCTCTCTCTCTCTCTCTCTTACTGTCTTATTTCTCTTACTGTTTTTGCTTTTTTTTATTCTCTTCTTAAACTCATTCCTCGTGTCTCTATATCTGCCCACTCTCTCTCATCTTATCTTTTTCTTTCTTTGGATCATACTCTGTGTCTTTCTGTATGAATCCACGGTTTTTGCTGTTGTTTTACTATGTCTTCTTGTCTATCTCTTTTTCTCTTGGGTTCTTTCTCTCTTTTTCGGTCCTTCCATCACCATCCCCACTTGCCTTCTCTGTCTGTCTTGTAACATTTCCATTTCTTTCTATTCACCCCTGCCATTTTTTGTTCCCTTTGCTCCTGTCCACACTTCTCTCTATATCTCATGCAATTAACATTTTATTTTTTATTTTTTATTTTTTTTCTCTCAATTAACCCGAACCTTTTTTATCACTCATTTACTATATGTTTATTGCCACCTTTCTCTTTCTTCTTGATAAAAACACTTCATACTCTCCATATTTCTCCACTCTGTCATTTGCTCCCTCCCTACTTGTTTCTCTGTGTAGTGATTTGAAGCACGAGCTAGAGGAGGAGGGCACACGCTGTCTGCTGCTGGCCAAGCAGCGCGGCTTTAACGAGCAGTGCTGCATTCGCTGCTGTGGGCCATTCAGCTTCTTCCTTAAGCCGCGCCGCATCTGCCTCGACTGTCGATTTAATGTCTGCAAAGCCTGCTGCTCTTACAGCCAGCATGAGAATGGCCATGTCTGTGCATTTTGCCACAAGAGCAGGTCAGTAAGCATGCATACTACTATCGCTCTCTCTCTCTCTCTCTCTCTCTCTCTCTCTCTCTCTCTCTCTCTCTCTCTCTCTCTCTCTCTCTCTCTCTCTCTTTCTCTCACACCAACACACAACATGGTCATATACATACACATGCAACTGCAAAACATTTTGTCAATATGGGGGTTTAAAAGAGCAGTTTAGACCTAGGGTTAGAGTAAGAAGGTCTACAAATGTGCATTTAGACAGACAACAAACAGACAAGCATGACATGTTGGTCCAAACAGACACCAAGAACAAGCACAAACACACAAGTGCATATGCACACCTGCATCATCAGATCAAGATATAAATCTGTGCATAAAACAACATGAATACAGGGTTTTGCACACATTGCTGCTCCATATTTGTTATACGTGTGACCTGGAAGGCTTCTACAGATGAAAAACCGAGAACATAGAGTCCATACATGTGATGGATAGAGGAGGGAATAGAGGAAAGCAGCATAAGCAGATATAGGGAGGGGCGCTTTGATACAGGGTTACTGGACAAATGCTTTTCAGGCACTGAGAGCCATGGCAGCACAGAGAGAGAAAAAGAGAGAGAAAGAATATATTAACTAAAATATTTCCTGCTGTTGTAAAGATTGCATTCAAGGCTCACTGTCTAAACCACACACAGTCAGGGTGTTCTCATTCACGGCACTATTCTTCCTTTCTAACTGAAAGCTTGGACGGAACCAGTATAATGAATATGATAAACTAAATTTGCATGGTATTAAAATTGTTGAAAAGTGGAAAGGTGAAAAGGTATGTGTTTATATTTGCTTGTGTTCTTAAAGAGGATAATTAAGGTAATGCAATTTTTTTGTAAAATAAAATAAAATACAAATATTAACTATAAAACTTGCTAAACTAAAAACTCTAAAAACTTTTGTACTACACTCAACTGTAATCCCCTTTACTAGTATTAACGATATATAATGTACATGCATGTTACCATGTCATATGCTTTTAAGCCAATGACAACTCTGCAAATAGATTTCCAGACCTTACACAGAGATGCACCATCACATTCAATGACCAGTCTTTGGGTGCCTGACATGAGATGCAAATGCACGACCTTAAGATTCTCATGCTAAACCAACAGAACTTGGTGGGCATGTACTGTATGTGTTATATAACCAAATGCTGCATATTTGAATGTATCAGGCAATGATTCCTACCATCTGTGTGTGACAGAATTTCAGCAGAGGTACACCCCCCTCTAAACTGATTACTAAATCTAGCTTTTAAATTAGACATCTCCGAGTGGCATGAATTATTTTACGAGCAATTGTTTGTGATTCTTCTTAAAAGAAAGAAAGCAAATAAAGCGGCTTTTACTTCATGTACACTTCACATGTATAGTACACAGTGAACTTTCTTCTCATATTTTAGCTTGTTAGAAATTCAGGATGCAGAGTCAGTCCTGATACAGCACCCCTGGAGCAGAGAAGGTTACAGGCCTGGCTCAAGGGCCCAACAGTAGCAGAACTGGGGCTTGAACTCCCTTCTGATCAGTAATCCAGATCCTTAACTATAGAGCCACCACTCTTCTGAAAGTCTGAATATTCCCAGTTCATTACAGAAGTTAAGGTTAGCAGTCATAGTAGTGAGCTGCATTACTAATTATCAGTGAAAGGATAGCAAGGCAAACGTTTGGTGGGTGTATGTGTATGTGTGTAAGAACGTATGAATTTTATGCTTACTCATACATACAGATCAGACTCTCACACATAGTGTTAGTGCCTTTTTGTAATTGTACCAATTGTACCATCTAACACATATATATATATATATATATATATATATATATATATATATATATATATATATATATATATATATATATATATATATATTTATATATGTGTGTGTGTGTGTGTTTGTGTGTGTGTCTTAATGTTTGTCATTATGTCATACTGTATTATATCATATTACATGTATTATATTGTATTACATATTACATGTTTACACAGCACTGGTTTAATTCACTTTGTCATACTGCAATGATTAAATTTACATTTGATTAACAAATCAAGGACATAAAATACAGTTGCAGTAGGATTACCTTTGAGGGCTGACAAAATTGGGATTTAAAACAATGCCAAGCACACTTACATCAAGCTAATCAAATTAAATTAACTTTTTGTGACATAATCATTCACAGTACAGCATATAATGCTTTTTATAGCATAAAATGTTTTTTTCTTTTTTTACTGTTTCAGGAAATAGAATTAAAAGAAAAAGTGTATATTTGGCAATTAAGTGATTATGGATTCAGACATATTCAGATTTGTGTAAATTAACCGTAATAAAATAAATGTCATCATCAAAATGTCATTTTGAATTGTCTTTTTTGCAGGAAACATCCCACTTTCAAATTCTCTATTATAATTTTACATTATTATATGTAAGGGAATTTACTTTTTAACTTAGAAAACATTGGGCATAAACATTTTTTTCAAAAAAATATAGTTCATAAACCAGATTATATAATTTTTTCTCTCCTTTTTGCAATTGCTAATTTGAGCAGAGTAGCTTCTTGTTTATTGCATTACAACAAAGGATCTGGGAGAAAGAATGCTGACTTGTGCTGCTTCTGAGAGTCATGGAGCCAGTCACTGTATTTTTTCAAACTGCTGCTCATTTAGCACATCATAGAGCAGCTGCACACAGTTGGAAGAAAGAACTAACTGCACGGTTCTGAATGTGTGAGCTGACAGATGTCAGTGATTGCATAGTGCCAATCTGATCAACAGCTTCCAGAGAGCGAAAGCCGGTTATGTTTTACTTTTATCCTCTTAGCTAAAAGCAGCTGTAGCAATTACATTTTTCCTTATTAATTTTTATTCTGTTTTTATAGTGTATTAGTAAAATAGGGACAAACATACTTACAAAGAACATATTTACGTTTAATCACCACATTATCTGTGTAAAGCTGCTTTGAGACAATGTTCATTGTTAAAAGCGCTATACAAATAAAAATGAATTGAATTGAATTGAAATTGAATAGTAACAATAATGCATAAAGACCTATGCTAATGTTTAAGAGAATAACAACAGTCAATACCTTTTTTTTTCCGGAGAATCAATTATTGGTGATAGTTTTGTTTTCTCTTTATTTAGAGGTATCCAAGTGTTTGCCATTTTTGGAACCACAGAGGATAGCAAATGGTCTATTAGCAGACTTTTAAACATACTATATTTTACTTTGTGATTGATTGATAGATAGATATTTTAACTAGCAGTTGGTGGTATACTTATTAAAGTCTGTTTAGCAGTTATTTGTAAATGTAGAAATGCTCATGCACAGCATGCCTGCAACACTAATGGCACTCTAACCTCAGATGCATGAATACATAGAAGGAATGTATTCCTGTTACACACAGATGAGTTTGTCATTAAGTTTCTCAGCCAAATCCTGCAGAGGAGCTGAAGTGGAATCATGATTTCATAGCTGTAGGGCTCTAGCAAATGGATGCAGAACCAGATGCAACACCACCACAACCTCAATTCCAAAAAAAGTCAGGATGCTTTGTTAAATGTAAAATAATTAAAATAAACAGAATGCAACCATCTTAAGATCTTATAAATGTATATATTTTTCACAGTATAACATAGAACACCTATCAAATGTTACAAATATCTTCAGAACAGTTAAGTGTCATTTACAAATTCAGGTTAAAGCCCTATTTTACAAAAAAGAAATCATGATGATTCAAAAACAGTATCGTTTTGTCTGGGCAAAAACTTATTTCAGTTAAACTGAGGCTAAAATCAAAAAATCGGAAAGCCTGCATCTATGTACAATAGTGTCTATAAAATAGGCAGCTTTTGACATCTGGAAAATCACCATCAATTCGGAAAGGTATATACAGTTTTTAGAAGAACATGTGCTTCCATCCATATGATGTTACATAGAAGAAAGAGCAATTTATTGTTGTTGACCTTTGGAAAAATCCATGACAAATGCTTTAGACATGGGTGAATGTGTAAGGATTTTTCCTAGAAAAACAGGAAAGGAAAGAGGTAATTCTGTAGCTAGATGGATGGATAGAATAACAGCTAGACAGAAAAAAAGGAATTTGAGATATAACTGATATACAATACAAATACATTGTCAGGGTTGCAGTTCATTATTAAGTAATAAAGTGAGGAAAAAATGTTTTAAATATATTATTAATATAATTTTTTTTTTTTCAAAAAAAATGTACAAAAAAGTGTTTATATAATGTTCTGATACTGTCTTTGCTGAAGTAATAAATTGAGAATTTTTTTTTTTTTAATTACAAAAGTTTTATAAAAGTAGAAAAAAATTTACTTTTTTATAAAAAGTAAATTTTTTTCCACGTTCGAAGCAGTTTTCGAAGTTTTTATAATCACTGTACAGTTTTAGTTTGAAATTCTAATTCTTCAAATATTAGTTATGAAGAGAATTGGATTAGGTGTTGGGGCCACTCCAGTATAGTGAGTTAAATGGCTCAAGGCAGAAAGGTTTCAAAGCACACGCACACACATAGACATTCAACTGAATAACACATTTCTGTCACAGCTCTGCTTCTGTTCTTTCATCCTTGCATAACTCACTGCACAAAAGCACACAATCACTATTTGTATTAATGCACAGATGCCTGATTTTACCCTACATTTTCTTTAGCTTTGCCCACTTTAAACATGCCTTCCAAAATTACACATACCAGAAATTAGAAAATCATATTTTACCAGTATAAAGGTACACAAAGTTCAGGGTTCGGTACGTACCTTGGTTTCTAAGTTACGGTTCGGTTTAATTTCAGTATGGTTAGGGGGAAGAAATGCAAAACATAAAATTGCTGTTTTGCAATTTCTTTTACATTTATTAAAGTAGTTTATTATGATTATCATTTGTGATCATCAACATTTAAACACTACTTTTTTTTTAAAAAAAATGTAAATGCCTGCTTCGTTGAATAATATATAAAATAATATTTTATTCAATATTTTTTTTAGTAACTAACTAAATAGGCACAAATTAAATTAATTAAATAAAATGTCAAATAGAAAATTTTATTAAATAGTTTACATTTGTTAGTTAAGAGAAATTCTTGAAGCTGGACATAAAATAAGAATCCATAACCCTAGCATTTGCGGTTAGATACTTCCTAGTTAGCAGCTAATGCTAGCACTATGGATTTGTTAGAGCTTTCATGCATGCACAAAACAAATCTTTTTTTGGTACAGAGTAGCCACAGAGACACTGCGCTTACTCTAGTTTTTTTTATATATATATATATACCTCAGGCATTGTTGTGTATGTTGTCAAGTTTATTATTAATAATAAAAATATAATAAAAACTGTTTTTTTTTTTTTTTTTTTACATCAGCACTTAATTTCTGTCAGAAAAGTGTGTTGATTTCAACACCAAGGAAAATTCATCCAGTAATCTTTTTTAATATTTTCTCCATTGCACTGTTCAACTGCTATGAACTTTCTCACAAATATCTAATGTGAATGGCACATGTAAAATTTAACTTGCACAATATTTAGATTGAAGTGGATGATTAAAAGAATGAGTGTGGGGCCCTTTATTCTTAAATTTGTTTTGAATATATTTCTGCATGGCTTTTGTATTTTATTTGTGTTGAGACCCCAATTTGATAGCTCTTCAAGCACCATGTTTGTGAGTGTGGGTGGCATTTCTGTAAGTTGTTTTGGATCGGGGCATCTGCCAAATGCCATAAATGTAAATGTGACAGGGCATAGGGGCATTATGCTTGTTTGTAGTCAGTATAGATAAGAGTCTCTGCACTGTGCTGTTGTGGAAGAACCATTATCACTTTGTTGGATTTTGAGTTCGATACATCTTAATTTTAAACCACTTCTCAATATGTTTTATGGAGTAAAAGACAGGAGGTGGAGCTGGAGGTAGCAGAGCTGAAGATGTTAAGGTTTTCGTTGGGAGTGACGAGGATGGACAGGATAAGAAATGAGTTTATTAGTGGGAAAGCGCATGTAGGACGTTTTGGAGACAAGGTGAGGGAGCCACTAAGAAGGAGGAGAAGAGGAAGGCCAGGGAGGAGGTTTATCAATGTGGTGAGAGAAGACATGCAGGTAGTTGGTTTGAAAGAAGCGGACAGAGTAGTATGGAGACAGAAGATCCGCTGTGGCGAACTCTAATGGAAGAACCCGAAAGAAGAAGACTTCTCAATATGTTTTACAGTTTGCTTTGTCATGATCATACTCAGTAGTTAATTAAATTATTTTAAATGTCATTTGATGAGTATGTAGCATTTTAAATTGACCAACTGTAAATACATTTATGTTACTGTTTGTTGCTTGCTATGCTTTTACACATAAAGCAACAATATTTATTTTAGCTTGCATAACATTATAATGTATAGTATGTAGTTTATAAAAATGTGTGTAGCTTGCAACATCCCTAACTAGTCTAGATGAATTGTAGTTAAACAAGCAGTTATTGATTTGGTTACTTTTAATTGAGGTGATGTCATAAAGGTTTTTATATGATTGTACTGAATAGGTCCTGAACTAAGTTCAGTAAGGGGAATCTCAAGTGCTACAGTGGCTTAAAAGGCTTAAGTTTAAAATACATTTTATAAGGATATAGATGGTGTATATATCTTATGGCTACAATTAGCCAAGGAGTTGTTTGGCACTTGGTTCCGAGAATTTGATAAATTGTGCACAATACATCCATTTAGGGTAATATTTATACATGAAATTTAGCTCTCAAAAATTTATCCAAATATGCAGACTGCTCTAAGAATATGTCTTACTCATCGACTGATGCTAGCTAAAGCAGAGAGGATCTTTTCAAAGCTAAAACTAATCAATGGGGAGACATTGGGTCATGGCGTGGTTTACCCAGGGCATCATTCAAGTTGGAACAGTCAATGCCAACAAACATACGGTTCCGTGTGAGTTCAGCAGCAAGCAGAAAATTTTGAGAGGAATAAATGATGGAAGAAACTCTAAATTTTAAATTGCCACAACACCCATGGCCTTTTGAAGTCATTGAAAATAAGTTTTTTTAATAATACTTTATTAGATTTTAATTAGTGTTTAACTCATTTATATTATTATGTTAATAAATTGGTCTGCTGAGAGTAACTTTAGAGTCTTTTCACATAAACTGAGTTGATTAAGCAAGAGTCTGAAAATTATAAAAATGATGACATCATAGCCATGAAAAAAAATTACTATTACTTGGATACATAAGTACATTTGAAGGCAAATACTTTTGTACTTTTACTAAAGTCAAGTCAAGTCAAGAGGCTTTTATTGTCATTTCTACTATACACAGTGGTACACAGTAAAAACGAGACAACGTTCCGCCAGAACCCTGGTGCTACACTAAACAACATAGAGCTATAACAAAACACAAAGCTACGTAAAGTGCATCGAGTGCAACCTAGTGCAAACAGTGCAGACGAAAAACAGTACAGACAGACAGTGCAGACAGACAACACAAGACAGCACAAGAGAAAACACATAACCCAAGATAGTGCCGACCAGTAAACCTACTGTATACTTCGATTATACAGTACTGTACGAAGAGAACTGTAAGAATTATAACTGAGAGTATATATAAACAGACACAATGCAGTGCAAACAACAGCACTAGCAGCAGTCTAGAGGTGCAAAAAACAGCATGTAAACAGTATAATACAGTCGACGGGTGCAAAAGAAACAGCAGGTACACAGTGTAATGCGGTCAAGTATAAATAATAATGTGTGTGTGTGTGTGTGTGTGAGTTCCATTTCAGTTCTGTGTATTGAGGAGCCTGATGGAGTCTGGTTGTGGCGGCCCGAATGCTTCGGGACCGCTTTTCTGATGGCAGGAGGGTAAAGAGTGTATGTGACGGGTGTGTGGGGTCGTCCACAATGCTGTTGGCTTTGAGGATGCAGTGTGTGGTTTAAATGTCCATGATAGAGGGGAGAGATGATCTTCTTTGCTGTCCTCACTATCCTCTGTAGGGTCTTGCGATCCGAGACGGTGCAGTTCCCAAACCAGGCAGCGATGCAGCTGCTCAGGATGCTCTTAGTGGTCCCTCTGTAGAACATGGTCAGGATGGGAGGAGGGAGATGAGCTTTTCTCAGCCTTCTCAGGAAGTAGAGACGCTGCTGGGCTTTCTTAGTGATGGAGCTGGTGTTGAGTGACCAGGTAAGGTTGTCCGCCAGATGAACACCAAGGAGATTGGTGCTCTTGACGATCTCCAATGAGGATCCATTGATAATAATAATAACCTAATAATAACCTGGCTTTGTGCTCTCCTGAAGTCCACAACCATCTCTTTGGTTTTGTCATCGTTCAGAGACAGGTTGTTCGCTCCACACCAGGCTGTTAACTGTTGCACCTTCTCTCTGTATGCTGACTCGTTGTTTCTAAAACTCGTTGTAGATGATTGTGTTGAATGCTGAGCTGAAGTCAATGAACAGCATTAGTACAAATGAGTCCTTGTTGTCCAGGTGGGTGAGGGCCAAATGGAGGGTTGTGGAGATGGCATTGTTCGTGGAGCGGTTTGGACGATACGCAAACTGCATGGGCTCCAGGGAGGGTGGAAGCTGGGTCTTAATGTGCCTCATGACAAGCCACTCGAAGCACTTCATCATGATGGGTGTGAGCACGACGGGACAATAGTCATTGAGGCAGGAGACAGTAGACTTCTTTGGCACGGGAAAAATTGTCATTGTCCTGAGGCACGTAGTAACAACGTTGCTGCTCCTTAGGGAGATGTTGAAGATGTCTGTAAAGACATCAGCTAGCTGTTCTGCACATTCCCTGAACCCTCTGCCAGAAATGTTGTCTGGTCCAGCAGACTTCTGTTGGTTAACTCTGCAGACTTCTAGAAGTCTACTTTTAGAGTTTTCCTCACTTCAGCTGTGGTTAGACAGAGCACCTGGTTACTGGGAGGAGGGGTGGTTTTCCTCGCCTTCACATTGTTCTGTACCTCAAACCGGGCATAGAAGTTGTTCAGCGCATCTGGGAGGGAGGCATCATGGTCACAAGCAGATGATGTTCCCTTGTAGTTCGTGATCGCCTGGATGCCCTGCCACATGCGCTGGGTGTCTTTGCTGTCCTGAAAGTGGTCGTAGATATTTTTTTTGCATGTGCGCACTTCGCCTCTCTGGTGGCATTGGACATTTTGGACCTTGCCATCTCTTTGTTTCAGCAGCACACGGTCTGTATGCTGGAATTAGCATAACAGAGTTGAGGTCTGAGGGGCTCTGCACGATACACGCCGGGGATGTTTGTGTAAACAAGATCCAGCGTGTTTGCGCCTCTTGTTGCAAAGTCCACATGCTGATGGAGTTTAGGGAGCACAGTCCTGAGATTCACATGGTTGAAATCTCCGGCGATATCAAACAATCTGTCGGGGTGAGCATTCTGCAGGTCACTAATAGCGCCATAGAGTTCACACAGTGCCCTTTCTTAGCATTAGCGCTGGGGGGGATGTACACTCCAACAATGAAAACAGTGGTGAATTCCCATGCTAAATAAAATGGTTTGCATCTTACAGTCACGAACTCCACTAACGATGAGCAATAGCGTGAGACAAGCACAGAGTTCTTGTACTATTCCGTGTTGATATAAACACACACACAGATGCTGGATGGCGGCTTCCAGAACTCTGTTGCCGTGAAAACCAAGACGCAGCAGTCTCTGAACTCTCGCCGCGTGGTCCGCTGGAGTCGGCTGTAATCCAGTTTATTGTCCAGGGAGCAGACATTAGAAAGGAGAATGGACTTGAGAGCCGGCCTGCTGGGGTTAGCATTTAGCCTAGCACAGACACTCGCCCGCTTGCCAAGCTTCCGCTTCCTTAAGCAGCGCTCCTGACGTCCACTTTCCCGGGTGACACCAGGTGAATTTTTGATTGCCGGCTCTCATCCATTCCAGATGTTTTAGACTTTATTTAGCAAGGAGCATGAAGTGACAGAATGGAGCCAAACTTTCTAAAGAACCTAGTAGAAGTTTAAATAGCCTTACACTTTTTTTTCTTTAATCATTTGGAATTCATAATATTTATAAGAAACCTTACATATATGGTATTCTTCCCCTTCAAATACAGATGATTTTGGAGCAAGTGAGCTAGTTTGATGTGACTCAAATCACAGATGGTTTTTGGTTTAAATGGGCATTGTTATCTTTGGAAAAAGGAAAACACTGCATTTCATTATAAGAACCTTGTCCCATCTGTGTAACAAAGTGATGGTTTTAATATGGTTTGGTCTGTGCTGCATCTGGGCCAGGATGACTTGTGCTCATTGATGAAATAATGCATTCATAAAAAAGCAAGTTATAAAGGGCAGTATTAGGATCTAATTAGGATCTATCCATGAACTAAATCTCATGAGAAAATGTGCCTCAAGATAACAACCCCAAGTCGTTCTTTAAAAAAAAAAAAATTATGTTGAAAAAGTATATATATTTTGCTCACAGTCATGACCTTAAACCAAAAAATTTTTTGTCCCATGTGCAGGAATTAATCAACGGTTACCAAAAATGTTGCAGTTATTTCTGCACAAGTGGTCCAGACTGATAGCAAAGGCTCATATATGTTTGCCACTAACAGTTATTTCATAATAAAATTTCTCAATACAATGACCAAGATCTTGGTCTCATTTATGTCTAGGATTGTCAAGCACCATTATATATATATATATATATATATAAAATAATATATATATATATATATATATATATATGCCTAGTCACTGTATGAATCATAGTAGACATCACTCAACACTCTTCCCGTTTACAGAGAGATGCACTGCGTAAAGGGACAATAACACAGAAACAAGTTAGACTTGTTGTAAGCGGATAAAATGTGCTTTTATTGCTAGTGTACTGTCCCCATGCTGACACTGGCTGGGAATAACTACACACTTAAAAAAAAACAGAATTACCCATTAATAAAACAGTGACTGTACAGTGAGTGTAGGCATGACTTCTACTATTTTCCATATTCATGTTAATAAGGATGGTTTACAGGAGCCACAATTTATGCCAGCTTCAGTGTTTGTATTGTTTGGAAATGTATTATGGGACCTGTAATTTAACTTGTACAGTGCTTAAGAAAAATGTCATCCTAATAACAGTACTTTCATTTTAGTCAGGACATTTGTCAAAGGGGTAGTCCAGCAGCCAAATACCACTTTGAAAGAACTCCAGAAAGACCAGGAGGCAGCAGATTCAAGATTAAAGAGTTTATTGTCGTATGCACAAAAAATGTCTGATTCACCATACAATTAAATTCATACTTTAATCTTAAATTCTGCAAGCAGGCACTGACATTAATTAAGGATATAAGGAAACAGACAGAAACACATGACATAAACTACAAATATACAAATGCAAGAAACAGAAGTGTGCAATGTAGCATCAAAGAAGGTCATGTGCAAGGTCCTGCAGAGGGACATTGGGTCAAGGTTTGTATTCCGGTTGTAAAGGTGTTTATGTGTATGTTCAAAATATGCAGAAGTATTTTGAGGCAGATTGGGTCCATGTTGGTATTTACAGTTTTAAGGAGTGTGGTGTGTGTGCAGGTATTCTGTAGTCATTGATATTTGAATTGTGTGTGTGTGTGTGTGTGTGTGTGTGTGTGTGTGTGTGTGTGTGTGTGTGTGTGTGTGTGTGTGTGTGTTGAAAGGGTGAGTATACAGTAGTTGACACCTCTTAGGGACAGAGGGTAATCTGTGTCTGCAGTGATGGGAAAGAGACAGTGGATGGGTGTTGTTTACAAGCCTGATTGCCTATGGGTGAAAGTTTGTTTGTTTCTCAGTCTTGATGTTTTGGATTTGACTCTCCCTGTGGCATCTGCCTGATGGTAAGAGTGTGAAAAGGCTGTGCAGGCGGTCCCTGTTGTCTCTGATTATGTTGATTGTTGTCTCAATGAATCTGGTTGTTAGAGGCTCTACAGTGTTTGTAAGGCTGTTCCAGCAATGGGTTGTTCAGCTATCATCACCTACTGTAAATCCTTATAATTATTTGCTAAGCAACTACCAATATAGATTGTGGTGGAGCTTCTGATGATTTGGATTGGCATGCCAAATTTCCCATAAAATCTCTGCCTTTTCAAGAAGTGCAGATGCTGACATGATTTCCTGAACAGTGAGAACACAGAGAGATCCAATGATCAGTACATTTGATGATACTGGTGTTGTTCTTGAAAGCGACATAGTTGTCAATGAAAAGTGTGAACAGTGTGAAGAGCATAGAGCTTTGCTCACAGAGTTATTGAGTTTATTGACCTTGATATATGGTTATAAATTCTCACAGTTGGAGAAATGCCTGTCCAGAGAGTTCATGTTGTTTCCCAAAGGAAAAAAAACTACTACTACTCTAAAATATATCCAAGTTTAATTTCTATAGTGTTCTATAGTGTTCAGAGGCTCGGTGGTAGTAAAGAGCTGAGGGATGATTGGGCAACTACTGCAGAAGTGATAAAAGAGACTGCTATGAAGGTACTTCAGGTGACATTTGAAAAGAGAAAGGAAGACAAAGAGACGTGGTGGTGGAATGAGGAAGTACAGTAAAGGACAAGGTGAAAGATGTTGGCGAAACAGAATTGGGATCAAGAGAGAGACAAAAAGTAGGCAAGAGTACAAGAATATGTGGCAGCAAGTAAAGAGAGATGTGGCAAAAGAGAGAAAAAGGCAAATAAGGAGCTGTATGAACAGTTGGACATTTAGGAAGGATAAAATGTTTTGAACTGATTGGCGAGGCAGAGGAACCGAGCTGGAAAGGATGTGCTGCAAGTTAGAGCAATAAAGGATGGAGATGGAAATGTGTGGAAATGTTTATATATTCTGTTTTTCTACTGGCTGTCTGCTCTCTAAAGATGGTTGGGGATTTTCACGCTCTTTCTGTGAGCCCCCCCTGTCTCAAGTTTACCCCAGGCATGGCAAGGGCATTCCTACACCCCGGACAATTTTTTTCCCTAAATGATGCCAAGTTGCTCTCAGTCGTCCCGCGACAAGTCGTGCTCCAGACATTTTTCCCTCCTCCTTTTCAGGCCCCAGACCAGGAGAAGCTTAACCGACTGAAACTGGGGAAGAAGTTGGAGCAGCTGTTTGTCTGCTATGGCCCTCCGAGGTGAGGTCTTCCTGGAAATAAGCAGGTGGATTGTGGATGCTATTTCATCTTCTTATGAGTCCCGTGTTCTCCCTGCTCCTTTCAGGGTCAGAGCTCACTCAACCCGGAGTGTTGCAGCCTCTACAACTTTGTCCTCTGGAGTTTCCCTGCAAGATATCTGCAATGCTGAGGGCTAGTCCACCCCACTGACCTTTGTCAGGTCTTATAGCCTTGACTATAGTGCCCCTCATGGCCCCTCTGTCCTTCGACCTAGCTGTGCACTAGGCACACTAGGTAGGGATTGGTCAGTCTGGCTTATTGGACTCTTGTTCCCCAAGCATTGTTGATGCTCGAGTTCGAGTTACAAGTTACGTATGTAACCATGGTTCCCCAAGGAAACAAGATGCTGCATCTTCATGCCACACTGCCTGCATTCCTGCAGCACTTCCTTCCCCTTATTAGAAGCTAGTGCTGGTTTTACTCCATGTATATTATAGCTTCCTGGTCATGACTTTCCATTGGACTGATTACACATGTAATTCAGAGCATGGCCTGCCACACATATCATTTTGCATGTAGGCCAATAAGTTAAATTTTGGTCTGATCTGACCACAGCACCTTCTTCCACATGTTTGCTGTTTTGCCTACATGGTTTATGCACGCCACACTTTTCAGATTTTTATCTGTAAAAAATCTTTAACACAATGTATTCTTTTCTTGCCACTTCAAAATTACTTACTTCACAGATACTTTGTGTTGGTCTCTCATAAAATCCTAATAAAATACATTTTAAAATTTGTAGCAATAACATGACAAAATGTCAAAATAAATAAATACTTTTGCAATGCATTATACAGTACAGACCAAAAGTTTGGACACACCTTCTCATTCAAAGAGTTTTCTTTATTTTCATGACTATAAAAATTGTAGATTCACACTGAAGGCATCAAAACTATGAATTAACACGTGGAATTATATATGGAATTATATACATAACAAAAAAGTGTGAAACAACTGATGTCATATTCTAGGTTCTTCAAAGTAGCCACCTTTTGCTTTGATTACTGCTTTGCACACTCTTGGCATTCTCTTGATGAGCTTCAAGAGGTAGTCACCTGAAATGGTCTTCCAACAGTCTTGAAGGAGTTCCCCGAGAGATGCTTGGCACTTGTTGGCCCTTTTGCCTTCACTCTGCGGTCCAGCTCACCCCTAAACCATCTCGATTGGGTTCAGGTCCGGTAACTGTGGAGGCCAGGTCATCTGGCGCAGCACTCCATCACTCTCCTTCTTGGTTAAATAGCCCTTGATGCCTTCAGTGTGACTCTACAATGTTCATAGTCATGAAAATAAAGAAAACTCTTTGAATGAGAAGGTGTGTCCAAACTTTTGGTCTGTACTGTATATATACAGTGGAACCCGGTTATGTCGATGTCCTAGGGGGTTGCCAAAAAGCATCGAGATATCCGATGATCGAGATAAACGAAAATCAATATAGCGGCAATATATTAACGTGCTTGAAATTTCTTTATGTATATGATGTGCATTAATAAATGAGAATGTGCATGCATGTGTTTTAGGAGTTTTTTTTAACACAACAGCGTTGCCGCGATTTGTTTGATGAAGGCACGCTATAAAAATGTACATACAGTACATGTTTGTTAACTGTCAGGAATCTTGGCCTCTTTCTCTGAAGCTCCTGGCTTCAATCGCACACATATGGGGCTCGTTTAGCACTCATCACCAGCTCCTATTTAAACTTCCACAATCTCACTGTCCGTTATTGTTGGTATAAAGTTGGTTCACGGTGGTCGTTGTTATCTCTCATGCGTATCCCGGTACGTGCCTTCCCACCGGCACTCTCTCAACGGCTGCTCTTTTCTTCCCAAAGCCCATCGCGGATTCCCCCGATTCTGCCGTTGTTAATTCTATGCTTTTGCTGCTCATCCTACGTTCTGCGCCGCGCTCCTACCAAGCGCGGCTTTCGCCCCCTGTTCATCGCATAACATTTAGCAACAAAAGGCATATGTGCACTAACTAACAGCAGAGATTCACCAGTATACAATACAACACCTGTAGCATCTGTAAGGCTTGATTTTTCCGCCACTTTCGCGAGTTCCTCTGCGGCTGCACAGTGCCGATCGACATAACTGATGTTAAATGGCAAATTTTTCCCCCCCTTGTGCTCGAGATATTAGGGTTCGGCGACATAAAAAAGTCTACATAACTGATTAAAAAATGCTTAGACAAAGCGAGAATTTGGCGGTTCCACTTCAAAAACGTCGACTTAATCCCATCATATATTTATGGAGATGACTTTGTGCACAGGGGCATCATGTCATGCTGGAGCAGGTTTGGGTCTCTTAGTTCAAGTGAGAGAAAAACCAAAGACATCCTATACAATTTTGTGCCTACAACTTTGCAGTAACACTATTTTGACCACAGTTTATATGCAAGTCTTTCAGCAATTATAAAGCAGCATGTCTGAATTTGGTCCAATGCAGTGTGGCTTTAAGATTCAATCAAATTCAGTACGTAATACTTAATACAATACAATACAGGGCCTTCTTTAATATTATTCTGATTGATAGCTTATGATTCTGGGATAAATCTTACTTTTCTATAAAAAAGAGTTGCCAATAGCAACCCTAAGGTAGGCACCAGCCTGTGTGCTCTTCTGCAGTTTAATAAGAAATATCATTTGATTTGAGGTTTAGGTTCACTAATCCCACCCCATCCCTCCCTCTCTTCTTTCCCAAGACAAGGAGACTAAATTCATTAAAGACAAAGAAAATCAAATATGATATACAATTCTGCCAGTGAGTAAAACATACACTGCATTTGCGAGTAACTGATGACGCTATAATTCGACCTCCATGGATGGATGGGTGGGTAGATGGATGAAAGGATAAAGGAAAGCTATGTACAGTATGTATATATGTATGTATGTATGTATGCATGCAAATATTTATATATTTAAATATTTATTTACAGTAAATGAAGTACTTCTGCCAGACAGAAGGTCTTGCTTCTCCAGAAAGTTTGCAGAGTACTTTGCAATTGTTCATCCATCACTGAATGAATTTAATGCATTAGAGTTGTATCAGTAATGTAGAATTAAGCGACACTAATCCTCTGCTTTACCACGTTTCGAATCTCGCATCCCACCGGTTAATCACGGAGTTGCAGTTGCCACATTACAAATTTTTTTTTGCTTATTTTTCAGTCCATTTATCGTGGTTTTTCTTTTATCACAAGCAGTTTTAGAACTTAACCATGGCAACAAACAGGGATTACTGTATAAAAATGTTTTATCTGGTATCTTAAATACATACTAATCAGTTTAAAAGCTTGGAAAGTTAAACATGAAAATAAACTGTTTTTCTTCCCCAGCACTTGGCTCACCAATTTGCCTCGCCAGTTGAGCCATGCTGCTTTTTATTGTACAGGTATCATGTTTATTATGAGCCATAGAGATGTGAAAAGATTATGGTAGAATTCACACATAGTCTCATCGTGGTGCAAGGATTTCTGAAGCTGTAATGAGAAGTTGTTGATTGTCACAGTTTCCTAGATTATTTTTTGTTAGGTGGTATTACTGTCATGCGGGAAACGGAGGCGGAAGCCGTAGTAACAGCAAACAGTTTTATTCAACAAAAGGCAGGAAATATACACACAGGTAGTGCAGCTGTATATTCCTGTGAACGAAAACGGCAGTTTGTATAAAGAAATCCACAATATCGCGCTGGGAAAAGCGCGGCGCTGGCAGCAGCAGAGAAATGCGGTGCCGACAGCGTGACTTGCGGAGAAACACAAATACCTGCGTTCGCAGGGATAATCCAGAGATCAGAGTCTGGGGAAAAGGAAAATATAATCCCTGGTGCGCCTGGGAAGAGGCGCAGTCCATGCGAAGTGAGAGAGAGTGTCCGAGGCGAACTATACGTAGCGGGGATAAGCATACGTGAACACACAGGAACCTACGTGGCCGGGCATGAACATACAATAACGGAACCGGACGCCCCAACCCACTCAACGCCCGGCGGGCCAGAGCACTCGGAGGAGGGCCCCTCCAATCTTCCAGGGCCGAAGGGGACCCGGCCGGAACTGCCACGGAGCCAGGAACAGCCAGGAAGGGCCTGAGGCGAAGAGACCACCCCTGCGGAGAGCCGGAACGGGACAACGGAGGCGGAGAGACGAACCCCCTGGAAACCTGGAGCAGAGCGACGCCCTCGGCGGAGACAGGAGGCGGAGAGACGTCCTCCCCGGAGCTCTGGAGCGGGTTGACGCCACCCCGAGATGCCTGGAACAGAGCCGCTTCCACCTCGGAGACCTGGACTGGCACGACGACCCTGGTGATGACCGGAGGCTGAGCGATGACCACCCCGGCGGCCTGGAACGGATCGGCGTTACCCAGGAAGGTCTGGAACGGAGCCTCATCACCCACAGGGACCTGGAGTGGAGAGACAACCCTGGTGACCACTGGAGGCAGGGCAGAGCACTCAACGGGGCTTACCGGCTGGAAGACCCTCTGGATGGAGACCGGAGATGGAGCGACACCCCTGACTGAGCACAGAGGCCGAGTGATGACCTCGGCAGAGTTCATCGGTGCGACGTCACCCTCCAGGGAGCACAGGGGCGACCTGTCATCGTCCAGGGAGCTTGGAGGCAGGATGTCGCTGTGAGAGGAGCTCTGGGACGTGACTTCGTCTCCTGAGTGCTCGTGGGGCGAGCCGTCCCCTCTTGGGAGACTATGGGGCAAGCCATCGCCTTCGGATGAAGTCCCGAAGCTGAGGTGAGAGCTCTGGGGATCCCTTGGACGAGGAAGAGGTCTGTGACGTAGCTTTGCCTTCTGAATGCTGGTGGGGCGAGCCGTCACCTCTTGGGAGACTGTGGGGCAGCCGTCGCCTTCGGTGGAGCCCAGGGGCAACGGGACGACTTCCCTTTCGCAGTCTCTGAGGTGAGTTGAGTGCTCCAGGATCCCCTTGGGTGAAGAGGTGTTCTTGGGGACGCGCTGGCGCGGAACTGGGCTCTCCTTGGGACGCTGGAGCGGAGCGGAACTTTTCCGGAAGTCCTGGGACGGAACCGAGCTCCCCTCGGGAATCAGGAGCAAAGCCGAGTCTTTCTCAGGGACCGGGAGCGAAGCCGAGCCCTCCTTAGGGACCTGGAGCAAAGATAAGCTCTTCTGGAAGCCTAGGAGTGGAGGGGAAGCCGCCTGGAAGCCTAGGAGCAGAGAGGAAGCCGCCTGGGGACCCTGGAGCGGAAAGGAGCTCGCCTGTAGACTCTGGAGCAGAGAGGAGCTCGCCTGGAGACCCTGGAGCGGGTAGGAGCTCGCCGGGAGACCCTGGAGCAGAGCTGAGCTCCTTTCAGGACTCTGGAGCGGACCAGAGCTCTCAGGGACTCTCTGGAGTGGACTGGAGCTCTCGAGGACTCTCTGGAGCGGACCGGAGCTCTCGGGGACTCTCTGGTGCAGAACGGAGCTCTCTGGGACTCTCTGGAGCGGAACGGAGCTCTAGGGGACTCTCTGGAGCGGAATGGATCTCTCAGGGTCACCCTGGGACAGAGAAGAGCTCACGGGGTTGCCCTGGGACAAAGAGGAGCTCACGGGGTCGCTCTGGGACAGAGAGGAGCCCATGGGGTCACTCTGGGACAAAGAGGAGCTCACGGTGGAGCCATGAAGCGAAGTGGGGCTCCCCTGGGGAGTCTGGATCGAATTGGGGCTCCCCTGGAGTGTCTGGAGCGGAGCGGAGCTCTCCTCGAAGCCCTGGAACGGAGCCGAGCTCTCTGGGAGGTCCTGGGGTGGAGCCGAGCCCTCACGGAGGTCCTGGGGCGGAGCCGAGCACTCACGGAGGTCCTGGGGCCAAACGGAGCTCTCTTCGGGACACGGGAATGGAGAGGAGCTCTCGGGGCCGCTCTGGAACGGAGAGGAGCTCTCTGTGGACACCTGGAATGGAGCCGAGCTCTCCTGGAGGACCTGGAACGGAGCTGAGCTCTCCTGGAGGACCTGGAACGGAGCCAGGCCTTTCTGGAGGTCTTGGAGCAGGGCTGAGATCTCCAGGAGGTCCTGAGGCGGAGCAGACCCGTCCTGGAGGACCTGGAGCAGAGTGGACATCCCCTGGAGGACCAGGGGCAGAGCGGAGCCATCCTGAAGGGCCTGGAGCAGGGCAGAGATCTCTGGGAGGTCCTGGGGCAGAGCGGAGCTCTCCAGGAAACTCTGGTGCGGAACGGTGCTCTCGGAAGCGGGGAAGAGGTGATAGAGATCCGCCTTGAGTATCCCGAGTTCCCTGGTTAGAAGCTGAATGAACCTGGCGCATGAGCTGAACTCACCTCCAGTCACGCTCCACAACTCACTGGCAAGAGAGAGAGGTTCTCCAGACAGCAGAGAAATGTGGAGCGCGATTTATGCTCTTTCCGTTGGATAGCTGGACGAATTCAACTCCATGTACCGATTCACGCTCCGTAAAAATTCCCCCCATTCAGCTCTGTCGCCGGAGAAGCGAGCTGGGAAATCCATGACGTCAACACGGGAGCGTGGTGCTGCCAAGCATAAGCCGCACGAAACCGCAGCGGATTTCCGGGTTTTCCTGGGGGCGGAGCTTAGTGGTCCCTTTATCGCGGCGGTACGAATCCTACCTCCGAAATTCAGATCGCGCCGGGACCACTGTGGTAATCCGATCATGTCCTTACTTTCTTTTTTTCCTTTTTTTTTTTTTTTTTGCGCCCCCCTTTTTCAGTCCTTGTAGTCCTATTCAGGGGTCTGTTATTTTTGTCATGCGGGAAACGGAGGCGGAAGCCCTAGTAACAGCAAACAGTTTTATTCAACAAAAGGCAGGAAATATACACACAGGTAGCGCAGCTGTATATTCCTGTGAACGAAAATGGCAGTTCGTATAAAGAAATCCACAATATCGTGCTGGGAAAATTTATAAACAATTGAACAAAAATGATCAAAATTAGAGAACAACAATGACTGTAGCATGTAAAAAAGATTACAACAAAATTTTCTGAAGGTTACAACAGTCAGCAATTAGTAGGAAGTGTACAGGCCTCTGCTCTGAATGACTTCAGCACATCTGCGGCCACAGGACAGCACTAGTCTCTCACACTGCTCTGGTGTGATTTTGGTCCACTCTTCTTACAGTCTCCTCCACAGTTTGGTGACTGTAGTGGGTTTCTTGGCCATAACTTTGTCGCCAAGGAACACAGGGAAGGAACCATATGTTGTGGAAGAAGGTTGTGATAAACATTTGCATTTAATTTGCAGTGTAGCTGTATAAGAGGCCCAACTCCTGCTGCAGAAAACATGCCCCAAACCATGACACTTCCTCTTCCACTTTTCACTGACTTTTTTACACACTTTGGGTTCAGTCTTTCTCCAGTTTGTCGCTGAAAATAATGTTTCCCATCGAACCCAAATAAATTAAACTTGCTTTTATCACTGAAGTGAACATGCTCCTCAGCAAAGCTTAGTCTAGCCTTTTGATTCTTTCTGCTAATGAGAGCTTTGGTCACTGCAGAGTGGGCTTTCAGTCCAAATGCTCTTAAACATCGAGACACTGTATGACGAGACAGATCCTTACCCTGATCAGCGCTGAACTGGTGAGCAATTCCAGCTGCAGTGTGGAAACGATTGCCCATTGAGATCCTCCGCAGGGTGTCCTCTCTTGTATTTGTCTTCCATGGACGACCAGCCTTCTTGGTGGACTTGAATGAGTTTGTGATGTTGTAAATGATGCTGAGCTTATAAAACTAGGAGCTACTAACCATATAGACTGTATAAGACTGCAGAAAGAACATCACTTATAATCTTATACTCCAGTACTCATGTTAGTTCTCACTCTCCAGTGTTCTGTATTGTTGAAAGATTTATGATCAAACTCTTGATGTCACCCAAATGAGGATGGGTTCCCCTTTTGAGTCTGGTTCCTCTCAAGGTTTCTTCCTCATAACATCTAAGGGAGTTTTTCCTTGCCACAGTCGCCACGGCTTGCTCATCAGGGACAAATTTACACCATTCACCTTAACTGTTGATTTGTGTAAAGCTGCTTTGAGACAATGTCTGTTGTGAAAAGCGCTATACAAATAAACCTGACTTGACTTGACTTGACTAAAGATTCAAAATTCTTGAAATCACAGATTTGGAACGACCAACTTGTCTTGCTATGGCTGATAGGGTCATCCCTTTGGCCTTCATCTGGACAACCTGCTGCCGGAGGCTTTCAGTCACTTTAGAACGGCCCACCATCTTGCAGAGTCAGTGAAACTGGAAGTTAGGCTGCCAGTTAAATAGGGGTTGACAGATAATCAAGGAAATTAGCACCCGGTACCAGATTAACACCAATAACTGGGAGGTATCTGAAAGTGTTCTCTAATTTTGATCAGTGTGTTTTCTGGAAAATAATGTTTTTTTTGGATATGCCTTAGTTATTTTGTGAAAAAGGTGTTCTGGTAGCATGGTATAGACAAGACAAATACTCCAACTGTTGAGCAGTAAAGATAACATTATTTCAGAATTGTTCAATTGTTTATAAATTGTTCTCTAATTTTGATCGCCAGTGTGTGTATATATATATATATATATATATATATATATATATATATATATATATATATTGGATACTTTATATATACAATACATGCTGCCATATTCTGCATACCTGCATAAACCCTTTTGGCACAGTACAATTCAATACATTTATGGTCACTACCATATTCTGAAAACTTGCACTGAATAGAGTCAGCCAGGGTTGCATAGTCCAGATAGTAGCTGCTGGCAGCCAGCTCTAAGCAGACTTTAAAATGATCATCAGACATGGTGGAATGATATTTAGGCTTAATAATCTTCTTCTGGGAAAAGGCTGACTCACATAAATAAGTGGGGTCACTTAGCCCATGCTACTTTTGCAATTTAATGGCGGATCGTATCGACTTTAGACTATACTAGGCTTATTGCTTTAGACTGTATGAAGTCTTCTGAAACAGTCTATGGAAAGATAAGATGTGAGAGCTGAGGGAAAAGTTTAAAAGGTCTTAATTCCAAAGGAACCTGGTTAGGGGCACACTGGTGTCCTTTGTGTTACAGTATCTCTATCCCATTTGGTCTTGGCTGACACCCAAATCAGTATGTTTGAGGGAGAATTTTGGGTGAGAGGGTTCCCTTTTTGGTCATTGTACACTCACACTATTGCTTACCGGACAGTTGAAAATAGTCAGACACAAACAGTCAATAACTAACTGCACCTCTAGGTGGTGGTGGCCCCTTGTTTTCTGGCATTGAACAAATGATTAGACATCATATATATATATATATATATATATATATATATATATATATATATATATATATATATATATATATATATATATACATGAGTTTGAATTAGTTTGAGTCTGAGTTTGTATTAATAAATTACGTAAAAATGTTTGGAAAACTATTTTATTATTGTATTATTCCTTTAGGGCTTTTACTCTCCTAATTTTACTCTCACAAACCATTGCTCTACCATGCCCCCATGTCCACATATTCATAATTCATACTGTTTTAACATTTGTGGTATTGTACATGCATTGTTTGACATATTATACACTTATTTGATACTGTACTTTGAATCATAGGGATCTCTTTTTGTTTGTATTGTTCTTACTAAATCCTTGTGTATTCATCTGATCTTGAATAATAATTTTAAAATAGCAAAATTCCATATACAGTATCTCACAAAAGTGAGTACACCCCTCACATCAGACCACAGGACATGGTTCCAGTAATTAATGCTTTTGGACAGGTTGTCTTCAGCAAACTATTTGCAGGCTTTCTTGTGAGCCAGCTTCAGAAGGGGCTTCCTTGTAGGACGACGGCCATGCAAACCGACTTGTTGCAGTGTGTGGCGTATGGTCTGAGCATTGACAAGCGGTCCTACTGCTTCTGCAACCTTTAAAGCAATGCTGGCAGCACTCATGCATCTGTTTTTTAAAGCGGCTTTTGCACCTGAGGCACAGTACAAGGACTCAACTTCTTTAATTGACTCTTGTCATGGCCTGTTCCGAGTGAAACCTATCTTGGAAAACCTCTGTATGACCCTGGCCACTGTACTGTAACTCAATTTCAGGATGCTAATGATCTTCTGTTAGCCTAGGCCATCTTTGTGGAGGGCAATTCTTAAGCTAATTCTTAAATCCTCAGAGATTTCTTTGCCAGGAGGTGCAATTGTGAACATTCAGTCGTCAGTATGAGAGAATTGTACTAAAAGCACCAAACTGTAACTGCTCTAATACAAAATGCACAAATATGTATGGTCCTGTCAGGCAGACAAAAATGTTATCATACATATGGCTTTGCATGGTTACACGACGTACAGCTGTAAGAACATGTACATACACATATACACATATACAGTTTATATAAATCATTTATATGTGTTTAGTTCTGGGCATTGTTTAGTCTGAGTTAACTATATTCTAAGCAATTCTAAGACCATTTTCATTGTCGGCTTGCAATCTCTGGTTGGATATAAAAGATGGGATGGTACAATCTAGTCAATAACAATAAAATGCTATTTACTGTATACCAAACTAAATGTTTTTGTGGGAACCAGTTCTGCTTGATGGTATAATGCTTTGTTTTTCCCTCCTAATGTGTGTGTTTACAGGCTCCTGAGGGCCCAGTCTTTGGAGTGGTATTATAAGAACGTCAAGAGTCGCTTTAAGAGGTTTGGCAGTGCAAAAGTCCTCAAGACCCTTTATAGGAAGCACATTATTGAGAGAGGGGCATTGTCAGAGTTGCCAGGTAGGCTATTTATATGCACTTACTTACACACAAGGTCAAGGGACAAGCACACATTTAATTCAATGATTAAACAGAATATATATATATATATATATATATATAATATATATATATATATAATATATAATAATATATATTCAATGATTAAAAAAATATATATATATATATATATTTTTATCATTAATATATAATATATAATATAATAATATATATATATATATATATATATATATATATATATATAGTATGCCCACCCTTGATCTGCTAAATGCTTTAAATGTTGCAAAATCTACCTCCACTTTAGTTGAGGTTTGTTCTCATTCACTGTAACTGAGACAAGTAGGGCAGCTGTGTCTAAGTAAGCTTACACTGTGCCAACAAGCCACTTGTTTAGGAGACTGTGCACCTCCCGGGATACGGTAGTGATTTCGGTTTGATCTATCCAATGAGGTATGTTAGTTACTAGTTATATTAAAATAATCCCGGAGTGTATAAAATTACATAATTATTTAATGATACACTAGGCAAGTCTGCAAAGTGTGCCCATGGTGGATTTGTTAATTCTGTATCTTAGCAAGAGTACTATTCTGTTAATCACTACAAAGATCACAGAGAGTATTCAGAACCTTGCTGGCATGATACTTCATAAATCTGACTATAAACCTGGTAATATCTATCATTAAGTAAAGGGCAAGGTAGACAATAGCTTTTTACAGTGGGTCACCACATGGCTTGTACCATAAAAAGAATTGGCTATAAATTGTACAGTAATTTTCAGGTTGTGAAAAACAGGTTGTGAAAAGCTACAGTAAATAACTGTGAACATATTTTTATTCAAGTACTGCAATATGTTACATAGTACAAAATAAAATTTTGCTAGTGCTTTGAAAGCAACATTTACTTTAAAAACAACATCTGTTTGACACAACCACAGTTTGACATTCCTGGGAAGATACAGTCCTCTGATGTGCATCTCATAGCTTTGACCACTGAGCTACCACAACAAGTGCCACTAAATTACATTGATTACATTTTATATTTCTTTGCAAGTTAATGCAGTGGCAAAAGTGATTGAATTGATTAGGGTAGCTGAATGGGTTGTAATGATTCCTAAGGCCTTTAAATACAGATTAAAAGCTCTGTCTTTAAATCCAATTTATGAAAATCTGCCATGGTTGGGTCATCAAGCAAAGCCATTAACCTTCTTCTTGTAAGATATTATACTATTATACTATTAATGATAAACACTGCATTCTAGAGCAGTTTGGCTTGTATAGCTCCTATGTGCTACCATGTTGGTGTTATGTTTTTGAAATTGATTGAAATATTTCACATTTGCTGTCTACTAGTGGGTTCTGTGGTGGCATTGACATTGTGCCATTGACCAGCCAATCACAGCATTGCTAATCATGATTTTTAGTATAGATATGTGGACTTATTAACCAACAGATGAAAGCTATACAAACAACACAATCTTGCTATGCTAATCATGTCCACATCTAACCAGCCAGAACATAAGTACCATGATTAATAGCACTTGGACTTGGATTATCACGGAATTGCATTTGCCACATAACTAATTTGTTTGGTTGATTTTCCCGGTCTCTCGCAGATAGCACGATAGACCAAAAGTTTATAGGGAATAGTTTTTATGGAGTTTTATTATTTATTAATAAAACATAATTATTAATTATAAAGTGAAGTAAACATGTAATAGAGTACTGTATACATAGAATAGCATTTTTGGTGTGGTGTCCGTTTATCTTGGTTTTTCATTTAGCGTGGGGCAGTTTTGAAACGTACCACCACGGTAAACGCGTGATTTCTGTATTTCACTTATACCAGAGTGGTTTGACATTCGATTTCAAGTAAAAATGCTTCAATGTTTATTGCGATTATAATCTTAAAAAATATGATAAATAAGTAGACAGATAAATGGATGAATGAAGGGAAAGATGATTGCTGTCCATAGTGTACATAAAATGTTTCAGCCCAACATATGTGTCGAGGAGAACATTCATTCCTTCATTCATTCATTCATTCATTTTTCTAGACAAATCGTTAAGTTCCAAATAGTTCCAGGACATCTAGTTATGAGGCAAAATTACACAATGGTTGCTAAAATGCTCTTTAAAATACTATATCTGAGAGAAAACAGGATTATGCATTGCATGTATTTATTTTAGATGAATAGTTTACACTCAAAGAGAGCACTTAAAACCTTTCCACTTTTTAACAGTGATTATTTCAATACATACAATTAAATTATATTTTACTGCATGAGTAAATATAGAATTAATAAATAAATGTAGGCTTAATTCCAGGAATTAATATAAGTTATTGGTCATGTACTTTCTGATCATCATTCTTCTTTGTGTTCTAACCTTTTTGAAATCCTTTATGGATTTGTGTGTTTCTATAATGTCTACGCTTGAAGTCTGGGATTTGCTTTAGCAGAGAGGGGGATACAGGAAGAATGAAGGGAATCTTGCAGGATTTTTATTGTTGCAATTGCAAGATTTATTTGGCTGGTGTTTGCTGGGAGTAGATCAACCCCATAGTGTCTCTCTGTCTCTGCTTTAGTGTTTAAAAAAACTTACAGTGTATTCTTAGCTCAGTTACATTACATCAATTCAGGAGTGAGACTGTGTGGCAGCATATAGCTTCTGTCTTCTAGTTGTCTAACTGAATAGCCAGATACACAGATCTAATTGTTTTTTGTTAGTTACATTTTTGTGTGTTGCCATAGTGCATGTGTGTGATTGTGTTGCATGACAAAATCAGAACAGCCTTGACTGTTGATATTTCACTTATAAATAACTGGGTGACTTCACATTTGCAGTGCCATTTATGAAGTGATAATACTGTCAGAATTTTATGCTAATCACTGGCATGTAAACTGCTCCATTTTGGATGCCACTTCACCTTCCTGTATAACTGAGGACATTGCTCTGCCATCCTGCTTGGATGAGGACCTTGCTTGACCCTTCTGTTTGGCTGAGGATGTTGCTCCACCACCCAGCCTGGCTGAGGACTTCTACTAAGCTGCCTTGCCCCACTAAGGACATGATCCTCCAACTCGCATTGCAGTGTACATTGCTTCCCACTTGCGCTGTCTGGAGGACATGTCTTCAATCCCATCCATTCTGCATTCATGAAGAATGGGTCAATAAGGATGGATGCATCACCTACTGGCTAAGCAATAAGCAGCGCTCCTATGTACTCACTACCTGGAGTGGGGGCAGTATTATGTTAATGTTTTACACATTACTACACATTACAAATGTCACATTTTTGTCAATGGCCTTCCACAATTTATGGTTATTGTTTGTTTGTCCTTTTATTTCCCTGCTCTGTACTATGGGTAAAAGGTTTCTGCATCTCAAATGCATTGTAAGTGACAAAGGTGGAGTGACTACTCAACCTTTTGTGCATGTATTGAACTGTGAAAACTTGCTGGCCTACAAAAGAAGGAGCACACACACACACACACACACACGCACACACACACACACGTGCGCATGCATAAATGCACGTACACGGCACATTTTGCTCTCTCTCTCTCTCTCTCTTTCTCTCTCTCTCTCTCTCTCGCTCTCTCTCTCTTGCAGCTTTGCTCCAGCCCCATTTTATTCTTACGACTCGGTGCAAAAAAGCACACACTCATTAATACAAATCCTGCAAAGGTGCACAATACTTACCCCTCGCTCCACCTTCCATTCACAAACCAGCACCTGGCCACCTGCTGCAATAAACCTTTACCGCCTGACTCCTGACTGGCCAAAGAGCCAATGCGAGAGAAAATCAGCCACAGCCATCTGCACTTTCAGTTTGTGAACCACCTTTAACTTCAACGGATGAAGTGCCATATGTCAATTAGTGATTCATGCATTTGTATATATGCTTCAAATGGACATTTGGTGCAACCCAGATGGGGATGGGTTCCCTCTTGGGTCTGGTTCCTCTCGAGGTTTCTTCCTTATGCCATCTCGGGGAGTTTTTCCTTGCCACAGTTGCTCATCAGGGACAAACATACTTATAAAGAACATATTTACATTTAATCACCACATTATCTGTGTAAAGCTGCTTTGAGACAATGTTCATTGTTAAAAGCGCTATACAAATAAAAATGAATTGAATTGAATTGAATTGAATTTGTATCTTTTTTGTGCTGGAGCCACTGGAGCAGGGTGAAGAGAGAGGGTGAAGGCTCATCACAGCAGGTAGTATCAGAGGACTGCCAATTTGATGGCAAGGCATTTATTCTTAATCATGCCGTAACTACTTTCTACAGAGAACAATTTTGACTAATGTACAGCATTCGGCTTTCCTCCCCCTCGACCATCTAGGACAACACAGCCCCCAGCCCCCTTGTCTAACACATAGAAGACACATCAGTTTTGAATAGATCAGAGTTTAACATCAGAGTTTAATGGTTTAACAGTAGCCCACCACAGAGTTCAGCTTTTACCCAAGTGAAAGCTACTTGGGACAATTCTAACCATTAGTCCAGATCTGGTGCTCCTTTTATAGTGAGATCCTTTTTATTAGATGTTTTGCTTATTGTAACTATATAAAACCCTAATTTAGGGTATTTATTTCTAAAGTGTACTTTAAAAAATGCAAAACTAGCTTAAGTTTAACAATCTTTAATTTTGACAATTTGAACAAATTCACTCATGCTGGGTTGTTTCTTTCTGTAAACTAAACAGCATCTGAATATGCAAGGTAAAGCAATGAAGTTAACAACCATGCTTAAAAAATCAGTATAAAATATAGTACAACATTGATTTGACAATTTTTGATAAAAAGAATACACAGGCATTTTGTTCAGTTGTGAAGATAAGCATCTAGAAAATATAATTCATTTAATTTTGTAATAATTAAATATTTTTTAAACATTGAAAAAAAGCACAATAGCTAAAAAAAAAAAGAGAATGTAACTGATAAATGCAGAATGCTAAATGGCTTAATAAAAAATTAAAAAAGGAAAAGAAATGCATTGTTGTACAAATGCATAAGAATTCGCTGAAAACCACAACAGGGACTATAAATGTAATCGTTTAGTGCTGCTGTTATTTGTTGCTTTTAGATTTGGTGTTTGTTCACACCGTTTTAATTGAATCCGTCACTATGTCGCACTTATGTAGCTGATTGCGCAACCTGTTGCTCACGAGATGAGGATTATACAGTTTTTTGCTTACCGTGCTGATGTTTCACGTTCATCCATGATACCAGTGTACTGTGGTACTTTAATGACTCATAAGCACAGCTTTGCATAACTTGCAGGTTACAGTCTTCTTTATTGCGTTTAATATAAAATGCTCCCATGACTTAGATGACTCGGGACGCACACTTTTTCCTGCTGCCGGTTGACTCTGTATTCTCCACCAATTTGTAAGCAGTTGTGTTTCTTGCCATCAAGCTAACCCTGTAACTTGAGTAGCACAACTAAAAGATAACGTCATTCTTTGACAACTAATTTTATTATAGATTATTATTGATTTTATCAATTAATTGTTGCAACCCTAGTGATCAGTCAGCAGGCTGGTGATGTCTCAATAATTAGGTACAAACCTAAACCAGCCTGTCCCAGGAACTGTCATGCTTCTATTATGGTCTTGAGTCTTGGGCAGGCCACAGTCACTGCTAACTTATTCATTTGTGGTTGTACCTCCCAGTGACTTAAGTGAAAGCCTAAATACCATACTGCCACCAACCCTATTGCACATTGTCTTCTGGACAAACTGAGAAAAAGGACCATATGGCTTTTTACCACCACTTACCACCTACCACCACAGCCTGCATCTCTGATGTTATGGGGAGGCATTAGTGACTAACAACTGATATATTTTGCTTAATGGTCAAGCTCAGTTGGACATTCATTGCTACATGTGCATGATAGAATAAACAATACTAACAAAATGAAGCCTTTATTAATTAAACCAAGCATTTAAAAATAAAGTGATTAAAACTTTAGGTTTCTACCTAATAAGAAGTTGCATTTCATTGCATTTGCATAATATTTCCTGAGAGTTTTGAATCTTATACAGCTTGCATAACCTCCTGTTAGTGTTTTTTTGGGCTTTGATGTCTGTTTTATCATCACAACTTCTTTAGGTTATTCCAGGGTGCTTTCATTTTTTACAGCTTCTACAGCTTCTAGCTGGAAGGTATAGTTGTAAATTGTACAAAATCTAGCAGGATTTATTTTCATCTAGAGCAGGGGTCTTTAACTAATATTGCTTGAGGTCCAGTAAATGAACCCTCCTCACCAGCTGAGGTCCGGTCAATTATATGCCAAACTAAAGAGTGAAGACAACATTTTTATTGGACACATTATAAATAAATAAAAAGGATAAATGTAAGAAATCAAAGAAAAAAGCTAAAGTGCTTTTGTTTCTGCTAAACTGAGATTACAGACCATAAGTAATGAACACATACCTCACTGGTTCAGAAAATAACATTTAAAATCCACACTTATAGTCTTATTATATTTAACAGTGCTCTCTTCTATGCTTCAAGTTGCATTGGTAAAAATATAATCAGCAATATCATTCAGAAACACAAACAAAATAAAGTAAAATAAAGTGCCAGTGTTAAAAAAATGAAAAAGTGCAAGAAACATTTCTCTGTTCATTTGTACAGTTCTTTAAGTCCATAAAAATGTAAATAACCTCAATTGAAATGTAAATAGAATCTGTAAAGGGCTTGTTATCTTTTCCTAAAATTCACTGTAATCTTAGTGAACACTAATAGGCTCGCTGTTGACTGCTGAGAGTAAGTTTCCTCAAAATGTCTATGTTTAGTTTTGTAATGGCGTTTAATGTTTCCGCTTTTGGCGACCGCAACAGACACGCCTCCCGATTCAGCTTGATGCAGGAAGAATAAATGCATATTTTACCACCCATTCATCTAGAAAAACTCGGTTTGCAGCATCAACTTTCCTTATTTTTGAGAACGCTATTGTTTTTCACTCAATGAAAGTTTCATCGGTTTGCGCATCGCTCTCTGCTGCCTTCACTGCACGTGCAACTGCACGTCTGATCGTAGCAACAGTGAGCATAGTAACTGTAGTAGTGGCTTTACTGCTCTACTGAGCTGACCTTGATGTGCCTGATATAAATGTCATTTTATTAAAAAATAGCGGTTGGCATATATTTAGTTCATTATGTGAAAAGGTTTTGTGGTCCGGCTGGACACATCTTGGGGTCCGGGTTCGGAAGGGTGGCCGCCAGTTGGCGACCCCTGCTCTAGAGGCTGTCTTTAAAAATAGTTTTTTTTAACTCCTTATATTAAGATGGCTGTTTATAATTTAAACTGAGCACGGGGCAAATCTTATTTGCAATAATTTTCCAGGTTTAAGCAGATCCTACAGCAAGCATATGATTAGCACTGATCATGAGCCACAGCCCAGAGCCATTTTGCTTTCATCCAACTGCAGATATTGTGCTTACTATTTACATGTGACTGTATATATGTGAAAAATATATTGAATATACAATGTATATTTTTCTTTCAGGTGTGTTAAAGTTATTATTAATTATAATACGAATAATTTTTTCTTACTCTTCTTAATCTCACAATGTTGCCTCCATTGTGACTTGTACGAGTGGGATACACATACATTTTTCTTATTTTTGTATACTATGTGTATCTATGTATACAAATTGTCACAGTAACATGCTTAATTTCTTATTTTTGTATACTATGTGTATTTATGTATACAAATTGTCACAGTAACATGCTTAATGTCAGTTGCTCATCAGGGACAAACGTACTTACAAAGAACATATTTACTTTTAATCGCCACATTATCTGTGTAAAGCTGCTTTAAAACAATGTTCATTGTTAAAAGCGCTATACAAATAAAAATTAATTGAATTGAATTGAATTAATGTTTTATTTTTTTGTATTTATTTATTTAATAGGGACAGTGCTCATTGATCCACAGTAAAATACTGCTGGGACTCTGGCTGCTGCATTCTAGACTAACTATCTTTAAATCAGAGGTTTAAGTTACTTTTTTAAGTTACACAGTCTCAATTTGGTGGACCCAGATCAGTCAGTTTAGCCTGTTTGTCTGCTCCCTGGCCTTGGCTTTGGATAGTCACTGGTGACTAGTCCTGTTTATAGTCTATGACCTATAAGAAATGAGAGCAGCTCATTCTTTGAGTGGGATAGAACCCTAACAAGGCAGTCATGCCCCCAATATTGCTCCAATAATCTATAATTCATTTCAATTCATTTTTATTTGTATAGCGCTATTAACAATGAATGTTGTCTCAAAGCAGCTTTACACAGATAATGTGGGGATTAAAATATGAATATGTTCTTTATAAGTAAGTTTGTCCCGAGATGGCTTAAGGAAGAAACCTTGAGAGGTACCAGACTCAAGAGGGAACCCATTCTCATCTGGGTTGCACCAAATGTCCATTTATAGCAGATATACGATGTTGCAGGGTACAGTGATGATGATCAGAAGCGAAAAGTAGTCCTGAGTCAGTGTAGCAGACTGTTGACATTAACTACATTCCAATCCATCCTCAAAGCGCCCGTTCTTGCTCCGGAATTTCATGGAACCACCCAAGGCGTTAATGAGAAACCGTCCCAAGCTGCACAAAGTGGCCTCTATCCACTATCCAGAGGCAGGCCTGGACGAAGTGGGAAAATCCACGGAGGGAAGAGGGGCAGGAACAGTGGTCACTGGAGCCTCAGGAGCATGTTTAACTCGACCGTGTAAAAAAAAGAGAGAGAGAGAGAGAGAGAGAGAAGAGAAGGATATGGATTATTAAGTGTCCTTATTGTTGTAGGAAAGTTAATATCACTGTGCAGTTTTGACTCCGGCAAGGCTCGCTATGGCAGCAAAACTACAAGGGAGAACCAGAGGGTAACACCGACATGAGCGATATCTGGGATAAGACACAACCCACCACACCACCGTCAACAAACCCGAGTGAACGTGTGAATGTTAGGGGACGACAGCATACAAATATCCCAGTTCACCAAACACTCTATATCCATGTTCCCCCCAGATGTCCAAGTGGTCCATCAAAAACAATGTGGGCTTTATAGATTATTCTTTATAGATTATTCAGCAACCATAACCTGCTGTAAACTACATTGCCACACCGTAGTGGGATGGGACCAGAGCATATTACAGCATCGGACATTGTCTTCGCTAATTTACAGACCTCTATAATGTTACTCTTTTTAACCTGTTGAAGGCAAATATCATTAGCTCCTATGTGAAAAACTATTTTAGAAAAAAATAGTTTTCCTAGAAACCTACAGTAAGCTGACCTGCTATGTCGGGCACCCTAGCTCCCGGTATACACCTAACATGTGCTGCTGGTACCCCAAAAGGCCTAGCTAATTTAACCTGCCTCAGAATAGAGTCTCTGTTTTGTCTCTTTCAGGCTCTCAGCAGGTGCTTCACTGAAGAAAGCAAACCTGTTAGGCACGTGAATCGTAAAGGAATGGTGCTCCCGTGGGCGAGCCTTAGCATTAGCTTGGGCTTTGTTACTATGGCGCCGAAAAAATGCAGTCATAGGCTTTATTCTGTGTGTCTATTCTCTGTGTGCATATGTGTGGTAATTGGGGGCATAAGCTACTGGTAGTGGGTTCTGGGAAGTTTTGCCTGGGCCTGCCCTGTCTTTCGGCAAGTGGGCTTCCTTTGCAATCCTCCTGGTTTTCAACACAATATTCACAACATATCTGTACATAATTGCCTCTGTAGTATGTTAAACTCAGAGGGATTACTTTTAATATGTGATTAGACCTTAATTTTTTTATTTTCTTTAGTTATTCTTTTACGACATTCAAAAGTAAATGCAATTTTAATTTGGAATATGAATCTAACTCAAAAGTTGAACAAAACATATACAGTAGGTTTTATGGTCAGAGACAGTGGTCAGAGACAGTGGTCAGAGACAGTGGACAGTGGTTCAATTGGAGACACAAAGTGGTCTCCAATTGAAGAGAACTCCATTCAGAGATGGGCACTGGAATTAATCAGGCAGATCAAAAGTGAAGAAAGGGACAGAAGCACTGATAACTGGTACCTCAAGAACTTAAACAACACATTCTCACGTTTGCAAAATTTCATGGTTAAATTCTGTACAACTGTGTTGCAAAGGGTTACATCTTTGGGTTGGGTGTAAAATTATTTTTTTTTTTTAAATGTACATCTACTTTGTTTTTAATCTAGATGCATTTTTACCTGCAGCAAAAATTATTTCTGTCCAGATGGAAGTATTCTGTCTCTAATTAGACTCCTCTGTGTATAAACTCATGGTCAGGCTTTTAACAGTGCAGCAGCAGGCTCACACTGCAGGTTGTTGTCATGGTGATATTGAAGAACTATTTTCATGGGTTGGTGATGGGGAGGGGATGGAGGGGATCGATAGGGAGGAGACTTCCCAAAGAAGTGAACTTAGTACTGTAGTACTAACTAATAGTAACTGAGTAATGTTTTAGTATTCTCATTCTATTGTTTATTTATACTTCTGAGACATATCACATGTATTTAACAACTGAAAATGACTAAATATAATGACTTAATAAATATTACTATATATTTATTACAGTACTGTGCAAAAGTTCTAGGCGGATGCAAATAAAAGCTGTAAAGTAAGAATGTTTTTAATTATATATTACTTTAAACAATTTAAAGAATGCTGAGGATGGAAAGAGGAAAAGAGGAAGGCCAAGGAGGAGGATTATGGATTTGGTGGGAAAAGACATGCAGGTAGTTGGTTTGAAAGAGGCAGATGTAAAGGACAGGGGGGTATGGAGACGGATATTCCGCTGTGGCGACCCCTAGTGGGAGAAGCCGAAAGAAAAAAAAAATTGATTGAACATAAGAAAAATCTAAATCAAATCAATGTTTGATTTGGCTTTTAATTCTTAAACAATTCTTTAATTCTTGCACACTGTGGACACATGCACAAAGTCAAGGATTTCGTTGGATCGGTGACAGGTGTATGATTGAGAAATTATACAAAGCAGGTGCTAATGCTCAAAATATATAGGTTGAAACAGTGTCATTAACTGAAACAGAAACAGCTGTGTAGGAGGCTTAAACCTGGGTGAGGAACAGCCAAACTCTGCAACTAAGGTGATGTGAAAGACTGTGAAGGCATGCCTGTATACAGCAAAACACAATATAGTTATATTGCATCAGGAAATCTCCCAGGCAACTATTTGTGACTGGGGTTTCAAGATGTGCTGTTCAAGCTATTTTAAAAAAGCACAAAAAAACAAGCATTGTTGAGGACCATAAATGCTGTGGTCGGCCAAGGAAACTTAATGCAGCAGTTGAAGACACATGCTAACTTACCTACAACACTTCAACACTGGAAGATGTCCGGCAGTGTCATCAGCAAAGAATTGGTGGAAACCAGTAGGACCTAGGTACACCCATTTACTGTCTAGAGAAGTCTGGCCAGGGGTAGTCTTTAAGGAAGAATTGTGACCAATAATTTTGTTCTAAGTGATTCAACTATGAACAAAAATATTGTAACTGGGATGCAGAAAAGCAGGTGCTCTGGACTGATGAGTCAAAATGTAAAATATCTGTATGTAGCTTGAGGCAAGGTGTTTGCCAAGGCTGGAGAGGGGTACAATAATGAGTGTCTGCAGGCAGCAGTGAAGTATTGTCTAGGTTTTTATCTTGCATTTGCACTTGCAGTTTGGGGCTGCATTTCTGCAAATGGAGTTGGAGATTTGGTCAAGATTAATGGTAGGTTCAATGTTGAGAAATACAGGCAGATACTCATCCAACATGAAATACCATTAGTGAGGTGTCTGATTGGTCCCAGATTTCTTCTGCATCAGGACAACGACCCAAAACATAAAGCCAATGTCATTAAGAACTATTTTTAATGTAGAAAGAACAAAGATTCCTAAAAGTGCTGGTTTGCCCGCCACAGAACCCTGATCTTAACATCATGGAGTCTGTCTGGGATAACATAAAGATAGTGAAGGATTTAAGGCAGCCTACAGTACATCTACACAAGAATTGGTTTCGTTCTTGGAACAACCTACCTGCCGAGCTCCTTCAAAAACTGCGTATCTACAATAGAAGAATTTAAGCTGTTTTGCAGGCAAAGAGTAGTCACACCAATGAAATGAAATAGGCTTAAATAGCTATGCAGAACATGATTATTTAAGAAGATGAGCATTTCCCACATCCAAGTAGTCTTCTCAATAGAATGTTCTTCAACAAGAATATATTCTGTAAAGGTTAGATATGCACTTCTGGCCACATAGTTGATATTTATTTTTGATACTATATCCCCTTTTTGCATGATGTATGGATTACATTATTTTAATTTCTAATGACTTTACACAGACTTAAAACTAGAAGTACACATTAAATTCAAAAATAATTCATGTGTGCTTTAAATCCTGCTAGTATTTGGTGACTAAATATTTTTTTACAATGTTGAATTATCTTCCCCTTTTCCTCATACTGTATTTTGTGTATTATATATAAAGTATATTTTAGACTTAGTCAGTTGATTCTATTAAATATTTGACCATCTATATATTTCAATATTTATTATTTTATCTGCTACCGAAAAAATATTTTATTTGTTACCAATAAAATAATGTGTTCAGCATGTATATTTCAGATCAGTTTCTTTGGGTTAAACAGGGCTCTAAAAAATGGGAAAGGACGTTTTTTAATTTGCTGCTGAGCTATGTTGTTGTTTAGAGGGAGTACCTTGAAGCAGGAAGCACTTGTGTGACAACAGATTAGAAAAACATCCACTTACACACATTTGCCTTAGCAATATGCTGAGATTATTATCCATTATTACTCATCCAAGATAGCAACAAGTCTGTTTATCAGTAGGAGGTGAAGCGGCTGGTGCTATGGTGCAGTCAGAACTGTGGAGATGATAGTGGACTTCAGAAAACACCCCTCAACACCCCCCCCCTTCCCCCCAAACACACACATGCGCACACACACACACACGCACACACACACAAACACACACAATATCGAGCCACCCTGTGCCATCTGTGGGGCCCTTCAAGTTTCTGGGCACTATCATTTACCAAGACCTGAAATGGGAGTACAACATAAACTCCATTCTCAAAAAGGCCCAGCAAAGGATGTACTTTCTATGCCAATAAAGGAAGTATGGTCTGCCACAGGAGCTGTTGATGCAGTTCTACACTGCAGACATTGAATCTGTCCTGTGCACATCCATCACCATCTGGTTTAGAGCAGCAACAAAACAGGAAAAAGAATAGACTGCAACACAGTTAATACAGCAGAAAAAATTATTAGTGCTCCCCTGCCCACTCTTCAGGACTTGTACCATACAAGAACCCGAAACCGGGCGGGAAAAATCCCTATTGACCCTTCGCACCCTGGACACAACCTCTTTCAGCTCCTCCCTTCTGACAGGCTCCACAGAACTCCAAAAACTGCTACTGTCTACTGAAACTGCCAGACAGGAACAGTTTCTTTCCCCAGTCAATTACCCTCATTAACAACTCACCATAAGTATATTCCCTGCTTCATATCTATGTATAAGTACTGCATTATCAGAACTGTCAGTCATCACATCATCTGTATATGTTACACAAACTATAGCTGCTGTAAACTTTATAAAGGTTCTAAAGCAGCTCTTTATCGTACCTGACGCACAATACTGTTAATTGCACTACCATGCACTCTCACACTTTATATACATTACTGATCTGTTATATACTGTACTCTGTATTCCTATTTAATACTTGTACTGTCTATATTGTCTTGTATAGTCTGTTTTGTCTTGTCTTGTCTGTTTTTCTTGTATAGTCCAAGCTAAATGTGTAGTGTTATTTATGTCTCTACTTTTGAGAGTCACTAATGGCTGGAACCAAATTCCTTGTGTGTTTCTTTATCGAATAAAGCTTAACGTCATTTGAATATTATTTGTCAGTATTTTACACTTTTTCGCTATCTCTGTCCATGTTTACCCAGAGGTGAGTGCACCTGACGGCAGCAATGATAACGATGGCAGTGTTTGTGGCAGTGACTCTGCAATCTCCAAGCAAAGTGAAAGTAAGCGATAAAGCATACAGTATGTCTTGTGTAGTGTGTGCTAGCAAACTAATAGACACATGTCAATAATCACATACACCTGTTTTCTGTTAGCTTTAATTAGCACAAAGAGTGTGTGTGTGTGTGTGTGTGTGTGTGTGTGTGTGTGTGTGTGTGTGTGTGTGTGTGTGTGTGTGTGTGTGTTTGTCCAGCTTTTGTTGATGTTTTCATGTTTATTATGTGACACTAATCAACAACTAATTGTTGTTTAGTTTGCTGGGCACAATTAATACAGTACCCCAAAATATATTTGCGAATTCCAATCAATATGCTCATACATACGTATATATAAGGGGTAACACTTATGCTTACCAAAACTTTTTGATACAGGGCTTTTGGTTCAGTGTACCGAATGCACTTATTTTTACTTGTTTGTGTAGTATACGCCTTTCACTTTAAACGCAGTGTCACTGTTCTTTTAATTATTATTATTAAACTGGAAAACATACACAACAATGCCAGCGGTATTAAAAAGAAACGAGAGTTAGTGCAGTGACTGTGGCTACTCACTCTGAAATACAATTTGTAGTGCGTTTTAAAACTCAGATTTTGTTTTGCACATGCACAAAATTCCTACAACTGGCAATGTTTTATGACAGTCGAGGGATATGGATTCTTTTGGGTTTTATGTACAGCTTTAAAAATTTCTTTTAAAAGGAGAACATCCTGACAATGCCACATATAGAGGGAGTGAATGAATGAAGGATGGAAGGACTGAAGACATTTATTAAATTATGCTGAAATAAGTAGAACAATTAAGTAGAACATATCTTTAGACTTTATTACCTGTAAAACATACACACTTCTATTTTTACATATTATATTTTTACAAATATTATTATTATTTTTTTTATTATTTTATTACATATTTTTTCATTATAACATATTATTCTATTATTTTATGAAATGTATTATAACATCACAAAGCTGCTGGATGTTAGACATATACCGTAGTGTTTCTCCACCTTCCGCTTGAGGACGGCCCACAGGTGCTCAATAGGGTTCAGGTCTGGTTTAGGTCACTCCATCACCTTCACTTTCAGTTTCTTTAGCAAGGCAGTTGTCATCTTATGTTCGTTATTATGTAAGAAAAATGCAGTTTGGCTCCATTTCTGAAGGGAGGGCATCATGTCTTACTTCAGAATGCCACATTACGTGTTGGAATTCATGTTTTCCTAAATGGATCGCAGCTCCCCAGTACCAGCAGCACTCATGCAAATCCAGACCACGATGCTACCACCACCATGCTTGACTGTAGGCAAGAAACAATTTTCTTGGTACGTCTCACCACAGCATTGCCACACGTTCTGGACACCATCTGAGCCAAACAAGTTTATCTTAGTCTCATCAGAACACAAGACATGGACAAACTGTTTGCAGGCTTTTTTGTGAGCCAGCTTAAGAAGAGGCCTACTTCTGGGATGATGGCTATGCAAACCAACTTGTTGCAGTGTACGGCGGTTGTGTCTAAGCACTGACAAATGGACCTTCTTTTTCTGCATCCTCTGAAGCAATGCTGGCAGCACTCATGCATCTGTTTTTTGAAGCAGCTTCTGCACCTGATGCACAGCACAAGGACTCACTTGCGTTGATCGACCATTGCGAGTCCTGTTCCGAGTGGAACCCGTCTTGGAAAACCTCTGTATGACCCTGGCCACTGTATTGTAACTCAGTTTCAGGTTGCTAACCAGTGTTGGGCAGTAACGTTATTTTTGACAGTAACTAATACTGTAACGCGTTACTTTTAAAAATAAAGTAACTCCGTTACCGTTACCGTATGGTGCGTTGTACGTTACTTTTTTAAATGAATGAATTTGGGCTGAAGTGTAGCCTACAGTCTAACCTGCTTACAGCAGAGACGCATTGTAGGATTGGTGGATAAACCACTGTAAACACGAAGAAGACGCACTGTGGGCGTGTCTCCTTTTATTCAGGTCTGTGCGGCAGTAATGGCGAGTCGAGGCGAGAGCAAGACGAGTTTCTCAAAGTGGAAATATGCTCATTATTTCACTTTAGTTGAGTATAAAGACAAAAACTTTTAAGTCAAATGTAAGCTGTGTCTTTCTGGTTTGAAGCTCGTATCTACTGCGATAGCAACACCTCCAGAAACTCCATGCCTGAGGAGCTAGGAGCTAGAAGCTAACCCGTTGTTCTGTTCTACATTGTTGATAGTTTTCCTACTTCAGCTGTGAAATGAACATTTTTAGGAGCTCAACACAACATCAGAAGCCACTTTAGTTTTTGATTGTGAATATATTATTCAGCTTGTTATGTTATTTATTTCAGAAATCCTTGTGATATATTCAGTTTGTGCTGGTCTGATTTCAATAAAATAGTGTTTAAAAATGACTTTGTGTTTAAATCAGTTTTGTGTTTGTATAGATCATAACGCATAAAAGGGCATTAGTGGGAACATTAAAGAAGGTTCTTTAAAAAAGTAACTTAAAAGTTACATTTAACAGTAACGCACGTGTGTGTGTGTGTGTGTGTGTGTGTGTGTGTGTGTGTGTGTGTGTGTGTGTGTGTGTGTGTGTGTGTGTGTGTGTGTGTGTGTGTATGTTTGTGTGTGTAGGTCACAGCATTGCAGAGACTCTTACTGTTGCTCTACGTGTTGCTGAAGAGGCCATAGAGGAAGCAATCACTAAAGCAGAGGGCTACAGGGACAGTCTGGTTTGTTTCCTCCTGCTCATTCCTTTTATAAATCCACTTATACCTTTTTTCTTATTTAAACTTCTCATCTATCTATCTATCCATTCCACATATACATATAATCACACATTAACCTAGTTAATGGTAATTAAAAAGATCAGTCCCTTTATTTACAGTATACAACCGTCTGTCCATTATTTACCAAATAACCCATCAATTTGGAGATCTGACAACCAATTGCAGCTTCCCAATTAGTCATTGTTCTACCCAGCCACCCATTTATCCACATGTTTATGAATTATTAATCTATTCTCTACAAACCACACCCACACTCTTTCCATTAACCATTCATTCCATCCTTACATTATTTTATTAATTATCATTCTACTAGATCTTTGCTATTAATTATTCTATTCTATGTTTTTGTTTTGCAAATGTTTCTATTTATTTGTCCAACCATGTGTTCCACCTATATACCTATATATATCACATTCTTATATATATCATATATATATATATATATTATTTATATAGAAATTCATTCTTTCATGTAACGATTTATAGATCTTTGTAGTTTATCCAGTGATGCAGTGCAATCTTCAAATTTTACTCTTTAGGAGAAGCAGAATGAAGCTCGATATCTGCGTGAACATAGAGAGGAGCTTGTAGAAGAACTTGCAACCACAATTGTTCAAAAAGTAATTGAATATAGGCATTTATTTTTGAGGTCACTTTCTTTAAAAATTATTCAATTATTCAATGCGCATAGTAAATTGTAATTTTATTTTATTTCTGTAGATTATTCAAAGGGGGAAGCAGCGCTCAGAGATGCAAGCAGAATATGACTTTGTTTGGTCTCAAACTCACAACAGTGACCTGCACTCCCCTACATCAGCATCAAGCACACGTGACACTTCCCAGCCCAGTACTGTCACAGAGGCCTGCCGCAAACACTCTTGGGTAAGACTATGAAGTCTATGCAAAACATATTCTGGGTCATTTAAAAATAAATCTTTTTGACAGCTCCTAATACAGTTAAAAAAATTAACAAAAATGTTTTTTTAATGCAAATGTACAGATAATTTATTCAGTACATCACCCTGCCCATGCTTATTTTGATTATGCATGTGTTCGAAACTAGCTAAAACTTTATTTAGAATGACTGCTGAATAGATGTTTTCTTTGTGGACTGTATTTTTGTAGAACACTTAGAACACTTCAGAGCATCATGTTCTTGAATTCAAGCAGACATAACTTTTGTTTTGTAACATTCTGCATTATCCTACTGGAAGTAGCTATTAGAAGATGGGTGAATTGTGGCCACAAAAGGGTATATAAGGTCAGCAACAAAAATCATATAAAGTAAGCTGTGGCATTCAAGCAACTTCTTCTTCTTCTTCTTTATTTGGCTTCTCCCATTAGGGGTCGCCACAGCGGATCATCCGTCTCCATACCCCAGTGTTCTCTGCATCTGCGACTTTCAACCCAACTACCTGCATGTCTTCCTTCACCACATCCATAAACTGCCTCCTTGGTCTTCCTCTTTTCCTCCTTCCTGGTGGCTTCATCCTCACTATTCTTCTACCGATATACCCCATGTCCCTCCTCTGAACATGTCCAAACCATCTCAATCTCGCCTCCCTCACCTTGTCTACAAAACGTCCTACATGCGCTGTCCCTCTAATAAACTAATTTCTAATCCTGTCTATCCTCGTCACTCCCAACGAAAACCTCAACATCTTCAGCTCCTGTCTTGTACTCAATGTCACTGTCTCTAAACCATACAACATTGCAGGTCTCACCACAGTCCTATAAACTTTCCCTTTCACTCTCGCAGATACCCTTCTATTACAAATCACTCCTGTCACTCTTCTCCACCCACTCCACCCTGCCTGCACTCTTTTCTTCATTTCTCTAACACACTCTCCATTACATTGCACTGTTGACCCAGGTACCTGAACTACTCCACCTTCACCACCTCTTCTCCCTGCAACCGCACCTACTTTGTAGGTTCTTCAAAGTAGCCACCTTTTGCTTAGATTACTGCTTTGCACACTCTTGGCATTTTCTTGATGCCTACTTTGAAGAACCTACAATATGACATATTTTTAGTTCACTTTTTTGTTATGTATATAATTCCATATATAATTCCACATGTGTTAATTCATAGTTTTGATGCCTTCAGTGTGAATCTACAATTTTTATAGTCATGAAAATAAAGTAAACTCTTTGAATGAGAAGGTGTGTTCAAACTTTTGGTCTGTACTGTATATATATCTTAAGTTAACAGAGAGAATTGAGGACAACAAACAGAAAAGTGGAATCAATCACAACCTGACATGGATCTTGACCCTTCCTAGACTCTCCTGTCTATCTGAAGCGACTTCTGTTAATACTGCCTTCAACAAGGAAGAGTTGGAAACCTATGAATACAATCTGTGCAAGCACCATTTTTCTTAACTTTGCAACCAGCTCCTTATGCTTTATCCTCTGTGACGGCTTAAAATCTTTTCATCTCTTATGATAGTAAGATTAAAAAAGCTGCCAAAACTTCACTCCCACCACTATTCCTACACTACAGTATATGTTTTCAGTCTAGCACAGAGGTGGGAAGTAACGGAGTACAAATACTTCGTTACTGTACTTAAGTAGATTTTTCTGGTATCAATACTTTACTCCACTATTTATTTTTTAAACAACTTTTTACTTTTACTCATTAAATTTTTACACAAATATCTGTACTTTTTACTTACATTTTTAAAACCGGCTCGTTACTTTAGTTTTAATCTATTGATTTGTTTTTTCCATTGATCAAATTTTTCTTTTCACTGCGCGCCGATTTCAGCTGAACAACTGATTTCCTGTTACTGCGTGTCTTTTTCAATCCGCTGGTGTATAAAGTCCTGACTCTCACTCTTTACGAAGATAAGAATCAGCAGGCAGAAGGCAGTAAGAAGTTTGGGGTTAATGTGGATGAGACAGAGGGAGTCAGTGATGTAAACATGACTGAAAACAGACACATTCCTGATCATCATCATCTTTTCTCTGCTTGTGTTCTAAATGTGGATCTTCAGCCTGGATACATTCATTAGGTAACACCATTTTTAATTAGTTTTGTATTAATATATATATTTGGCTGTCAAAATTCAAATTATTTTAAAAGGCACTAAACAATATTAACGTGCTCAATTCAGGGCGCATTTCTGTTTTTACCATTTTTATAAAAAAATATAAATAAATAAATAAATATTTTTAAAAAGGCGAAATTAAAAACCTCCAGCAAAACATACACTTATTCACGATGTCCCTTCTTTACTTAGATATAAAATAAATAAATAAACTCCACCAAAAAATATTCGTAATCAGTAAACGTTTGTTTTATTTCTGCGCCAAGTCTCAAATCAAACACCAAATCTGCCATGTTTTACACAATTAACCCTCTGAGTGGCGTTTTGTGGGTTTTTCCCTCATAATGGCGAAACGAACATAAATTACTGTCCTTATTGATCGTAGAGATAAAAACAACACATCATTTAAATCTGTAAAATGTTTATGATTATATATATATATATATATATATATATATAAAAGCTTTTTGACTTGAAGAGGTGCACTTTCTCCGGTATCACCTCATTAACTGTCCGTGTGGAAACATAGCAAAGGCTCTTAATGATGTCCACACATCTCTGCACTGTTATAGCCTTTATATTTAATCACTGTACTTACATATATATCACATGCTGTACATATGCTACATATTTATCTGTACTATTTGCACGATTGCTACTTTTTGCACTTCTGGTAGATGCCAAACTGCATTTTGTTGCTGTGTACCTGTACTATGCAATGACAATAAAGTTCAATAAATTAATCAATCAATCAATCTATCTATCTAGCTAGCTAGCTAGCTAATATTAATATGATGTGAGGTCCAGTTAACAGCTAAAACAGGTAGAAGTAATAACTACTTTTTACTTAAGTACATGTCAGAGCCAAGACTTCTTTACTTTCACTTAAGTAAAAAGGTATAATCAGTACTTTAACTTTTACCCGAGTATTTTAAAACATGAGTATCTGTACTTCTACTTAAGTAATGGATGTGTGTACTTTTGCCACCTCTGGTCTAGCAACAAAAGAGACTGTGCAAATCATCTTATCCTGCAATCCTATCACCAGGCCATTGGGTCTAATGTCTATCAAAAAAGCTTCAAACCACATTATAATATCTCCTCCAGTTGATCTCTGTTATCAATGGCTCCATAACATCTAGTCATGTACCTGCATTCAGTATCACTTCTCTCTTTTCTTGCTAAAAACCTCAACAGTCAACGGTCTCTCTCTATCTTCAAACTCGTAGACCATAATCAGTCCAGTTTCAAAGCAGCACATTGCACTTAAACTGCCCTTGTCTGTATCACTGAGAATCTCAATGCCAGTAGATCATCCAAATTGTCATCAATCATCATCCTCCTTGATTTTTCAGCAGCATTTTGCACAGTCAAATATAATACATTCTCTTGAGTCTTGGAATTTGTGTCACAGTTTTTTTGCTTCAGACAAGAGTTGTCTCCTACACCTGCTCTATGCAGGTTCTCCTCTTGTGTTCCGTAAAGCTCCGTATTTGGTCTTCTTTTGTTCTCCCTCAATATTTGACATCTTGCCCAGGTCATATCCTCACATCTGTTTTCATACCACTTTATTCCTCTCTGAGACTATGCGGTTTTTGGCAGCTCATCAACTAAAAAAAAATTGAGAAACTGATCTTTTGTTCATCATTATAGCACCCCCATATCAAAATTCTGTGATCTTCCTGGACAACCCTCACATCTCACATTCTGTCACTGCATGCAAACTTGGAAATATCAACTGTCCTTTTCCTCTCAACTGCTAATCTAATTAATTCATGTCAAGTTCTTCTTTATTGCATCTCAAGAATTTGTCTGTTTCTACCCACGCTTATGTACTTCAGTCTAATTTCAGTTTAATTTCTCAAAACTGGAAGAATAGTCAAAGTGGAAACAAAGGTTGTATCAGGGCTTGAGTTACAGCCAGAAGAGAACCAAGTAAATTAACTATTTTATACTACGGGTATAATGGGTATGTGCAGTGAGGCAGAAGATCTCAGTGTGTATAATACTCTTATGGAAAGGCTGAATTAACACTTTGTAGTACAAAGAAATGTAATATTTCAACATGCAAACTTTAATATGAGACAACAAGAAGGAGAGAGTTTGCAGATGATTTTTATCACAGGATTACACTGCCTAGCAGAGCATTGCAGGTTTGGACATTTATACGGTGAAATGATTCGGGACAGATTTGTGGTGGAACTAAAAGATAAAAGCCTGTTAGAATAACTCCAAATGGATCCTGAACTCACGTTAGAAAAAGCTGTCATATGGGTACACTAAAGTAAATTGGTTATTAAAAGCAAGAAGTGCTGAAAACCCTATTTCAAAGGGACATAGCAACAGAAGTCACCATTGTTCAAGTACATTAAAGACCTTATAGTAAAGAAAGAGTCATGAAGCAGAAGAAGAGGCCTACTAGGATGGCAGAGAAAGGGTAGGGAAAAGCTCCATCTCACATCAAATTTCAGTACCCAGTAAAACAGGAACCCTGTATCATTTGCAGGGAAAATTGTCATTATGCTGAAGCTTACAAATCCAGAGGAATGAGTAAAGTAAACAACATTCTTAGGCAATGCTAATACAGAGCAAAATGATGCCCTCTGGCAGATAATACAAAAATCTGATAAAATAATACAGAGTTGTTGCTAATTGGAAACATAGGGCAAATGTAACTGTAATTTAAACTTAGTTGTTCAAGAGGAAAAACTTTAGTAGAAACTGCTGAAAACATCAAAAATTATTTTAGAACCTTGCCAAAACTCATTGCAGAACAAAGGTAAGTGCAAAGCTAAAATTTTGGATACAAAGAAAAAACATGATTTACAATGGCTCTACTCTGGAGGACAGCAATTCATTCTTCAGGGATTATAGCTGAAATCGTACACAGTGAAACTTAATAGTCTCTTCTGTTCTGTTGAGATTTGCTTTACTTCCTTATCGTTTGGGGTTACTGTGATAATTATCATTTTGAAATGAAAGTTTTATCCTTCTTAAATCTTTCTTTCCATTTATCCTAAGTTTATTTAACTGAGAAAATAATTGGAATTAATGTTAATTTTATTAACTCATAAAATCTTACATTTACTCAAATCAAATATGCACCAAAACACAGGAACTGAGGTGCAGAAAAATGGCAGCTGGTGTCAAAATCTGAAATATTTGCCTGTAGCAGGAAAGCAAACTGTTTGCTAAAGTGGTTAGCAGAACAACAAGAAGTCAAGTCAAGTCAAGTCAAGCCAAGTTTATTTCTATAGCACTTTTCACAACAGACAATGTCTCAAAGCAGCTTTACAGAATTTAACAGTTAAGGTGAACAATATGTATTTATCCCTGATGAACAGCCGTGGCGACTGTGGCAAGGAAAAACTCCCTTAGATGTTATGAGGAAGAAACCTTGAGAGGAACCAGACTCAAAAGGGGAACCCATCCTCATTTGGGTGATATCAAGAGTGTGATTATAAATATTTAAACAATACAGAACACTGGAAAATGGGAACTAACATGAGCACTGGAATGTAAGATTATGAGTAATATTCTTTCTACAGTCATATACTGTCATTTAAAATAATGGAACTAGGAGCTACTGAGCAACTGATAAAATAGCTCAACATTTGCGATCATCATAGATCCAGCACCAGCTTCTCCATGCCAGAGCCTTTAAACACTCAAAGAGGTCCAATGTCCAAACTCCACATGAAGTGGGATCCAAATGGCGCTGGTACGTCTCTAGATGGTTCGGGATGGTTGCGAGGTCGACATTTACTTCTTTAAAGGTCCACAATCTTCATAAGCTGGGACATGACTGGAGCTGGTGCTACCTCAGGATGCAATAGTGAAGCATGGTGGAAGTTTCCTCCAAGTTTGGGGTTTCATTTTGGCAAATGGACTTAAAAAATATTGTAGGATTGAGGTGTTTGTCCTCAGAACTGATAATATATGCAGAATCTACTCATCATGGGAGCATTCGATTGGCCCTGAATCTATTCTGCAGCAATACAATTACCCCAAACATGCAGCCAATAGTATTAAGATTTATCTTAATTGTAGATAAGAAAAGGGAGTCCTGCAAGTAATAGTTTGGCCCCTACAAATCCCTGATCTCCACATCATTATAATGTCTGTCTGGGATTACTTGAAAAGACAGAAGAATTTGAGGCAGCATACATTCACAAAAGATCTGTGGTTACTTCTTCAAGATGTTTGGAACAACCTACCTTCATAGTTCCTTCAAAAACTGTGTGCAAGTGAACCACCAACAGCAGGTTGGGCACATCAAATATTTGAGTTTTGAAAATTCTTTGCTCCCAGTACAATTAATAATTGTGGTAGTGTAGGACGCTTTACACTGCACTTCCAGTACAGTTCCTACACAGGTACCTGAACCTGAAACAAGTTGGGCCAGATATTTTGTATTCAGATAATGTTCCAGTACTTTTCATTAATTTAAAAAAAGGAAAAGACGATGCTAGAAGGGAGAGAAAACCCTCAAAGTACTTGAGAGACTTTGTGCATAGTTAGCAGGTGCTTTGGGGAAAAATTTGATCTTTTTATGGGCAGCGTAAACCCCCCACTCTCAGTAGAAGGCATTCTACCCCTCCCTTTTTAGGTGTTAAAAAAAGTGTTTGAATATTTTTTGGTAAAGGTACAAAATAAGAATATCTAATGGCTATTAGTGGTTTTAGGGAAGATAAAATTGTTGAATATTGTGTTTTATATTTACATCCTCTTATATACACAAATCAAATGACAAAAATTATATGCAATTTCTTATTTCATTTGTTACTTATTTTATCTTGTGCCCTGTTTAAAACAATCATTAATAAAAAAAAATAAAAAAAAAATCAATATAAAATAATCAACAATAATATTAAACTGTCCTGCCATGTAATTTTTTTTCTTTCATCTGCTGATCTTATTAAGAGCCCAAGCTGTAGCATTGGTTAATTGTTTATCTTTTGTATATTTGTCTATTTTAGCGGTCCCTATCAGCATTGTCCCTGACTAGTGAGGAGTCCCCAGACAAAACTCCTGAAGAAGACAAGGTGACTGAAGCTGCAGAACCAGAGTCAAATCTTGAGATTTATTCCTCTTTTCGGAGAGAGTCACGAGCATCTATCCTGGGGTGGAAAAATGTGGATCGTCTGGATAACTCCAGTGAGTTAACTCTTGCTTTATCACGTTTTCCAGACCCAGTGTGAGATCATGTCATGACTTGGCAATGTGTGCCTGATATTGACTCAGTCCTTGGTGCAATAGTATTGTATAATTTGAATAGGAAAAATAAGCATTTAAACCAAAAGCAAACAAGTGAAGCAGATATTTGCACTTTAAATTTCTGTTTGTGTAGGTGCTTCCTCTGTTCTACAGTCTCCGGATGGAAACTGGTTTGCATTACAGACTTCCCAGCATTCCCGACCGAGCCTGCTTACCAAACGGAAAAGCTTGGTGTTCAGTGTCTTAGAGAAGGAATCTGGCGTGGTTTCGGCTTATGACGAGATGGGGTCAGATTCAGAGGATGGAGCAGAACGTGATACCTGGGGTTTAGCTCTACTGCAGTTCCGTCAGCGTCTTTCAGAAGAAACACGATCATCAGACTCTCAGCGTGACACAGAACAGTATCCACCAATAACCTCACCCTCCTCTGGTCATTTCACCAACACAGAGACCCTAAACTCAGAATCTGAGAACTCAGTAGCTCCCCCAACTCGAACACACATCCCTATTCAGAATGAACCTGAACCTTGCCCCCCCTATTTGCCCTATGATCACTACAGGCCTGCTATCAGGCCTCCACACTCACCAAGACTTGGTGCACTGGATGTGAACTTCAACCCTCAGGTGGTTGTGGATAGCAGCGAGGGGGAGGAGCAAACTGAGCAGATCCGAAGGTTGCGTCGTAGGAAGCGAAACAAACGAGAGACAGCTGAACAGAGCTGTGTGCAGACTGCACTGTACACAGGGGTGAGAGTATTGTTAAACAATTCAATTATATTAACATATTTATGTTGCCTTCCATTACAAGTGAGATTTGAGCAGAACACAGGCCATGTAAACAGTTCAGATGATCAACAGTTCAGAGCCACCACTGCCCCAAAGTTTTCTGGTTCATTATAGACTTGATAAAAAACATATAATTACCTCGTGATTGCCCTTTTCTGACACTGATAAATATATATGGCTAGTTCAGGAATTAAAAAAAACTGAAATATGGGCAGGAGCGCCTTGCATAGGAAAGCTCGAAGACTTGGACCATTGCGACTTACATTTTCTCACCGCTAGGTGGAAGCACATGCTCATTGCATACTGAAGAAGTCATGGAAAAAAAACGGCACTGGTGAATGGTGCTTAAAATGCACTGGATTCATTCAGACTTATAAGACTTATAAGCCAGAAAATAAGCTTCACTTCCCATTTTTAAGAACATTCTGTATTTGCTAGTGCTATATTTATTTGTAATGTGTGATATCAGTGAATATTTACTGGGCTTTATATTCATAATACATATCACACTGTACAGTGTACAGTCTTCACAGGGAAGGGTAAACAAACTAGGAGTTTTTTGTGTACAAATGGTGGTTATAATTTTACTTTCAGGCTATAACAAGCTTGTCTCCCTGTCCATATTTAGGAGAACAGCACTCTGCTGCTCAACACCATGGTAATGAAACGACAGGATAGTCAAGAGATTCTGAGCCCTCTTCCACCTTCTACCTTTCAATCGACAGACACTGTGACCTCACCCAAACATGTGACCTCCACTGCCATGACCCCTGAATTTGTATACCAGAACACAGTAGCCTCTAACTTTGTGCTCCCCAGTACAGCAATGCAAAACAAATCTGAAAATGACACTATGGACAATGAACTGAGGTCAAAACTATCTGAATTGGTTGATCAGATCAGTAAGGAGGAACTGACCTCATCTGATGATGAGCCAATGCAAAAAGTCATTGATAGGCAATGTTATGGAGAGAGGGAGAAAGAAAGTGATAGAGTCAGATGGAGAGAGAGAAAGATTGGGGCGCATAAAGAGAATAATGGCAAAATAGAGATGGAGAGGAATAAAAGAAAAATGGAGAGACTGAGTGAAAGATGGATAGAAAGACAGATAAGCAGAGAGTGTGTGGAAAATGAGGTGGTGAGACAGAGCCACAGAGAAAAAGACCAGAAAAAAGAAGGAAATGATGATCTAGTGAAACTAATGGAAAAACATCTACATTGGGACAGACAACAAAAATCAGAGAGACAAATGCAGGTTGAAAGGAACTGGCAAGTTGGACAAGTGGAGACAGAAAGTGAGAATGAAACAAAAACAGAAAACATGAATTTGGTAGAAATAGAACCACTCATGATAACTCGAGTCAATGGTATGAGAATGATAGGAGATTTACAAGAGAGCGAAACACAACAAATGACAATAATTACTGAGCAAGCACAAGAAGATAGGCTGGATATAAAAAAGAATGTGGAAGAAGAACACAATGTGAAAGAACATTATTCGACTCAGGAGATGGAAAATAGAGGATTGCTACAGAGAAACAATTCAGAAAGAGCTTCTGAATCAAGAGCGGAAGCACACAACCACAGCACCCCATCTGACCCAGAGGAGCAACAGTCTTCAACAGAGGTAATTCTGACAGTAGATTTGACCCAGTTATCACAATTTAACCATTTAAATTTTTAGATATTCATTACTAGGTCAACTTTATGTATCATTACTTAATCCAGCACAGACAAATCTACAAGTGTATAAAACTAGCAGCAAGCTATAAAAATGTTAATTATTAATTAAAGTTTACAGAAATGTATGCAGTCAACAACACAAGCTTGCTGGTTAGTTTATTTAATATAATTCGAATAAATTCATTCATTCATTTATTCATTCATCTTCAGATCTTAATTCTAAGAATGCTTCAGTTGTCTGCATAGGACAGCATCTATCTTGTTTAAAAATTTTAAGAAGCAACATGACCCTGAAGACATCATACAGTTTTGTCCCACTGCCTGGATGATAAGTGTGATAGTTTTACTGAACTTAAGTAGTGGATGTTTATAGAGCATAGACATCAGATTGATATATCGATGGTAGAAAATGGCATACAGAGCATTCAGAGGATTTGGTTTTGTTTCTGTGCATTGTACGCTCATTCCGGAACATTGCTGGTCAATAAATGTGGGGTCACTGGCACACACACAAACCAGGCATAACATTATGACATTATAACATCTTGACCAGGTGAGTGAATAACACTATCTCTTCAGCATGGCACCTGTTAGTGAGTGGGATATATTAGGCAGCAAGTGAACATTTTGTTCTCAAAGTTGACACGTTAGAAGCAGAAAAAATGGGTGAGCGTAAGGATGTGGGCGAGGTTGACAAGGGCCAAATTGTGATGGCTAGACGACTGGGTCAGAGCATCTCCAAAACTGCAGCTCTTGTGGGGTTCCTGGTCTGCAGTGGTCAGTATCTATCAAAAGTGGTTCAAGGAAGAAACAGTCGCAACAAGGCTCATTGATGCACATGGGGAGCGAAGGCTGGTCCGTGTGGTCCGATCCAATAGACGAGCCCCAAAGGAAGACCTGCCTATACACAATATTAGGCAGGTGGTCATAATGTTATGTCTGATCAGTGTATATGGAATTTTGTATGTAAACCTGTACAAGAACCTTTACTAACCTCTTGGAAAGTGAGGAGGCAACTAACACACAATGATACCAATGATTCCACAGCACCAAAAAAAAAACCCATTTCTCTCTGTAACATTCTCATTGCTGCTCTTTTGGAGCTTGCTCCGTGTTGCTTCAGTCGCTATTGGGAAGACATAGAACTTTAGCTTTACTGTGTATATAATTTAAATATTAATGTGTAACACAAGAGTCCTAAGCATTATTAAATAACATTGCTCGCTAACAGCAAACTAGACTTGCATACTTTGCATTCCACATGGGAAAGCATTTAATCAAAGCAGTAATCTTTTTTTAATTGTTTGCTAATGAGAAAACTAGGGTATTTGAATGCTGAAGGAGAACTGGTAAAAGGGGAACCCAGTAACCTTTTAGAAAAAAATGACTTATTCATCCTTAAATGTATGGTTTATTAATGGCAAAGTTTGTAATCTGGTTTTGGGGTTTTTTTGTTTGTTTTTTGCAATTTTATTTTGCAAATAATGTTTTTTACCATTATCATGTTAATTTTAAATGAATTTAAAATTCATACATATGTGTGTTTTTTATATGCTTCTGAATCTGTGTTTTTCACTAAGCCAACAGTGGTACACCAGTTCTGGTGTGTAGATGTTAAAAATATCATCTGAAAGAAGATGCTGCTCTTATTTACAAGTGTACCTCCGGAGCTTTTTTGACATTAACACACAAACACACGAGCACATTTACTTTCATAACTCTACTCTTGTCCTTTGAGAAGGTTTTCACTTTTTCTATGGATCAAAGCTTCAGGCTACCATTAATTGATCACTGGGTTACATCATACATTTCTGTGTCTCTGTTTTTCGCTCTCATCAACATCATGTCACTTTCCATCTGTCTTAGTCACTTTCTTAATGGACCACTGATTTTGTTGGATTAATCAAAGCTAGAATGGCTTTGATGTGTTTTGGGATGTCTTGGTGCCTGTTGAAAGATGGACAGGATGACTCTTTGCCTTGATACTCACATTCAGCCACTTCTTAGGTTAATGTAGGCAGCTCTTATTTGTGCCTTATTGATGTACAGTACAGTATGTGTGTGAAGTGAGAGATGTATCACTTAGCATCACTTTTGGTGTACTGCTTCTTTACATTTGTACCTGCATTTATGTGTTTATTCACAAATAGGATTGTGCTCTCTCCCACTGCCTAAATGAAAGTGTGTGAGCTACTGAACTTTATTCATCATCAGTCATTATTTATTCTTTAATAATTATTCCTGTTTTGTTGTTGTTTTTGTTTTTTCAAAACCCTTTGTCATCATTGATGCCTCAAGGTCTGTCATAAAGAGCGATGAGTGAGAATGAGCAATTTTGTGTTTGTGTAGGTGTGTTTTGTTTGAGAAGTCTGAGTGGGAGACTTCTCAATCTGGACATTTCCTGTTCAGTGCTCGTTTTTCTGGGCTCCAAATGCTTCACTGTTTGCATAGAAATACTTTTATGGCACTTTAACTGTGTGCGGAGACCTTTAATTTATTGTGTGGATGTGTAAATGATGTGCTTTTGTGTGTGTGTGTGTGTGTGTGTGTGTGTGTGTGTGTGTGTGTGTGTGTGTGTGTGTGTGTAGAATTATTCAGCCGCTTCCCTATGCAGCATCACCACAGAGGTTCTAAAGGTCCTAAACGCCACAGAGGAATTAATCGGGGAAGGTAAAGGTCATGACCCCCATGAGTCCCCAGCTAGGACACCACTCTCTTCTGGCCCAGACAGCAGAAAACTGGACCAGCACCTTACCAAGCTGGAAGAAAATGTAAGACCAAATACAATTTTAAACTGTGAAAAGGTTAATTAAAAAAAAATAATTATTTTGTGGATAAAAGTACAGAATAAATATTTGTGAGTGGGAAATTACAAAGTAGATGCTTTATATTTCCATTTCAGGTTAGAACTTTAAGGTATTTGTTTAGTCTTTCAAGAACAGAAGAAAAATATACCAATAGACCAGTCTTCTCTAAAAAGAGAAAAGAAACTCCTCTAAAAAGATGCTCTAATGTTGCACCCTTACTTTTTGTTATGTTTCTTTTTTAAATCTTTAATGTGTCTTAAGTAATTATATGTAATACTTACACCAAAACATTTTAACTAAACATATTGAAAAACAGTGAGGGGAAAAAGATTGAAACATTGGAAGTACAAATCAAAAAGCCGCAATCATCAGTAAGGCTTCTTATTTCTTATTATTATCATGCTGTAAGGCAGTAAATATACTGCAAAATGCATTCATTCTGCATAATTCACAATTATTTTAACAATGACTAGAAATTATTATCGAGAAAATGTGTGTGTGTGTGTGTGTGTGTGTGTGTGTGTGTGTGTGTGTGTGTGTGTGTGTGTGTGTGTGTGTGTGTGTGTGTGTGTGTGTGTGTGAAGGTATATTTGGCTGCAGGTACTGTGTATGGACTAGAGGGGGCACTGAGTGATCTGGAAGACTGTGCTCGCAGCATCAGCAGTTCCACTACTGAAACAGAAATGGCCTTCCTTGAGGATCAGGTGGCTACTGCGGCTGCTCAAGTGCAGCAGTCTGAGCTACAGGTGTGTGTGTGTGTGTGTGTGTGTGTGTGTGTTTTTCAATGTTTAGTATCAATCACTTAAAAGACAGAGTTGTTTTTACATAATCTTCCAGCAAAATGCAGTAATGATTACCTACCTTTAATTACTTCACCAAGTTTCTCTTTCTCAAAATACTGAGAATTTTGCTACAGTAATACCAAAAAGTTTATAAAAAATTTACTTACTATGTTGTCCTTACTTGTTTAGATTTTTTCACTAAAAACAAAATGCGTTTTTGGGGTAGTATTTGACATACCGTAATTTCCTGAATTTTACAAATATTTTTATTTTGAACATAAATAAGCCGCACTTGTCTATAAGCCGCAGGTGTCTACACTGAAACTAATGAACTTTACACAGACTTTAACGAAAGACAGTGTCTGTTACACGGTGTAACGGGTGAAATATGTTGCGCTTCCTTTAGGAGCATAGCGGTATTTTGGGAATAGCCTGGCGCCGCATTTTTCCGTTATTACTGCATGTGTGCAAGACCGAGGAATATGTCATTATTTTCTGATGCTCATTTCTAAGTTTCTTTGACTAACCCGTAACACTGTTGCCAAGAATAATAAAAAAGCACGAGTTTTGAAAACCTGTCTGTGCTTATATGATTTCTGTTGCAACTGGAGTTAGCGAGCTCTCCCATGACCCAGACTCAACGCGTTACAACGATCTAAACAGTAGCCGACCAAGAAAGTCATTGTTCACTGTCTTCCTCCTTCCTTTCACAACTATTCCTCTCGGGAGTTTATCTTTTGGCATCGTCGTGCGTTTAAGAAAACCTTTTTTTCTCCCGATGCCATGCAGCTCAGAACACAGGTGAGGTGCGTTTTTTTGTTTTTCATTTTGTTTTTTGGAAATTTCATTGGTCTAATGTTATGTGGTTCAGTTTTTTGGCTTGAAGTTTGTGAAACCGGGAAAAACCTAGGAAAAATTCATAAATAAGCTGCTTCGTTGTTTAAGCCGCGGGGTTCAAAACGTGGGAAAAAAGTAGCGGCTCATAGTCCGAAAAATATGGTACTTACATCATACTTAAATTACACATCTCTTTCAAATTATTCTGAAGTAAATTCAATTGTGTAATTTAATTAAATTACTTTCGCAGAAGCCTATTATTACCATGTAAACTGTTTGTAAAAAATAATAAAGTATGTCACTGTGGCAAAATTCCAAGCATCTCCTTTTAAACAAAAAAAAAGTTTTTTGCTTATCACAATTTATATATTTAATCAATCATATGGAAAAGAAAAAAAAATATCTTTCCAACCCTTTCTAGAAAAATGCTATTAGGCAAAGATCCAGTTTAACAAATGTGATAGCTGACAAGCTTTGCTTGTGGAATTAGGTAAAATTAACAAAAACATAATCAATTCATCAAATCAATTCGTGATCAGATTCTGGGATTGTGTTAAAGTGGTAAAGTTTTTGAATGAAAAACACATGCCATCAACAAACTGCCACTTTTCTTAATTTGTGAAGGTTTTCCAGGCATGTATCACAACTTATTTCAGTTGTTCGTCAAAGGTCTTTTGATTGATTTGGCCAGTATTGAATCTGTAATTTCTTACCCTGATGAAGTCCTTTGTTGTACTGGCAGTGAGCATAATGAAGTTCCTCCTGTTAAGATTGGAGTTTGTATGTTTTATGATCCTTAGCAGAAATGTCTTTCCTCCATACTCTCACCTTTTGATCACTTTAGTAGTGGTTAATCCTGATTCCAGAACTTTAACAGAACATCAAACTTGTTTCCAGGCTCTTCTCTTTATTTTGTTGCAAAATAAGTCCTTCCAATAAGTCCCTCCGATTCTTCCTGCTGCTGATTATTTCGCATCTTGTGGATTATGTTACCTTCAAATTACTTTATGGCATGACTGTTAATAATAGTCCTGCCTTGTGTAGGATGTTAATATCATTGTAGATATTTTTTGTTTGTTTGTTTTCTTAATAGTTCCTATAATGTCCAACTGTTCTTTTATTTGGTTTCATGTCTAGTTGTTTTTTTAGTACATACAGTATCAAATATTGCAGCTATGCCCTGTGCATGTCTAAAGCCTTTTTGCAGTTTCAAAATGGCTTGCTTAGGTAGCTCTTTTATCTTAATGTTAAATTAAGATAAATTAAGTTACATTAAATTAATTACGTTGCATTTTAACAAATATAAACTAGAATGGTAAAGACAAGAAAATGATTGTGTGATTTCTTCAACTGTTTAGTTTTGATTATCCTGTATCCTCACATTTTTGTTCTTGAACCAGCTTGAACCAGCCTGGTCATTTTCTTTGTTTTCAGCCCATAAACCCAATTTCTCTGAAAGAACAACCTTAAATATTTGTGTCCTTGATTCCACAAGTACGCATTCCTTTCATGTTTTGGTCCTGACAGACTGGTAATTGTTGTAGAAGTGCCAGCTGCACATTCATGCTGTGAACCACCCATTATACAACATCCCAAAAGCAATCTATTAGATTCACATTTGATGACCCCTAAAGTATACTCTTTTCATTATTTTCATGGATCTGCTGTAGTTAGAGTTGATTTAGGCCTGACATGACACATTAGCACTCTGAAAGTAGTTATTATATAATGGGAAAATTGTGCCAATAAAGCACATTGTCAGCAACAATTGTCAGATAGGCTATGGCATTTAAATTATCTTTTAAAAAAAGACAGGTTGTGTTAATGGACTCATACAACTTAAGTCAAATTCTGACCCTACCAATTGTAAAACATCAGGTACAGTAAGTGACAATAACAGAATCAAGAAATCTGTCTACATGTTTTCTGCCACTATTCAATTCAATTCAATTAATTTTTATTTGTATAGCACTTTTAACAATGAACATTGTCTCAAAGCAGCTATACACAGATAATGTTTACACAGATATTTGTAGCAGATATACGATGTTGCGGGGTACAGTGATGATGATCAGAAGTGAAAAGTAGTCCTAAGTCAGTGTAGGAGACTGTTGACATTACCTACAGTCCAATCCATCCTCAAAGCTCCCGTTCTTACTCCAGAATTTCATGTAACCAACCAAGGTGTTGATGAAAAACCGTCCCAAGCTGCCCAGAGTGGCCTTCAAATGAAGAGAACACTATCCAGAGGCAGGCCTGGACGAAGTGGGAAGATCCACGGAGGGAAGAGGTGCAGGACAAGTGGTCACTGGAACCTCAGGAGCATGTTTAACTCGACGAGAGAGAGAGAGAGAGAGAGAGAGAGAGAGAGAGAGAGAGAGAGAGAGAGAGAGAGAAGAGGTTGACAGGAAGAGAAGGATATGGATTATTAAGTGTCCTTATTGTTGTATGAAAGTTAATGTCACTGTGCAGTTTGGACTCCAGGAAGACTCGCTATGGCAGCATAACTAAAAGGGAGAACCAGAAGGTAACACAGACATGAGGGATCTCTGGGATAAGAGACGACCAACCACACCACCGTCAACATACCTGAGTGAACGTGTGAGAGTGAGGGGACGACAGCATACAAATATCCCAGTTCACCAAACACTCTATATTCATGTTCCCTCCAGATCTGCGCCTTTACCTAAGAAACATCTACTGATAAAAAACTTGACAAAATAAATACGTTTTCAGCCTCGACTTGAACACTGAGACTGTGTCTGAGTCCCGAACACTGATTGGAAGGCTGTTCCATAACTGTGGAGCTTTATAAGAGAAAGATCTGCCCCCTGCTGTAGTCTTCATTATTTGAGATACCAACTAATTGCCTGCACCTTTTGATCTAAGTAGGCGTGGAGGATCATACTGGTACAGAAGTTCACTCAGATACTGCAGCTCGAGACCGTTAAGTGCTTTATACGTCAGTAGTAGTATTTTATAATCAATGCGAGATTTAATTGGGAGCCAGTGTAGACTGATTAAAACAGGGGTGATGTGGTCATATTTTCTAGATATAGTGAGGACTCTTGCTGCTGCATTCTGAACTAACTGAAGATTTTTTATGCATTTACTCAAACACACAGACAGTAAAGCGTTATAGTAGTCTAATCTAGAAGTAACAAAATCATGAACTAGATTCTAGGACTGAATATTCTTGTTCATACACAGAAAATCGCACCCTTGGGATAATATAGTACATGTATGTACATATACATATAATATACTTTATTTATTTATTTATTTCTATTTTACAGATCTCAGACATTGAGGCAAGAATATCAGCACTTAGAAATGCTGGCCTGAACGTGTCAGTGTCCTCACGATTTCCCAAGCTCAAGGTGAGTTTTATTAATATTAAATTCGAGTTGAAATCTGTTATCCACACTAGTGATCTAGTTATTATGTTAGTAGCAATGGCACATGTTTGTAATCTAATGCTGTAGTGCAGGGACATTTTTAATTTTTGTATAGTCTTATAGTCTTTTTTCATGAACAAATTACGGTTCCTGTCAGATTTGCAAAAACATATGATCACATTGATTTAAATGATGACTGAAAAGCAAAAGGACATTCATATTAAATTAAACTTTATTTGTATAGCACTTTACAAAATTAAATAGAATGTGACTATACATTTAAGCATCACAAATTAGTCCCTATAAGTTTATCCCTAATGAGCAATCCACTAGTGACAGTGACAAGGAAAAAATACCATACGATGGTATGAGAAGAATACCTTGAGAGGAAACAAGCCTCAAAGGAAACCCAGAATGTCTTTTCATTATAGTACCATTATCAGCATTATCAGGATGTCAGCTATTTACCGATGGACACTTGAATGCAAACTGTTTATGGCAACTGTAGCCCTAAGCTTGAAACCATTGTGGCAAACTATTTTAATTATAGTCCAAAACATGGTTAAGTTGGTTAAGTAACTCTGTACTCTGTACTCAGTAACCTTACTAATCTTTAGAGAGGGAGAGACAGAGAGAAAAGGAATGACATAAAGAGAAAGAGAGAGAGAAAGAGAGAGAGAGAGAGAGAGAGAGAGAGAGAGAGAGAGAGAGAGAGAGAGAGAGAGAGAGAGAGAGAGAGAGAGACAGACAAAGAGAGAAAGAGAGAGAGAGAGAGAGAGAGAGAGAGAGAGAGAGAGAGAGAAAAACAGACAGAGAGACAGAGAGAGAGAGAAACTGCTTATTTTCTGCCCTTATTGTTACATTATAGTAAAGACACTTTGCAGTATGAACATTGTGCTAGTGGAGACTACATAAAAACTATGCTAGCATAACCAAAAGGGCAAGTTAAGTCTGTGAAATAAGGTGGCAAGCCACACCACGGTTGTCAAACTTGAGTGAACGTGTGAGAGTGGAGAGACAACATCATCCAAACATCCCAGTTTACCAAAACACTTTACTTAAACTTAGACTTAAACATTAAATGTTTCAGATATTCCATAACTGAAACATAACAGGTATTCCATAACTGTGCTTTTTGGGGTAATTGTTGGGTAAAAGAAAGCGGTACCAAAAAATAGCCTGCAATTTTGAACAAAGTAGTTGTGGCAGATTATTAGAGACCAAAGGCTCGCTCACATACTATGATACAAGACAATTCAGTGCTTCATATATTAGTAGTAGTATTTTATAATTAATACAACATTTGATTAGGAGCCGAAAAACTGTAGAGTGGCGAAGACTTTCCAAGAACCAAAGATTTTTGCTGTTGCATTCTGGAGCTTATGTATGCATTTACTAGAACATCCCAACATGAAAGCATTACAATCTAACCTAGAGGTAACAAAATCATAAACGAGTTTTTCTGCATCATGTAACATCATATTTCTAATCTTAAAGCAGTATTACTGAGATAAAGAAATCTATATGAGTAATATTATACTATAGTTTTGAAGGCAAGAGTGAAATCAAAAAATCTCACCACACTTTTACACAATGAAACAGAAAAGCTTTGTAATTAGAAAGTTTACTTCTAGCTGTAAGTGGTCCTTCAGACGTATGTTAAACTGCATCCATAACACCTTCCTTAACACTATTAAGCTAATTATGATGTGGCTGAATCATACATTTGTCTATTGTCAGCATAACGGTTGAAGCTAACAGCGGGTTTACAAATAATTTCACAAAAATGGCAATCAAGCAACACAAGTAAAGAGACACATTCCTGATTAAAAGCCAGTAGTTAAGATTTGTTACCGATTGTACACGGTGCTAATATGAGGCCTAAATTCTGATTGTTTCTGAAATAAGTCTAGTACACAAGCTCATGATTTTAATGCAAAATTCTGTACAATTTGTTTGCTCTTTTGAATGGGAGCAATTGATAAACTGATATATTGTCTGGCTTCAAATTAATAGTCTGAATTTTTGCATAATGATTGACTTTTTTTTAAATAATTAATTTATTGTAGACAATATATATAAGAAGACAAGTTTCTTGAGTTTTCAGAAAGGAACACTCTTCTCTATTCATGTCTGATACAGGAATCTAGCTGGCCATGGGGTTCTGGGTCCTCTTTGTCATATCTTTTGTTTTATGATGTGCCAAATATTTTTAATTGTTGAAAGGTCTGAACTGCATGCAGGCCAGTTCAGCACCTATGATGCAGTTGTAATATAATAATTATGTAGTTTAGCATTGTCTTCTGAAATAATCAAGGCTTTCCCTGAAAAAGATATTTGGATGTTACTCTAAAAAACCTGTATGTCTTTCAGCATTGATGGTGCCTTTCCAGATATAAAATCTGCTCTACTGCCCATACCATCTGAGATGCTGGCTTTTTAACTGAGCACTGCTAAAAAGGTGGATGGTCCTTTTCCTCTTTAGTCCAGAGGATGTGACATCTATGGTTTCCAATAAAAAAAAATTCAATTTCGTATTATCATACCACAGAACATTTTTCCCAGTTTGCCCTTTTTTAACCTGCATTTGTGGATGACCCAGCGAACTGTGTTCACAATCAATGAATTCTGTAGGTGTTTTTGAGCCCATGAAATATTTTCCATTACATAATCATACCTGTTTATAATGCAGTGCTGCCTGAGGGTCCAAAGATCACAGGCCTCTAAAATTGATTTTCACCCTTGTCCATTTTTCTCTACTGTAGATGATGAGATCTTTTTTGCAATTTTATCTCTAAGATACCCATTTTATACCCAATCATGTTACTTATTTGTTGCTAATAAACCTAATTAGTTGGAAAATGTTCCTTCTTCTCTTTTTAATAACATTTTATTTTCTGATTATTTTTTATTTATTTGCAAGTCAATGTATTCTGTTTTCATTTATATTCTTCATTATGAGTGGGAATTCGGATGAATCTTGAATTTACACAACTGCTGTTCTTAGAGGGTTTGATTGCATGGCATATTAATTAAAAAAATGTTTCCCTTTGTGTAAGAATTGTTTTTCTTTATTTTCCCTTTATTGTATCCTTTGTTTTCATTTAAGATACTTGTTTGTTCCAGATTGCTAAGATTGTAAGCACATAGTAGTTTAAATTATATTTAAGTAAAATGTTGTGCTTTTAATTTTATATATTTGGATGCATGTATTTTTTTAACTTAAATCTATATTAATTAGCCTCAGACTTTGGATTCCTCACGTCACCAGAGAAGGAAGCTACCTGCTCCACCTGCCATAGGTAAAATAGTACATTTAAATGTTTTCAACTTCACCATAGTTCACCCAACATATTTGCATGGATCTAGTCATGTGCAATTGACAAATACCGATTTACTGATGTTGTGGGGTTTTTTTTTTTCAGTTCAGTTTTGCAGTTTACATGCGCTTTTACATTTACCAGCATATCTATGCCATATTTTATGTTATGTTGTGTACTGACTTACAAACAATTTACTGGAACATTGAATTTTATTTAATGTTTATACAAATCAAAAAGCATGAAATTATAAATATCTAAGACTGAAAAAACATTATGATGCTTATGACTTTTTGAATGTTTACACCAAATCCTTTGGAACCTAGTTAGCAACACAGCATAAAGCATACATTTCCCATTGTCTGATTTTTGTGTAGGTACTTTGTTATATTTAACTATAGCTGGCTACATTAATATAAAGTTACTTCATAGTGAAATATTCACCTGCTCCTTACTATTTATCCAACACATTAGTTTTATTGCTTAGCCCTTTTAAAAACATCTAAATGCTAATATGGGCTCATGCTGATTCCAGCAAGTTGCATTTAGGCTTAATGCTGCTTTATTTGATTCTAAACTAGAAAAATAATGCATTTTGTAGACATATGTTTCTGTAACCTCTTTTTATTGTTTCATGCCTGTGTTTCACACCATCTAAGTAACCATTTTAACTATTGTGTGTGTGTGTGTGTGTGTGTGTGTGTGTGTGTGTGTGTGTGTGTGTGTGTGTGTGTGTGTGTGTGTGTGTGTGTGTGTGTGTCTTTTGATCAATGTTAAGATCCATAAAGCAACCATTTTCCTTTATATAGACAAGAATGACATCTCCCCCTCCCATTTCACTGGAGTTAATCAGAGATGTGTTTTTCCCCACTACATGGGATTAAACAGTTTGATTATGAATATAAATATAGAAGAAAAAATGTGAGCAGGAAAATGTAAATGTGCAGCTAAATGTACGCATCAGAGTGAGTAGCACACTGTCCATTAGAGAACCTGAATAAGTCAATAGTATCCTTTTTACTCCCCTTACATTCTCTTCCCTTGCCCTTCTATCATTATTTCTAAAGATCTCCATTTTAATTAATGTTGTTTCTCTTTGGGTCTATCTCTGATTAAGGGCTGTTCACTATTAATCATTCATCCTCAAGCTTGAAAGGCAAAAACTAATGTATTTTCTGTTATTGTATATAGCCAAGCATCCTGCTGCACTATTTTAGTAGGTTTATTATTTAGCAGTTATGTATAAAAGCATAGTGAACATGGTACATAAGATTTTGTGTTTTTTAGACAGTAGTGTGTCATTTGAACTTCAAAATATTTTTTGTTAATTGTTTGTGTATTAGGGAAACAACTTACAGTGAATTCATATAATGATTTACTTTATAGAAAAGTCTTATGAGTGGAACCACATCTAATTCATGGGAGCATCCATTTTCCAATTCTGCTTTCACACTATATGTGGTTGGGAATTGCTGCTCTGTTGGAAACTTTTGTCCTTAAACATGTTTTTTTCTGTCTAGAAAAATCAGTGGCAGAGTCAAGATTTTTGCAGCCTTGACACTAACAGTCAGCCTCTATCCTGGTCTTTAAACCTCAACCTCATCTAGCTTCATCTTGCCATTTCTGTCTACTGACCATCAGGCCCACACCAGTGCCTTGATCCAAAAATCTGTTCCGATACAGCTCATAAGCCATTTACCAGTTTCTGAAAAAAGAAAAAAAAAGATTGATAAATGAAAGAGAAAAATTGAGATTATATTGGATTCCATATAGATGAAGTTGCCACCTCATCCGTCACCCATCTGCTGGAAGCATACTGGGACTAGCAGTGTTTGCTTGGTGCAACTGCAACTTTTTCTCTACTGGATCTCATTTAAGAGCCCCTGAACATTGTAACTATATGGTGGAGTTTTATTACACATCTGTGTTCCATCTCCCAATGACTCACTCAAGTTTTTAAGCCTTAAAGGAGTCCAAACTCCTCTGCAAATCATCACAGAGTATATTTACATACACACCATTAAACAGAAAGTTTTACATATAAGATGTTGTAATTGTCACATTGCTGTACATTCTGAAAATGTGTTGCTGAAGTGTTCTAGGTGTGTGAATTCTGGTTCTGTATGTCAGTGACAAAAAATTTTTTTGTGTATGATGTGTTCCTAAAAGAGGCCAAACTGTATTTGGTAAGAATGTTATATGTGTGAAATGTCATGGTAGAACTAAACAATAGTAACTACTGCAGGACCTTTTTGACACAGCTATGAAACTTTGTTTAATCTACATGCATTTATACTACAATTGTTGTGTTCAGTAATTATTGTGGATAAGGAGGGGGGGGATTTAAAGCACTTCATATTTAAAGCACTTCCTTTGTGAGAAATTATTGGTGACACAGTATTGTCTGTGAGAGATTGTTTGTGATTCAGAAATAATACATTGCAACACAGATTAACTTGACTGACTCATACACACACCTTTAATCTTTTATTAATTTTGTGTGTGTGTGTGGGGGGGGGGGGGGGGTGTAGTTAGCCAAGTGTCCACAAACAGGCTTATAGCTTGTATAGAATAGGTTAGGTTCCACAATTTTGCTCGTAATTCTGAAAAAATATGACATTCCAGCCCCTAAAAATTATTGGGGACATTTCTACCACTTAATGCTCAGCCATTGTTTGTCTGACATGCACATATGACATATCGGACACACCTATGCTGCTTTAGGACAATGTCCATTGTTAAAAGCGCAATACAAACAAAACTGAATACACCCTACATTCTTAAATTTCACTTTGAATTCTGTAAGAACTGCAGAATTCAGGCTCTCTTGAAACTGATGGTGAACTTCCAGCATTAACAATCAATGAGAAACAAGCAAAAAAAATACTGTGCCGTGGCACATAAAAACAAACCTTTACCCATATTAACTTGGGGAGTTGCTTTCTGGGTACTTCATTGGTACTACATTGACATCACATGATGTCACCTGTGACCCTGCCCCCATATAAAAAAAAAAACCAATGTAGAATATAGAATTCTGACATAAAAATACTCTATTGCTTTACATGCTTGGCACTAAACATTTAAATTCTTATTTATATGAGACAACATCCATAGATGGTTGCATCGGAAAGGAAAATCAACTTCTGCTAATTACATAACTTCAGCCTATTTAGCAGCTACACTCTTATATGAAAGGGTCCCTTAAGGTTTGGTTTTTTATTAGGATCATAGAGGTCTGCTCTCTTATAGGGAGATCCATTTTTTTATAAATGTTTCTAATTCTATGCAAATTAAAGTGATTAAAGCAACAAATGCAAATAACTGTCTCCAAGGAATTCTTTGGATTAGTCCTACAGTACAGGGTTGTCTGGTTTCACCAGTGTCTTAGCTTTTTAGTTCCTACCTGTGTTTAGCACATATTCATCCAGAATGAAAATTCTAAAAATCTTTTGCATGAATTTTACAAGAAGTTGTATTCTAGTATTTTTAAATAAGACAATCTTATAAAGGAATTCAAAAAGCATCAAAGGCTTTAAAAGTATCAACAATAAGCCACCACAGTCACCCACAACAAATGCCCTGCATGCAACAAGATCACTTTCAGTGATTGCTTCAGGCATACAGTATCCGTGTAGGGTAATGGGTGGTTAGAAGAACTCATAATTCACTATAATATCCACAATCCAAGCTAAACTTGGCAGGCCACAGAAACACGAAACACGTACAGTCCACCTACATGTGGCAAATTATATACAATTCAAGTAAGCCATACAAGTTAGTCCTTTAATCTGAACTTAATTAAAAAGTTATGAGACTTCATTTTGCAACCAATGTACTGTTTTAGATATTGTATGTCGTTTTGCTTTAGGTGGGTCTAGGCTGAGGAAGTCCACCTTTAAAAATTAAAACTAATCAACACAATCTCATAATAAACAAATTAGTTTGTTTTGTCTTTTATATAAGCAGACTTTCAGTAATCCTCATTGGAAAAAAGTCTGCAGTGACAGAAGGCTTTAGGCAGTGTTAGGTAAATATATTACATATTTTTAATTATGGATTTAATTTTTATTTCCTCACTCTGATAAATGTTTTTGTTCTTTATTAATATTATGACACTTTTGGGGTTTTTTGTTTGTTTTTTGTTTTTCCATCTCAAATAGGTCCTGTTCACAGTTGTCTATAATGATGTCTGTGTAAAAATGCATGTTTTCTCTTAGATGTACAATATTTGGAAGAAAAGGCACAGTCGAGATGTAGAAAATGTTTCTGTATTTTTCTATTGTAAAAAGAAGTTTGTTTGGATGTGTTAGTGATATTCAGGATGTGTTAGTGAGAATTACAAGAATTGTCAGTATCGCATGTTGTGTGCTACACATTGTGTGTCCAGTTTCTGATGGTCCACTTGTTTTTGAAGAAGAAGAGAGAAGGTGAAGACTAGCAACTGCATTCCCTTTTTCCACTTCATTGTGTCATTCTAAGCCATTACATTTTCACATAAAGAGAAGAAAACAATCAAAGCAATGAAAATATGCTCTGATTTCGATTTGCCAAATTTGTTCTGATTGACAAAAAGAATACATTATGACTGACAAAAATAATACATGAATAAAGTTTATATACCTGACATTTACATTGAATGGTAGTTTGCTTTAAATAGAAATTGAAGTGGTTCATTTTTAACAACACAATAACATGCTCAAGCTTGCATGTGTTTACTCATTTAATTATGAATATAGATTGCATTGATGCATATGTACATATATTCAATCAATATGTAACATTAAAAGTGAAAACACAGCAACTTAAGATAAAATAAATTATGGTCTAAAACATTTGGTAAATGTCTTAAAAAAACATGGTATTTGGAGACAATTAATATAATAATAATAATCAATTACTATAGATTTAGGTGAGACATTTAGCACAGGTCTTATTTAAAAATTTTTGTAGTATTACTGAATTTTTATTATTACATTTTGGTGTATTTAATTTAGTTGGAGTCCTTGTGTCAAAAAAAGATAATAATTTTACATGTAACATAAAATGTGTTCATTTGACATGCCATTGGTTTTGAATATAATATTTCCTTTGTGGTCTGGATAATAAAATAGTTATGTATTGGTATGTTAATAAGCTACCTCATCTCAAGTGGAATTAGTTGCTGATCTTTCTTCAAGTAATAATAACTAACATGTTTTGCCTCTGATTCAAGTATAGGATTTGTGCACTTCTGGGTAATAGTCCATGTTCGAGGAGGAGACTTCGTTGCGTGCACTTTCAGTGTTTCTCAGAGCGCTGAGCAGCAGCAGCAGGAGTGCATGCTGTAATTGTGCATCACTCTCACGCTTTCCAAAGCGGCCGATGGGTCTCACACCACGACCTACATACCAGAAGGGGTCAATCTCAGGACCTGTAGTGTAGAAGGGGAAAGCAATATGAGTGCACAGGGGAAAAAACAGTGGGGGTGTGAGTCAATTTGCATTCTTTCTATCAAGCTTTTAAAAATTATATAACAATTTAGACTAATTTCAATTTTATTTGTATTCATATTTGTATTGGGTTTAACAATGGACAATGTTCCAAAGCAGATTTAAAGAAATTAATAGGTTATAATATATGAATAAGTTTTTTTTCCATATGAGTATATCCCTAATGAGCAAGCCAGTGACGACAGTGACAAGGAAAAACCCGGAGGTGGTTTGAGGAAGAAACCTTGAGAGGATCTAAAAGGAAACCCATCCTCATTTGGGTGACACCAAATTTCCATTCATTATAGTTTGATCATTATTGAGGTGTGCTGTTCTGTGATGGTCCTTAAATGCAGAACTGTATTGCAAATTGTATCCCCAAGCCATTGTAATAGACTGATGCATTGATTAAAATTAAAATCCATCCTCGTAGTTCTTCAGTTGCACAGTAACGTCATGGATCATTAGGCTGTACATGTTTCATTCAATTAATTGTTATTATTATTTGTGTAGCAATAGATTTGGTCTAGATTAAGAGCCTAAATCTTCATTTAATTATTCAAATCAATATTGACAGGATTTCTTTATGTAGGCAAAATCAGATCTAGCTCAAATGAGAACTTGACCTATAAACATGCCAAACCGCATGGTGGGTCCAAACCTTAAAAATATGTATATGAGAGCATTTGTATTGACATACTTCTGTTGTCGACGTTGTGAACGATGTGCAGATCTTGCTCCACAGTGGTGCACTGCGCACAGGTGGCGCTTGCGGACAAGATGAGAAGCGCTGCGATCAACAGCGACATCCAGCGCAGGCGAAAGGAGCGCTGCTGCTGCTGCTCAGTGCTCATGTACCGAGATGCAGGACCACCCGAGACCACCATAACGGAGGAGTACTGCACAAAACACTGACATTTTATAGAAACATCTACATAGTTACAGTCATCAATCATATGCATTAACGGAAATGTGTACAGGTTAAATTTGCAGAAGTTTTCTGAAATCAAACCACTTGCTTATGGGTTTTCTGTTATTGTGCATTGTTTCCTGCAAGAAGAATATTAAATAGATTTGCTAGTGTTCAGCCTAAGTATCTAACTTTAAATGCAATAAACTGTCGCAAAATTGGTTTTAAACTGTAGTTTTATTCCATAAAATGAATGCATGTCAGTAACTTTGCAGGGACACTGTGCATCGGTTTGTTTTTCCAGCTTACTTCGCAAACCATAAAAAGCAAAAGTGAACAACTGAACCACAATGAACCTATATAGCCAACTATTATCATTTGTTCTTAAACCAGTGGTTTTCTCTCAACTCTTCCCCTCAAACAATGTGTCAAACTATAACCTGCCTATAAGTTGCTTTTTACTAAATTGCATTATCCCACAAGACAGAAAGTACTTTTAAAAACCATTAATGAATAATCACAGCGTATTACTATAATAATATGTTTGCAAAACTTACCTGTAGGATATTCGACCTTTAGAAACAGCTGCTATACAGTGAGCGCTTTTTCTCTGTAGGCCGATCCAGCTGTCGCTTTTATATCTCTCATCTGATCTGTATTATAACATGCTCAAGGAGGCGTCAGACCCTGCGTACATCACCCACACACCCACACACACACACACACACACACACTGAAACTTCCCTCATCGCATCTGTTTTTTTCCCCTCTACCATCCTCCCACTCGTGTTCTTCGTTGTCCTATACCCCTGAGAGAACATTAGAAGATGGAGATAGAAGCTTCTCCACACACGCCTGATCACTTTCCATCACCGAGTCCGTGACAAGAAACCTGACAGGTGGAAGTGTTACATAGGCGCACACCTTTACCTCATCTCAATTACTTTGCATTTAAAGGATATAAAATATCATTATTGTTTTATGAACATGTTTAAATATGATTGTGCAGTGTGTGTTATTAAAGTCCCGACTAACAAACAGACACTCGGGCTGGAGTAAGACATTTTTTGATGCCTTGGGTAATAAAAATAGGATGAATTAATTTTATGGAGTTTACAATTCACTTCTACGTGCTGGAGTGAAAAATATAAACTGCAAATGCAAACGCAGGTCACTCATTATACCGCATTTAGAGTGGACTAAAATGCTTAAAAAACAAGAAGTATGTATTTGTGTTGAGATTCTTCTCGTGTACACAAAACATGATATTTCTTCTTGCAGAAACTTTGCAGATAAATCAAAATCAAAATAATAATAATAAATTGCCACTGACCCATAATGTGCATAATAAATATATTTATAGCATTATACTGTAAAATAAACCTATTTAAAAAGCATTTATTTGCCTGTGACTATTACTACACAATCTATCACAATGGTTAAAGGGTGTGAAATTAACTTATAAAGGTTTTTGAATTATCTGTGGGGTTTTTTTTTTTTATAAAACACAGTTTTACTGCAGCATTTTCATATACAATTTTTGCCAGAAATTTTGTTTTAATAATGAAGATAATAATGAAGAATAATGATATCATCATTTTTAAATCCATAACATTTTTTTAGATTTAATAAAGTGGTGATACTGAAAAAATATTGAAGACTCTAACCGAAACAGTATTTAATACTTGGTGAAAAAGTGTTTGTTTGCAGTGTCAGCGTTAAGATCTTTCCTGTATGAACAAACGAATCAGTCACAATTCACCATTCTTTTATACAAAAGAAATAAAATATAAATATAGTATAATAATATAATAATATAATAATAGTTCTTTTGACTCCCTGATCACAAATCTTGCAAAAAAAGCTCCTGTGCATGGCTGCTTGATGGTGGAGTGATGTTACTTGCAGTGGTGCTTACAGGAACATTTGGGAATTGTGAGATATATCTGTAGGCAGTGTCATTGTAAGTTAGTTAGTTAGTTAGATAGATAGATAGATAGATAGATAGATAGATAGATAGATAGATAGATAGATAGATAGATAGAGTGGAATCCGCTTATCTCGCCCTCGGTTATCTCGACAACCCTATTAAGTCGACGTTTTTGAAGTGGAACCACCAAATTCTCGCTTTTTCAAAGCATTTTTTATCGGTTATGTCGACGTTTTATGTCGCCGAACCCTGATATCTCGAGCACAAGGGGGGGAATTTTGCCATTTAACGTCGGTTATCTCGGTGCAGCCGCAGAAGAACTCGCGGAAGTGGCGGAAAAATGAAGTCTTACAGCTGCTACAGGTGTTGTATTGTATACTGGTGAATCTCTGCTGTTTGTTAGTGCACATATGCCTTTTGTTGTTAAATGTTATGCGATGAACGGGAGGCGAAAGCCGCGATTGGCGGGGCGGAACGTGGGATGACCAGCAAAATCATAAGCACTATTCGGACGGGACTAGTTTTCCAAACGACGTTTGAGTTATAATTTTTTTCAGCCGACGTCTGTCATTTCATGTATGGATTCGAAGGGGACTAACATCTCCGTGTTTATTGCGGAGGTAGGAGTGTCTGTGTTTTACATGTGGGCGTGGCACAAGACCTCTACATCCATTATTGGTGCGCAGAAAGCAGAAATTTGAATACCGGCACGCTAGGGTTAGTACGGTAGTTCACGTTGACCAAAACACCCAAGTAAACGCGTTTTGGAAAAAAACATTTTCGCCAATCACAGACATTCGCATTCGGACGGGATTAGATTTCTCAGAGGAGCGCCGAATTTGCTGAAAAACAGTAGGTAATTTGCTCTGGAATTTTTACAGCGGTCGTGTGAGAAAAAGACAGACATGGCAGATTCGGACGGGATTAAAATCACAAAGTACCTCTGTGAAACAGAAATTTCTCTAACGACCCCCTGTAAAACTAGTCCCGTCCGAATAGGGCTATAGAATGAACACCGGCAGGATCGGGGGGAATCCGCGGTGCGCTTTGGGAAGAAAAGCGCAGCCGTTGAGAGAGTGCCGGTGGGAAGGCACGTACCGGGATACGCATGCGCGATAACAACGACCGCCGTGAACCAACATATACCAACAATAACGGACAGTGAGAGTGTGGAAGTTTAAATAGGAGCTGGTGATGATGATAAACAAGCACCATATGTGCGCGATTAAAGCGGAGCTTCAGAGAAAGCGGCCGAGAAAGCACCTGACACGCTGAAGGGGGCCGAAGGGGGCGTGGCAGGTGGATTCCTGACAGATAAACATGTACTGTATGTATTTTTATAGCATGCCTTCATCAAACAAATCGCGGCAATGCTGTTGTGTAAAAAACCCTTCAAAAACACGTGCATGCACATTCTCATTTATTAACGCACATCATGTACATAAAGAAATTTTAAGCACGTTAATATATTGCCGCCATTTTGACTTTCGTTTATCTCGATTATCGGTTACCTCGATGCTTTTTGGCAACCCCCTAGGACATTGACATAACCGGGTTCCATTATAGATAGATAGATAGATAGATAGATAGATAGATAGATAGATAGATAGATAGATAGATAGATAGACTGGGATGGCCAATTGCACTGTTTCTGTGAAAAAAACATATACAGTAGGTATCACATTCATATTTGTCATATTTGTTTATATCATTTTTATATCATTTTTCATAGGTTTGATCTCACCAGAGAAGAATAAAAGACAGCAGGTCAAAACCTTGTCACTGAAAACTTTAATGTTAATAACAAGGCACTTATTGTTGTATCTTTGAAAGGGGCTCGGCTCCCATTATCACAAATGGAACTGCAGAATTGAGGTTGAACAGTTTTAAATTTCTTGTTATGCACCTTACTGAGGAAAACGACACCTGTCATAACATAAGATATAAGACAGCAGTCCAGATGTCAGGAGTACCCCTTAAGGGAGATCAGATTTAGATTTCTTGCAGTAACGCCTTTAACAGGCCTAGTTAATCAGTGGCAACAAAGAAGAAAGGCCAGATAGTAGACATGCAAGTAAACCAACTGTCTTTTAGCAGCACTTAATTGTCACTCAGGTCTCACTATTTTCTCACTTGAAGACTTCAGACACAGTCTAGGTCTAAAACCTATTTATTTAATCAAACCTTTTGTAAATAGAGTTTTCTTAGATAAAGAACAGATCTGGAGGAATAATGGCTATAGCGGGTTTTGGTGAACTGGAATGTTTTGCATGCTGTCGTCCCCCAACTCTTTCACATTCACTCAGGTTTGTTGTTAGAGGAGTTGCTGAAGCTTTATGTTCCAGAGCTCCATCATGTCTGTGTTATCCTTCTGGCTCTCATGCTGTCATAGGAACACACTGTGCAGTGTCCTTAAACATTACAATAAGCATGCCTACTAATTCATGTTTCTCTTTCCCCTGCTTGTCCGTTCACCTTCTCTCTCTCTCTCTCTCTCTCTCTCTCTCTCTCTCTCTCTCTCTCTCTCTCTCTCAACTGTTGTTTATATTAACAGTACATCTATAGATACAAAAAAATAAGTATAGTTGATTCCAGTAATTCTTATTTACAGACTGTAATGAAGACGGTATTGATAATCTGATTGTTACTTTAAACTAAGCAGTTAATTGTGAAGATTGTGTTTTGTGGGAATAGGCATCTGTCTAGCCACCCTAGCTTACAGCCCAGACTGTCATCAGATGCAGAGAGTGACTACTTGCCAGATATTCCTGCAGCAATTTTAATGTTGCCACCGGTCTCCTGTCAGTCTCACCAATCCTAGTCCTAGTCAATAGATTTTAATAATGAGATTCTCTACATGCTTTGCAAGCACTTTGTTGACCAGTCAGATGTAACAAAGATGATGTCAAGAAAATCTTATAGAAACAGATAATCTTTATTTAGAGTTAACTAGAATCCTGTCACTAACAGGTGTATGATAATAACTTTTAAACATGAGTTTAAATGCAATTGGTTAATTCAGAGAACAGTCCCACACTTCATTATGAAAGGGTGTACACACTTATGCAAGGTTTATTTTTGTTCCCCCAAACAAAATCCTATATCAATTAAAATTTTGTTCTAGAGTTCCCACATGCTCTAAAGCAGTGGTCCCAAACCCCCGGGCCCAGGACCGGCACCGGTCCTTGGGTCAATTGGTACCGGGCCGCACAGAAAGAATACATAACATTATTTCCATTTTATTTATTGTCTGATTTTGAAAGATGTTTTATTTTGGAAAATTACCGGATTTTCTCTGCCACATCTGTCTATGACTCACTCTGGATGCATGTCAAGATGCCTCGGTCACATATCTTACCTACATCCACTACCTTCTTAAAGGGGCTGCTCCGGCAGCTAACACATAATACATTATCGCTAAATTGAAACCCCCAAGCTAGCAAAATGAACAAAAAACAACACAGTGGATTCACGTTTATTCTTCTTCTTCTTCTTCATCTTTCAGCTGCTCCCATTAGGGGTCGCCACAGCAGATCATCTGTCTCCATACCCCCATGTCCTCTACATCTGCCTCTTTCAAACCAACTACCTGCATGTCTTCCCTCACCACATCCATGAACCTCCTCCTTGGCCTTCCTCTTTTCCTTCTTCCTGGTGGCTCCATCCTCAGCATTCTTCTACCAATATAACTCATGTCCCTCCTCTGCACATCCTCTGCACATCCAAACCATCTCAATCTTGCCTCCCTCACCTTGTCAACAAAATATCCTACATGGGCTGTCAATCTAATAAACTCATTTCTAATCCTGTCCATCCTCGTCACTCCCAACGAAAACCTTAACATCTTCAGCTCCGCTACCTCCAACTCCGTCTCCTGTCTTTTACTCAATGCCACTGTCTCTAATCCATACAACATCGCAGGTCTCACCACAGTCCTATAAACTTTTCCTTTCATTCTTGCAGATACCCTACTATCACAAATCACTCCTGTCACTCTTTTCCACCAACTCCACCCTGCCTGCACTCTTTTCTTCACTTCTTTCATGGCTAATCCTCTTAAGCTGGGTCAGGTTGCATAAAGACTGTTGATGGACAGCCATTTTCATGTCTCTCCAGAGATGTGTTAAAGTTAGGGATCTGACTGGGCCACTAGCTTATAAGATGTCTAATGTAAACGTTCTTGAATGTTTCTTAATGTTTGTATGGATGAATGGATAAAGGAATGTACAGATTGATAGATTGAATAATCTATACCATAATGTTTGTTTCATGATATTAATAAATAAATCTTCTTCTTTTTGCTTCTCAAATTAGGGGTCGCCACAGCGGATCATCTGTCTCCATACCCCCTTGTCCTTTACAGCTGCCTCTTTCAAACCAACTACTTGCATATCTTCCCTCACCACATCCATTGGTCACCACATACCTTCTCCTTGGCCTTCTTCTTTTCCTTCTTTCTGGCGGGCCCCCTCCTCAGCATTTTTTTCTACCGATATACCCCATGTTCCTCCTCTGCACATGTCCAAACCATCTCAATCTCGCCTCCCTCACCTTGTCTCCAAAACGTCCTACATGTGCTGTCCCTCTTATAAACTAATTTATTAATCCTGTTTATCCTCCTCACTCCAAACAAAAACCTTAACATCTTCTGCTCTGCTACCTCCAGCCTCCTGTCTTTTACTCAATGCCACTGTCTTTAAACCATACAGCATAGCAGGTCCCACAGTCCTATAAACTTTCCCTTTCACTCTTGCAGATACCCTTCTATCACAAATCACTCCTGCCACTCTTTTCCACCCACTCCACCCTGCGTGCAATCTTTTCTTCGCTTCTCTAACACAGTTTCCATTACTTTGCACTGTTGACCCTAGGTACCTGAACTTCTCCACCTTTTCCACCTCTTCTCCCTATAACCGCACCACTCCACTGCCCTCCCACTCATTTACGCACATGTACTCTGTCTTACTCCTACTGACTTTCATTCCCCTTCTCTCCAGCGCATATCTCCACCTCTCCAGGCTCTTCTCAACCTGCTCACTACTCTTACCACAAATCACAATATCATCTGCAAACATCATAGTCCAGGGAGACTCCTGTCTGACCTCATCTGTCAACCAGTCCATCACCACTGCAAACAGGAAAGGGCTCAGGGCCGATCCTTGATGCAGTCCAACCTTCACCCTAAACCAGTCTGTCTTTCCTACTGCACACTTCACTGCTGTCACACTGTCCTCATACATGTCCTGCGCCACCATCACATACTTCTCTGACACACCTGACTGCCTCATACAATACCACAACTCCTCTCTTGGCACTCTGTCGTACGCTTTCTCTAAATCCACAAATCCACAATGCAATTCCTTCTGTCCTTCTCTATACTTCTCCATCAACATTCTCAAAGCAAATAAGGCATCTGTGGTGCTCTTCTTCGGCATGAAAGCATACTGTTGCTCACAGTAGGTCAACTCTTCTTTCAGCCTGGCTTCCAACACTCTTTCCCAAAACTTCATGGTGTGACTGATCAACTTAATTCCCCTGTAGTTACTGCAGGTCTGCACATCTCCCTTATGCTTAAAGATCGGTACCAGCACACTCCTTCTCCATTCCTCAGGCATCCTCTCACCTTCCAGAATCTTGTTAAACAATCTGGTTATAAACTCCACTGCCATCTCTCCTAAACATCTAACTTGCAGCACATCCTTCCCAGCTTGGTCCCTCTGTCTGGCCAATGACAAATCCTTTTCTCCTCCTAGTGTCCAACCTCTTATACAGCTCCCCATATGCCTTTTCCTTGGCTTTCGCCACATTCCTCTTTACCTGCTGCCGCATCTCCTTGTACTCCTGCCTACTTTTCTCATCACTCTGTCGATCCCACTTCTGTTTTGCCAACCTCTTTCCCCTTATGCTCTCCTGCACTTCCTTATTCCACCACCACGTCTCTTTGTCTTCCTTTCTATTTCCAGATGTCACACCAAGTACTTTTCTAGCTGCCACCCTCATCACTCCTGCAGTAGTTTCCCAATCATCCAACACCTCTTCACCACCACCGAGCTCCTGTCTTACCTCTTCCCTGAACCTCACACTACACTCTTCCTTCTTCAGCTTCCACCATCTTATTCTTCTTTCAGTCCTCACTCTCCTCCTCTTCTTCTTCGCCTCCAAAACCATCCTACAGACCACCATCCGATGCTGTCTAGCTACACTGTCCCCTGCCAACACCTTACAGTCTCCAATCTCCTTCAGGTTGCATCTCCTGCATAGAACATAGTCCACCTGTGCTCACCTTCTTCCACTCTTATAGGTCACCCTATAATCATCCTTCTTCTTAAAATTCACCACTGCCATTTCCATCCTTTTAGCAAAATCCACCACCATCTGCCCTTCCACATTCCTCTCCTTAAGGCCATACCTACCCATCACTACATGCTAATTAAAGTCTGCCCCAATCACCAATCATTCTTTCCTAGGTACACCATCTACCACTTCATCTAATTCACTCCAGAATCTTTCCTTCTCCTCCATCTCTCAGCCGACTTGTGGAGCATAGGCACTGATGACATTTATCATCACCCCTTCAAATTCCAGCTTCATGATCATCACCCTATCATAAACTCTCTTCACCTTCACTACACTCTTACTGTACTTTTCCTTCAGAATCACCCCTACACCATTTCTCTTTCCATCCACACCATGATAGAACAGTTTAAACCCACCTCCAATGTTCCTGGCCTTACTCCCTTTCCACTTAGTCTCCTGAACACACAACATATCTACCTTTCTCCTCTCCATCATATCAGCTATCTCTCTCCCTTTACGAGTCATAGTACCAACATTTAAAGTACCAACCCGAACCTCCACTCTCCTCCACTTCTCCTTTTGCTGCTGTCTCTGTAGACGTCTTCCTCCTCTCCTTCTCCTCCTTAAGCCAACTGAAACTCAATTTTCACTGGTACCCTGTCAGCAAACGATACCTGTGGCGGTCGTTGGTAACCCGGGCCTCGACCGATCCGGTATGAAATTCTTATTTGTGATCGGCATATTCGATTTGGCACATGTTTTACGCTGGATGCCCTTCCTAACGCAACCCTCCCCATTTATCCAGGCTTGGGACTGGCACTAAGAGTGCACTGGCTTGTGCCTCTCTAATGGCTGGGTTATTCACGTTTTTTATTATATTTAGCAAATACCAGTTTTTGTGCTGGTCGTATAATTTTATTTTGTTGTATTTATCCGCCACACCTTAAAGGCTGGTCCGTGAAAATATTGTACGACATTAAACCGGTCTGTGGCGCAAAAAAGGTTGGGGACCGCTGCTCTAAAGTACATTCTATAAAGCTGCTTTGAGACAATGTCTATTGTGAAAAGTGCTATAGAAATAAACTTGAATTAAATTGAATATCAGGGAAGTACACTGCTGCAGTCTACCAAACTTGCCTAACTCGTCACAAATACTATGTTTTGTTATTTATTTATTAAGATAATATGATTAGATATCTTTAGCATATACCATTACACGCTTTATGCTAAAAAATATACATTTGTTCGATTTATTTATTTTGCATAATATTGTATACAACATACCTTTGTAATGTTTTCCTTTTATTTTATTTTTACAGTAACAGACTACTCTTGAGCACACCTGGGGCAGCAGACACTTTTAAACATTACAAACCAACATTGGTAAAGTCAACAAGACTGCCTGCAACAGGACCAAAAAGATGGCACACAAATCTATTATACAAGCAAAAATATCAAAACAAGAATACATTCCAGAAAAAAAATAACTTTTACAATCATATGATCAAGTCTTTCTTTCAATTTCATTATTTTAAAAAAGCTAACATTGGGAGTAAATCCCATCAAATCAATTCCAAGCTGGAATTCTTTTCACATTAGACTAAAATAGATTCTAAATTGTTTTAATCTAAATTGATTTGATCATCATATCATTTACATCAACTTATGCTTTTTTGTCTTATTCTTTTGTAAAGGTCCATCACCTGATACTGTCTCTATTAGGCATCCATTTTCAGGACTGTTTTTAACAAATTATTATTTAATTTCTTCTTCACCAACTTTAGGTTGGTGATTGCCAGCTCTCCCCAAATTGCTTTAAATCCGTCTCACTCCAAAAGTGACTGTATAAAGTATATGGGTGGATGTAACACAACTAGGCAGCACATAAACTTAATTAAAAGATACAGAAAGGATCTGTATAGCCCTTGCCTCTAGTGGCTGGCTGCAGTACACCTTAGTGGGTAACCTTGACCTTTCATTCGGCTTCTCCCATTAGGGGTCACCACAGTGGATCATCTGTATTCATGATCCGCATGTTCGATTTGGCACATGTTTTTACGCTGGATGCCCTTCCTAACGCAACCCTTCCCATTTATCCGGGCCTAATGGCTGGGTTTGGTTCCCTGACTGGGAATTGAACCCGGGCTGCGGCGGTGAGAGCGCCGAAGCCTAACCACTAGACTACCAGGGAACCAGTGGGTAACCTCGACCAATTATCGAAATATAATTGAATGTGTCTTAAACTACATGCAGGTAATTTTACTAATCTGAACAGGGAATCTACCTAATCAAAGTACCTGAATAAGTCAGTTATGTATAAAATAAATGTTTCTGATTATGGGCCAACATCAAACCTCTTTATCTCCAGGATTAACAAATCTCTTTATCTCCGAAATAAAAGGTTTTAGCACAGCATAGATACATAAATAGGAATATCATTAATTGAGTGTATGACTACTAATCACACAGACCTGTAAACAATCACCACTCACAGTATTCACAAACCAGATTGAGACTCACCTTGGGCATGGTTGTATGCAGCTGACCAAACCATTCGCCTGATTCAAATGAAAATGTGGTTTGTGATGAGCTCAAGGCGAGGCTTGACGAGACTAATTGGAAAGAATCTGACCACCATTAAGCTGCCACTTCTGGCTCCTTGTGCAAGCCCCTAAACACTCAACTTCTCTCAGTTATACTGTATATATGTCTAAGCTAACCCATGAAACTCTGTGTACTAATTGTTTCTCTCAACATGAGATTAATGTAAATTGCTCTGTATACAGGCAATTGTGAGGCAAATGAGATAAATGTACATTTATTGAGTCTCATAGAAATTGCTGCAGTTCTATGGTCTTGGTTTCCCAGGCCAATGGGTTTCCTCTTTTATTTGTGGCCATTTTAGAATAGACAATGCTGTGTTTAAAACCTGACACATACCCAGTGTGTCAATATAGCACCTACAGTAATAATGAATTTACAAACCATTTTTTGTATTGTGTAATGATAATAAAGATATTGAATTATAAATAGATAATTAATGGCTGAGCCACATGCTAATCAATCCGAAGACACTGTGAGCTTCTCTGATAAAAATTGCAGTTTTATTATTAGAGGACATAGATCCATAGATCTGCTACACTGACTCAGGACTACAGTTTGCTTCTGATCACCATCAGTGCACCCCGCAACATCGTGCAATTAATGGACATTCGGTGCAACCCAGATGAGGATGTGTTCCCTCTTGAGGCTGGTTCCACTCAAGGTTTCTTCCTTATGCCATCTCAGGGAGTTTTTTCCTAAACACAATCACCACCGGCTCGCTCATCAGGGACAAACACTTATAAAGAACATCTTATACATTTTTATTACCAAATTATCTGTGTAAAGCTGCATTGAGACAATGTTCATTGTTTAAAGCGCTATACAAATAAAAATGAATTGAATTGAATTGATAAAAAAAATGGGAGTAAATAATGCAGCATTTAACTTAAAATGTGATGACCTGTATCTAAAATACAGATTTGTCTTGATGGGCACAAGCTCTACGGACTGATTTATATACATACACATACACAGATCAGGCATAACTTTATGACCTGATCTGTCGAGCATTAACAGCATTAACATTTTTCTGCAGTTTGAGTTACAGCAGCTCGTATGTTGGATTGCACCACACGGACCAGCCTTCACTTTCCATGTGCATCAAAGAGCCTTGGCCACGCATTACCACTTTTGACCACTATAGACCAGGAACGTCCCACAAAAGCTGCAGTTTTGGAAATGCTCTGACACAGTCGTCTAGCCACAATTCGGCCCATGTCAAACTCACTCAGATCCTTATGCTTGCCCATTTTTCCTGCTTCTAACACATCACCTTTGAGAACAAAATGTTCACTTGCTGCCTAATATATACAACCCCTTAACAGGTGCCATAATTAAGAGGTCAGTGTTATTCACTTCACTGCTCATAATGTGTTATGACATTAGAAAGAGAGACTCTCACTCTCACCCCAACAGCCAGTCCATGAGAACATTTTCACAACAAAACTGGTCCGTTGTGTACAAAAAGTAAGAGACACCTGCTAGAGAAGGGTTGGCTGCTCCAAATTATGACTAGCTGTGAATGTGTGTACAGTGCCCTGAAATAGCTTCACATCCCATCCAGGGTGTGTTCCTGCCTGGTGCTCTGCATTCCATCATGATATATATATATAAAAAAAACATTGGACAATAAAGTAAAAACATGCTTTATCTTCTATCCTGCATTCATTCTGTCCTTTGATGTTACTGACAAACCCTGTCTGTGATCTCTTAAAAAAATAATAAAATAATAATAATAAATGAAAAGCAGAGAACCCATATATTCAGCCAGCATAGGCTGACCATTAAATGAACTTTCCCTACATAAATATGCACATTTTGTTATTAAGACAGGCATCGTCAGTCCTATTCGTAAAGGGAAAGAGTGGCTACAGGCAACAAGTGAAATCATTTGTGGCTCCGGTTTGGTTGAACTGTCAGCCTGCAGCCACACTGATTATAATGCAGAATAAAGACCCATGACTGTAGTGTTTATATTATACTATTATCATTTTTAAGTACCTCTCTTTACTCATACCATTATGTACACAATGTCTCTTTTCCATACATTTATTTTATCCTTATTTTTACTGCCAGGGGTTCTGCAATTCGGGAATTACACATCAAAATGATTTATTTACTCATTTATTACTAATTTTTAATATCAAAAGTATTCACTTGGAATGTTTTTTTTCTTCTAAATGAATATTTTTAGGTGTGGGAGTGCAAATGTTCAGGAGTGTGGCTGATGTGGCAGCTCTGCCTATCTAAATCACAGTCATTCATGGTCTCAGGGTTTCAGGAGCCCCAAGGCCATGATTCTTAACCTGATGTATGAGTGGGCCGATTACAGCATTGATTAACACTAGTTTACTCATGCGGTTGACCGCCGTCGTGCCATGAACCGTTCAATATCAACACCTGATCTGCGAGTGAGACTGTGTTGTTGAGTGTGAAAGCGCATTGTTTAAAAGAAAATTTGCAGCTGTCACCAAACTAAGAAAGGCAGGCATGTGCTGACTGCCTCATCTCATGCATAGAGAAAAGTTTGTCACTTAGTAACCAACTTCATTTCATGCAAAGGGCACTGCAGAGACCACCCTGACATGTTAATGCAAATTTATTTTAATGGCACCAATTTTATTAATGCACGATTATTGCAGAGCGCATTTCTGTTTGACCATTTTTATAAAAGAAATGAATAAATACAAAAGAGGCGAAATTAAAAACCCTAAACGCAACACACAATACACATTTTTGATCACTAAATATTTGTTTTGTGATCAAAAATGAAGCGCCACATTTCAAATCAACCACCAAAATCCAGCATGATGCAGACATCCGGCAATTAAAACCGTCCGTGTGGAAACATAGCAAAAGTTCTGTTTGGTGCCCTGATGATGTACGTAATTTAAAACACTATAATTACATTAAAACATGTGCAAGAGTATTTTTTACGAGCTGCTCTGTCATCCGAAAATGTAAACAGGCTTGTTTGTTAGAGCACCTGCCTCAGTGCAAAGAAAAAGAAGTAATAGGAACCTGGTATTTCTATGTTCTTATTTTTTTGTGTGTCTAATAGATATGAACAAGTTTTTTTTTTGTTGAAAACATGTATGACCTATAAAACATGTCTTATCTTCATGCTATATGTTGAGTTTGGTGTTACTAATAATAAACATACATTTCCATAAAGCATCCATATTTGTCCATGCCCATGTTGATTGGAGTATTAAAAACTTAAAAAGTATTAATTTAAGATACATTTAGGACAGATTAAAAATGTGTTTAAGTTGCAATTAATCATAAGTTAACTCATGACAATCATGCGATTAATCACGATTAAATATTTAAATCGATTGACAGCCCTAATATATATACACACACATACATACACACGTCACATTATCTAATGGGAGTCCCCTTAAATTTTGACATTGGTTTTATCACAAAATGCTTTGTACAATGGCCAAATTTGTATGACTCAATAGATAGCTGATCATGAAACGTCAGACACTAAAACTTTAGCAGAATCCACTTATCAAAAGAAACTATAAAATGTATAACGCTTCATCCTAGTCACCTTCTCAGTGGGTCTGTCAACTTAGGGTTAATTGCTAAGTAAGAACCGTCTAGCAACCCATGAATGCAAGAAATAAGGTTTAAAATGTATTCAACTTAGATACCCCTTATATATTTTGTAAGATTGACAACTAAGACAATCATTTAGACCAGCGGTCCCCGACCTTTTTTGCGCCACAGACCAGATTAATGTCGTACAATATTTTTACGAACCGGCCTTTTAGGTGTGGCGGATAAATACAAAAATTAAAATGATACCTGCATATTTTCCTAATATAATAAACGTGAATCCACTGTTGTATTTTGTTCATTTTGCTAGCTAGGTTTGAATTTAGTATTATGTGTTACCGGCTGGAGCAGCCCATTTAAGAAGGTAGAGGATGTAGGTACACGTGACCGAGGCAAGCATCTTGACATGCATCAAGATTGAGTCATAGACAGATGTGGCGGAGAGAATCCGGTAATTTTCCAAAATAAAACATCGTTGAGAATCAGATAATAAATAAAACGGAAATAACGCAAGTTATGTATTCTTTCTGTGCAGCCCACTACCAATTGGCCCACGGACTGGTGCCGGTCCGCAGCCCAGGAGTTGGGGACCACTGTTTTAGACCAGCTACCATGTAAAAAAAAATACAGATTCTATATATTAATTCATGTAGCATGTTTTATATTTTATACATTGTAGTCAGGATTAAACATACACAATAATGTTAGCTTTTTACAATATCAGCTGGTACCTGACCTGTAAATGATAACATACAGCACAAGGAGTTTATACCTGATCTTGTATCCAAATTCTTACATTTCCTCCAGGTTAACATTTATAAATCAAGAGGAAGCTATGTAGGCTGTGACATCTTCAACCCCAGAGCACTCATTATCCAGATATTCCAAGATAACATTGCCTCCATTATAGAGAGGAGAATCTGAGAGTGAGAGCTGCGACTGGAGACATGCATCCATTTTGATGGCCTTCCCAGTTTCAGGATGGCACAAGCGCAGTTTCTGCACATAAAACAGATTACAAATATTGCAATTTCTTTTATGACAAAACATCATTTCAATAACTATATTATACATATATATATGTATATATATATATATATATATATATATATATATATATATATATATATATATATATATATATATATACAGTGGAACCCGGTTATCTCGCCCTCGGTTATCTTGACAACCCTATTAAGTCGACATTTTTGAAGTGGAACCGCCAAATTCTTTTTCTTAGCATTTTTTATCGGTTATGTCAAAAAATTAGAAATTTTAACGTCAGTTATGTCAATCGGCACTGTGCAGCCGCAAAAGTGGCGGAAAAATCAAACCTTACAGATACTACAGGTGTTTGTATTGTATACTGGTGAATCTCTGCTGTTAGTTACTGCACATATGCATTTTTTTTTGTTAAATGTTATGCGATGAAGGAGTTGAAGCCGGGAGCACGGCGCTCACGGCTTCAACTCCTTACCGAGCAGGGTAAGGAGCACGGCTCTCTCGGTAAGGAGCGACGCGCGCGCGCTCGGTAAGGAGCACGGCTCTCTCGGTAAGGAGTTGAAGCCGGGAGCTTCAGAGAAAGCGGCCAAGAAAGCACCTGCCACGCCCCTTCGGCCCCCTCGTTTTTGGTTTCAGGTTCGGTTTTGGATCTTCCGGGGTTTCTTTCCGGCTTCGCGCCGTGCCGCCGGTCACGGTATTTTTTTATTTCCCTATTTTTCCATTCACAAACTCACTCTCTCTCTCGGCTTATCTCCCCCTCGGCATCGCAGACGTAAGTTTTTTCGGACACTTTGCTTTGTGTGTTTGTGCGGATTACTTCAGCCTGATGGTCATAAGTTTTCAGAAACTTAGTTACTGTTTATTTTTCTTTTTTTTCCACATGTGGACTAAATGTGAGACGGCACTGTGCAGCCGGTGTTTTTTTTTTTTTTTTTGGAGCGATCTGTGTGTTTATAATGTTGGAGAATATAATAAAGGTTTGTATGGAGAATGGACGGTGGTTTGTATTGTATACTGGTAAATCTCTGCTGTTAGTAGGTGCACTTATGCCTTTTGTTGTTAACAAACGTATGTACATTTTTATAGCATGCCTTCATCAAACAAATCGCTGCAACGCTGTTGTGTAAAAAACCCTCCAAAAACACGTGCATGCACATTCTCATTTATTAACGCACATCATGTACATAAAGAAATTTCCAGCACGTTAATATACTGCCGCCATTTTGATTTTCGTTTATCTCGATCATCGGTTACCTCGATGCTTTTTGGCGACCCCCTAGGACATCGACATAACCGGGTTCCACTGTATATATATATATATATATATATATATATATATATATATATATATATATATATATATATATATATAAAACATATTTTACCACATTTTACTAAAGGTTTTTTTGTTGTAGGCTAAACCAAAGAAATAATTTTCACCAATCAGATACCTTTTTGTAACACACCTGATTTTATTTCATACATGTGTATGCTAATGAATATTTATAACACCATGGCTCATTGGCTTTACTTGCTGCTCACAAAACTTCATAAAAGGTCATAAAGAGTCTTTCAGATCATTTTTTTTTTTACTACCTGGCTTATTTCTACATCAATAAAAAATATTTATAAGGCACAGCAAGGCTTCAAATCAAGAGGCAATGGCAAATTAGGTGTGAAAAGATTGCTATAAAAATTATATAAAAAAAAAACAAAAAAAAAACAGGCATCTACACTTTACCCAGGTGATAATGTAAAGCAACACATCACCCATGAAAACAAAGATGATTAACTGTTAAGCATATTGGTGACTGTTGGACAGATGTATTTCATGTCAATGTCTTCTTTGGGCTTTTGCACACCAAAATCATACTAAATATAAAGCAAAATGTCTCACAAGAAAAATGGATGTTTTCAAAAAGCCCATTTTATCAGTGGCTTAATGCTGACTCATAGTGTTGCAGAGACTGTGTGACAAACAGTGACTACTTCTTCAGCTCAGCAAATGCAGTTCGTCCTCTTTTTATGGAAGCATACATTTATTTCTTAATTTCTTAATCGTATTTGTCTTAATATTTGTACTTGTATTGACTTGCTATGTTAATTTTTTTCATCTGCAATTTTTTTTTCCATTTAATAGCATAAATACTTTGTGTAATTTAAAGCTATTTAAATTTGACACTGTAATTTACATACAGGAACTTCCTGAAACACATATGTTGCCTAATAGGGATTTGCATCGGTGCATCAGCATAAAAGTTAACCATGTGATGCATCGATTTAAAGTGTGTATTAGCATTTGTATCGCAACGCATCATTTTTAACATTTGTATCTGTAAAAACAATTTTTTATATATAATTATTAGTAGATGTGCTATACTTTTATAATTTAGAAAGTGACAAATCATTTGTGAACAATATTTTATAAGTAGATTGAATTCTCCTCTTTAAACTGTTTCACAGGCGAGTTCTCTCAGCACCACTACATGAATATGACGTATGACAACACTTACGTATGACGACACATGAATATGACGTATGAAGCGTGTCCCGAGAGTCACACAGAATATAGATTAACATGGCAAATGTAGAGCTGCATCTTCTTGGAAACAGAACAGGAAAAGAACATATAGGGCAAAGGCCTGTTTGTGAAAGGTCCATGCAGCACTTAAGTATATATGATCGGAAACACAAGAGACTCAAAATCCTATGCCTATGAACTGTGGGATTCAGCAGATGCATCAGACTCGTAGCCCGGAGTGAATCAGTCGGATCCGAAGGACTCAGTGTTTGTGAATTTGATTCATGAGTTCAAGGATTCGGTGGATCATACGAATTCGAAGCGTGCCCTCTAGTGGAATTCCATTAAAAAAGCAGGCAGAATCCCTACTGACTCAAGGGACTTGTGAGACTCAGATCCGGTCACTGAGTGATTCAAAAGAATTTAAACCTGCTAACGGATTTGGATTTCTCATATTAAATCGTAAAACCACTTTGGTAGCTTCTTCATATGTATTGTTAATGTATCGTAGGCTATGCATTAAGATGGCTAAGTGTCAATTATGCCCTACAGTGCATTATGGAGAGGCTACTGCTATATACTACTGCTTAAGGGAGAACAATAATCAAAGACAAGACCTCTCACTCCTACCATGGTCTGTTTATTCCTCTACCTTCTGGCAGTAATTGACCATTATGACCCCATACTGATCTCAAGCCTCTACTCTGCCCATAGAATTTTGAAATTCTGACTGCATTACTGTATTCAATTTCTGTACTTGATGCTCTGTACCTGTGCTTTGAACAATGACTATCTAATCTAATCACTTGTATTAGTTTCACCAGACATAAAAAAAACAGCAAACGCCATAGGTATGTCTGTTATAATGCGGGGCTAATAGTCTGTGTCAGAATGCAGGGTTTAAATAAAGTTTAAGTGTTCCCAAAAGCTGAGCAGGTAGGTACTTTTCACAGTTTAAAGAGATAATGGTTTACCTTGGCTGTGAGCACATTGTTGTTGTTCTTTAGGCTGGCCTGAGCTGCTGCAAAATCCACCACTTTACCCACACTCCACTTGGAACTAAAGAACATGGGTAGGCTGGATGTGTTTACATCTTTTGGCAGGAACACCTGGAAATATGTCCGCTCTATCTGGAGAGATATATAGCTTTTAGGAAGGTAGAGTTATCCATAGTGAAAGTCAATGTATCGACCATTTCTAAATCTAAATCAGGTTCCCTAAAGGAATATTCTAATAATCGTTGCTAGTAGGGCAAAGATGACCAATTATTTATTTAAAATAATATAATATTTCTGATGTAACTTGATGATAATTATTACCACAATTACAAATGCTTGTTCTGTACCTACAAATAATCAAACATAACTAAAATAATGGCTGGCAGGCCAATATGTTTGGACTAGAACATAATGCATCAATAATGAAGTAATGAGAAAACTTACAAATACACCATTAGTCTTTACAAAGTGTCTCACATACTAAGAGACAAAATCTTAAAAGGTTTTGTAGAAGTCTATAAATAATCACTTATGCCTGTAAAATTTAAATCAATCATATGAAACCTCAATTATTTAAACATTTAACATTGAAGTATTCTTTTAAAGTAGGATAACATGTATAAACATTGGGTTAAATACCTCTGGCAGTCCTTTATCTCCAGTGGCATGTAGCTTGAGCTTCATAAGAGCTACTTTAGCAGCTGTAGCACTGTTCTTCGCCCCTTTTCTGCCTTTACTGGTTGGTGCATTCTTCTTTGATTCTGATAAATGAATTATAAATATTGTAAAAATAAATCTATGCTGCCCCTCTGTGGATTTAATAAATACAGGAACACTTTCAGTTAATTTTAATACATTGCAACATTCAAAAAGTATTTAAGTAGAATAATTGTTGCTTTAAAACACCAACATTTTAGAAATACCATTTTAACTGGCAACCATTATAAAAAAAAATAAAAAAAAATGCTTAAGATGAACAGCTTAAGATGCTTATTCACACACATTCAATTTACTATTCCACTGTTACTAAAAAAACACTATATTTTAGATTTTTAAACAATAATTTGCTTTAGTTAACTGATTGACACTAAATATCTATGATTATAACTGAGCTTATGACTAACCTAAGATTTTTTGCACATGTTCCTGTGTTGCCACCATTCGTTGTTTGGGTTTCTCCAACTTCTCACAGTTATGGTCCTCCTGATGCCGATGACTAGAGAAAATTTTATTTTAGGGATAAGGAAAATTCATCTTTAAAAATCATGGTCATAATAAGCATAATAATAAGCCTCCAAATCAATATTAATATCAGTGCATAACTGTAACAGGAATACAAGACCAAAAAAAAGTTCTCATATTAACATCCAAATGAGTTGAACAACTTAAACAAGGCAAACTAACAATGTTTGTATGAACTCACCCATTTTTCAGAGATCAATAATATTGGAACATTAGGCTGACAGATGTTTCTTGTTGCCCAGATATGCCTGGTAAATTAATTAATTGAACACTTATTATCTCTATGTGTATACTTTGGGTTAGAGCTTGTTTATAAAAACAGAAAATAGGAATAGGAAAACAAAAAAGCTGATAAAAAGAGAAAATAGCCATTGCACAAGCACTGGGCAATATGTAATACAACAATACAACATACGTCCTGAAAAAAGGGAAGAAAAAAAAAACAGATCTGGTACAAGCTGGAAAATCTTAACATAAGTAGAACAGATGTCAGTTGAACAAGAGCATGCAAATATTGTGTTATTTACTTTAATTAACTTCAATACTGATTTGTGCAATACTACAAATTGGGTGATTAAACACATCTTAATGTAAATATTAGGGAATAAAGTATAAAAGGCTCACATATTGTCTCATTAATATTTTGATCACAAATTCAAAAGCCATCCTTGTATATCAAAAACCAAGGAATTGACCATGCTGTTCCAATACTTCCAAAGGGAACTGGATAATAGTATCTGCTTATAAACTTTTGCAGGAGCAACTCGAGTTTTACATGATTTGGTTAGAGAAACTGGTGAAATACTTTAAAGTTAAATGATTAATTTAATAAAAACAAATTTTATCAAGAGACAATAAATTCATTCATAAATTAATGTTAGTCTGATGAACTAACCCAAGTAATTGAGTTAAATTTAATTGTCTGATAAACTAATGCATACATATACACACACAAACATAACAAAACCACGAAAAAGCCACATGTTCTACTCATCATGTTCATGTTTTCGTCTGTATGACAGGACCGTATGAATTTGTGCATCTTGCATTAGAGCAGTCAAGCAGCCGAGGCTATAAGATGATCAGTAACACCCTGAAACTGTGTCCAAAAGCATGAATTACTGGAACCATGTCCTGTAGTCCGATAAGAGGAAGATAAATTTGTTTGGCTTAGCTGGTGTCCAGCATGTGTGGTGACGCCCTGGTGAGCAGCACCAAGAAAATTGTATCTTGCCTACAGTCAAACGTGGTGGTGGCATCATGGTCTGGGCCTGCATGAGTGCTGGTGGTACTGGGGAGCTACAGTTCTTTAAATGAAAACATGGATTCCAACACTTAATGTGACATTCTGAAGCAGAACATGATGCCCCCCTCTTCAGAAACTGGTCCGAACGGCAGGTTCCCAACATAATAAAGACCCCAAACACACCACCAAGATGAAAACTACCTTGCTGAGGAAGCTGAAGATGAAAGTGACCAAGTATGTCTCCAGACCTAAACCCTATTGAGCACCTTTGGGGCATCCTCAAGCAGAAGGAAGAGAAGCACCAGGTTTCTAACATCCAGCAGCTCCATTATGTCATTACGGAGGAGTGGAAGAGGTTTCCAGCAACAATCTGTGCAGCTCTGGTGAATTCCATGCCCAGGAGGATTAAGGCAGTGCTGGATAACAATGGAGCTCACACAAAATATTGACACTTTGGACACAGTTTTGACATGTTTACTTAGGTTGTACTCACTTTTGTCCTCAGATATTTTAACAATAACGGCTGTATGTTGAGTTATCTTTAGAAGACAGAAAATCTGTAATACTATACAAACTGCACAGTGACAACTCAAAAATATATCCCTCACATCATTTCTTTTGTATTGTCCCATGAAAAGATATACTTAAATGGTTGCAGGAGGAGCTTGTTAATGATCTCAAGGAAGCCGTGACCACAACCATACAGATATATATTTTTTTCTTTTTCAGATTTGTCTCAAACAAATATTACAAAGGCAGAGAAAAGGCTCTAATGGATCTAAGAAATGGATCAAATACAAAAAAAAAAAATTTACATACGCAAGACAGAGTTTCTTTTGACAACGTGGGCAGATTACAGGAAGAAGCTCCCTCCCTTTGCAGTCCTGAAATGTACACGGATGCGATGAACTGACTCCTGACTCTAAGACATCCCTCTTCACCAAAACCTAAAGGGAAAAATTATAGAATCAAGGAAAAAATAAACATTATTTTATTATGAAATAAATCCCATTAGAAATGGAGCCACAGACACAGATAAGATTCACATCATGGAGTTGCATTGTTGGTTTGTGGATTTAGAGAAAGCGTATGACTGGGTGCCGAAAGAGGAGCTGTGGTATTGTATGAGGAAGTATGTGAGGGTGGTGCAGGACATGTACGAGGACAGTGTGACAGCAGTGAAGTGTGCAGTAGGAAGGACAGACTGGTTCAAGGTGGAGGTTGGACTACATCAAGGATCAGCTCTGAGCCCTTTCCTGTTTGCAGTGGTAATGGACAGGTTGACGGACGAGGTCAGACAGGAGTCTCCATGAACTATGATGTTTGCAGATGATATTGTGATTTGTGGTGAGAGTAGGGAGCAGGTTGAGAAGAGACTGGAGAGGTGGAGGTACGTGCTGGAGAGAAGGGGAATAAAAGTCAGTAGGAGTAAGCCAGAGTGCATGTGTGTAAATTAGAGGGAGGGCAGTGGAGTGGTGTGGTTGCAGGGAGAAGAGGTGGAGAAGGGGTTCAGGTACTTGGGGTCAGCAGTGCAAAGTAATGAAGAGTGTGTTAGAGAAGTGAAGAAAAGAGTGCAGGCAGGGTGGAGAAGATTCGTGATCTGAAAAATCTAATGAAACTCAAATTCTTGCCTCTGGACAGGAGTGTGAATCTCTGCTTCTGTGTCCGAGACTAGTTAATGATAAACAAACAGTAAACATATGTAAATATAAACAAGTCATACATTTGTCTAGCTCAGAGATGCCCAAACTTGAGCCGAGCGCCAAAAACAAACGATCCAAAGTTGGTCTGTGTTGACCTGCATGGCCTCCCATACCAAATACATATCAAAAAATGCCTTCTGAAAAAACTTTAAAAAATAAAAAAAATTATATTTTATATTATATTGTAGTATGTGTAGAATAGCTGTAGGTGCCATGCAAATACATTGTTTCTGTTGGAACGATAAGTTTCACTAAACTAGAAGTTTGAAAATAACTGCATTAGTTAAGCAGATTACAGATTCGTGCTTTTTATTTATTTATTTCCAAATATTGAATCATTATAAATGAGAGAAATCTGTTAACTATAAATGTGTTTGGAATTTTGCAATTTAGTTTGGTAATTGTGTTATTTTCAGCCCATGGCCATCAATCACGTTTTTCATAGAAATAAGTTTTGGCACCTCTGGTCTAGCTGATCTCAGTAGGTTGTACATTTCAGTATTCACTTTCTGAATAAATGCAAACTTAAAAATATGAATCGCTTTACTGACCAAAACACTCCAGAACAGCCGTCACAGACAAATGGCAGAAAGTCTGCACTGGAAGAAAAAGTGTATTTAATTATATTTGTATTTATATAGGATTTATCACAGGTTTTTTTTAATTTTTTTTATCAAATGTAGGCAATCGGGCGTTTTATATCAGCAGGAGGAAAATCATCTCAGGTCTAAAGCTCGCTAGTAACTGATACAGACTCACATGCAGTCTGTTGGTGCTCAATAGTCACTTGTACAATGGCGTTACAATAAATATGTAGTTATTTTCCTCACTTAACTGCAAGGTTACCATAATAAATTCTTCTTTTTTTTTTCACATATTCACGTAAAGCATAATGATTTCTATCAGTTCCGACCTTTTTGTTTGCAATATTCAATTTGACAATGACTCCCAACGTCCAATTCAGCCATTTTGAAGCGACTTAGCAGCAACGAATTTTAAAATAAAAGCCTTTCAAACTTAATAAAAGTCCATGAACACATAATACTACAATACTCTAATGGCCCCCATCAGTGAACAGTTCACTGAACAGCTCAACAATGATAAAACTATAATGAATTTGCTGCCACCCTGATGAGGATTGGTTCCCTTCGAATCTTCCTCCTCATTAGATTAGATTAGACTAGATTAGATTAAATTCAACTTTATTGCCATTGATACATGTACAGCGCCAATGAAATACAGTTAGCATCTAACCAGAGTTGCATAAGTGGCCTATTTACAATTAATAAATAGCAGTGTGATAAGTAAGTGTATGGGGTCCTATTTTTATCACCGTAAAGCTGCTTAGAGGCAATATCCATTGTTAAAAACTCTATTATGTCTGGATAATTATAACTGTATATAATTGTAATTCATAAAATATTCTAGTCTATCTTCCACATATCTATCATTTGTATATGTACACTGTGTATAACTTTTACAGTTGTCCATACAATGTACGTATCTCATATTGTACATTTATATATCCCTATTAATATTGCATGCCTTACACACAACTTTCTCTATTTTATTTTATACATAAATAAATAAATAATCAAATAAATAAATAAATAGTTTTACTGTGGGTTATAAGTACCAATGTTTTATCCATTTTCTTATCTAGCAGCAGATATTTAACTCACCAGACACTGTTTACAAATCCAGACCTACAGTACAAACTAATACATATATTTGGTTCATTATTACACATCTGTTAATAAACAGAGTTGCAACATTGATTTCTGTTGTAATCAGAGCATGTGGAAGTGACACATCAAGACCGAACTAAAGTTTTACGACTGAACCTAATTCATTTCAGTGTTTCCCTTCTTCGCATGGCTAGCTAGTATCTAGCACGGTTGTCTTTTTGGTTCATTCAGTCACTACATGCAGCATTTGTTAAATGTGCATAGTGTGCATCAATACTGTACTTAACTACAAATTTTAGGTAATTGTACTATATTTGAGTATTTCCATTTATGCAATTATATAACTGTAGCATCACTTGTGGCATGGTGTTGGAATGTTTTTGCTATCATTGTATAAAAAAGAATTTGATTCTGTGGTTCTTTCTTATGTGTGTGCTAATGGCCAAGTGCCCAGATTTCCTTTTCCTCCAGGTTTTGCAGCGGACTAAGGACAGTGTTGTACACAAGCTATTTTGTGTATTATTTTTACATTTCTATGCCTTTCCTGGCCTGCATTCTGCCATCTGTCTTTCCATGTAATAGGTCAAATAAAGTTGTATAGAGACTATCCACTCTCTACCTGAATATATTACATAATACAATATTTTGTTGAACGCAGCTGCCTAGTCTATTTTGTAATATTGACCAAACATCTTTGAGTATTTACAGTACACTACTCTGACTTACAGTTTCGTGCATTTATTAACATTCACTTGTTGTGTGTGCTTGTCTAAAAGAGTCCAATAACCAATCTATTGTTGGTTTACTAGGACACAGACTAAAAATAACATCAGTCAAGAAATCTGTTGGAAGAGAAAATAGTTAGAAAGCAAGGTGTTATATATAAACAGATTTATACACATATACACCGGCGAAAAGTAACAAAGTTAATGTAATTCGTTTCTGTACTTTTTGCATATCTGTACTGTACTTTGTTGAAGTACATACATTTAAGGAGAGGTTTATTTTAACTTCAATGCATTTTAAAGTTAAAACATTTTACTTTTTACTCATGTCTTGAAACATGGTTTAAAACTGCTAAAGACTCTGTTTGGACATCAAGTGAAAGTTTGTTCTATCACGTTGTTGCCAGATGTTTTCCAGCCAAGCAGTGGTTGTGGATCAGAGGGTGCATGCTACAGTGAAGGATGAGATAAGTGTTAAGAGTTAGAGGGGTGCTGGTCTGCTTTTGGCTTTGCAGGCAAGCATTAGTGTATTAAACCTGATGCAGGCAGCTACAGGAAGCCAGAGGAGGGAGCTTTGCAATGGGGTGGTGTGGGAGAACAGAGGAAGGTTCAAATTATAGTGTGTGGTTGCATTCGGGATCAGTTGCAGAGGTCACATGTCTTTTAGAGTCAAACCTGCCAGGAAGAAGTTGCAGTAGACCAGTCTTGAGAAATGAATGAATTCTCCTGATGTTGTAAAGGAGAAATCAACACGAGTGTGTTAGAATAGCAGTGTGGGAAGAAAAGTCTGTTGATTGTCCATGGCATGCATGGACCCAAGTTAAGAGGTGGCAAAAGTAAACACATCCTTCACTTAAGTAGAAGTACAAATACTCGTGTTTTCAAATACTCTGGTAGAAGTTGAAGTACTGACTATACTTTTTTACTCAAGTTAAAGTAAAGAAGTTTGGGCTCTGACATGCACTCAAGTAAAAAGTAGCCTTTACTACTACCTGTTTATTGTCACGCTGATAACTAGACGTCACTTCGTATTAATATAAGGGCAGTCAATCATTTAAAAATTCAATAGCAACTTAATCGCACATTTCTATCTGTTCTACATGTACCATATATTAACACTTTATGTTTTTAATACTCTAAGCAACATGGACAAGAAGAAATATGGATGCTTTATGCAAATGTATGTTTATTATTAGTGAAACCATAATCAACAAAGAGCAATTATGACAAAAAAAATTATTGTACTTTAAAGTAATTATGGTGGATTAAATTACCTGAATCATAAGGACACCAAACAGAACTTTTGCTATGTTTCCACACGGACGGTTAATAAGGTTATACCGGAGAAACTGTACCTCTACTAACTTTCATAACGTCCAGGTTGTTTGTGAAGGGAGGTGACAGAGACGGCAGAGAGCGCCCCCTGTCTGCTTTTTTATTTTAGAAAAGCACAACGTTTTGTTGTTATTATGAGTGTATACAAATAAAAGTAGACCCTCTGCAGATTCGAATGATATATTGCTCTTACTCAAGAGGACGTCGTGAAGAAATCTATGTTGCGCTGAAGGATTTATTTTCGCCTCTTGGTGTCGTTAAAATGTATTTGAGTTTACATTTTGACAGCTTTAATATAAAAAAAATCTAAATAAAATTGTATTTGTCACATACACATACATACAGGGTACGACATGCAGTGAAATGATTGCTATATACAGTATATATTAATACAAAACGAATGTCAAATGTTCTATTTACTAATGAATGTATCCAGGCTGAATATTAAACATATAGAACACAAGCAAAGAAAAGATGATGATGATGATCAGGTGATCAGAAATGTCTCTGTTCTCATTCATGTTTACATCACTGACTCCCTCTGTCTCATCCACATTAACCCCGGACTTCTTGTTGCCTTCTGCCTGCTCGTTGTGAGCTTCATAAACTAGTCTAAGTCTGTAATGTGGGAGAACTACTTAAGTTATTTGTACTTCATTACTTCCCACCTCTGCCAAAGATAAGATCAGAGAGTTGAGATAACATTAAGAGGTATAAACACAGAATATGAGAAAAATTTAATAAAATCTGAATAAAAAGCTGTTGTCCATTTACTTGAAGTCAGTTCAGTGTTGTGAGTACTGTATTTCATCCACTTATCCGTAACCAAAATCAAAAACTGCAAAACATGTCATTATGTGAACAACCATTTTGCACTTCATCACAAACCAGATTCTGCAAAAGATGAAAAGATTACATCATCTAACAACCTAGACACACCACTAGATATAACCTGAATACCATAATTAATGATGATATTGTTGTTGCTGTGGCAGCAGTGAGGGAGACAGAACTCATCTACACCCATGGACTGATTTAATCTCTTTTTAGGCACAGCACTATACTCGTACTTAAAGGAGGTTTGTTTATTGTAAAGGGTGAATTTGACTATATTAGTAATATGAATTATACATTTATGAACTCCTCAAAGACATTTTGTGGCCTTTGATTTATTCCTTTATTTTTATCTTCACTTGATAAAATGTCATTATTCTTTTATTCATGTCTTACAGCAAAAACTACAGTAACATGGTTTATAAAAGCAGTATTTCCCACTTTGTACGGTCAGAATAAAAGCTGAAGTGGAAACATTGCATATAAATGAATTATATTTGTAATGAAACCTGACAATATTTTGTGGGTTGGGATTGAAAACAAAGGACAAAGTCTGGCCCCGCCTCTTTTTCACCCGCCTACGTCACACAGGTGTGTCTGTTGTTTGGAGTTGAATTTGGAAACTGGACGGTCAGGAATGTCAACTCTTAACCACAGTTTCTAGGCTTAAAGATTTTGGATAGAACACATCCTTACGCAGATATCAGACAGAAAAGCCGCTATGAGTAAAGTTGCAAAGCTGTTTAAGGGGGCTTCGAGTTCCTCAGGAAGTAAACCGAGTAAATCCAGCTCCGGCTCGAGCTCGAAGGGGAAACACCGATCGCGCGCAGGCCCGACTCCGCAGGAGGCCATTCACAAACTGCGCGAGACCGAGGAGATGCTCACCAAGAAGCAGGAGTATCTGGAGAAGAAAATCGAGCAGGAACTAATGACCGCAAAGAAGAACGGCACAAAAAACAAACGAGGTAAACTTGAAAACTTAAAAAAAAAATTTCATACTTTATAGGTTTGTCCTTCTGCACTGCCAGGGATGGGCCACAAAGCACCTGCTCCATAAAACCTGCCAGACCTAATGATGATAATTCTTACATTTAAAAAGGTCATGTAGGAGATGTGTGTGTGTGTGTGTGTGTGTGTGTGTGTATATATATATATACACACACACACACGTGTGTGTGTGTATATATATATATATAATGTGTGTGTTTGTGTGTGTATATGTATGTGTGTGTGTGTATATATATATATATATATATATATATATATATATATATATATATAATGTGTGTGTGTGTGTGTGTGTGTGTGTGTGTTTGTACAACTGATACTAAAACCGGTCCTTTACACTTTGCTATAGATATATAAAAGATGCATGCGAGTGAGAGTGAGTACAGTTAATTAAAAATTGTGCTTCGAATAAATTTCATATACTACAATATAATTTATTTAATTTAAATAAATAAAAAAGACTTATGCTGTAAGATTGGCTGTATTTAAATGTCCTTTTAAAGTTTATTACGCCCATTAGTTGTGTAATTGTAATCTTTGTTTTGAGCAGTATTTAGACAATAGGTGTGAATGTGACGCTCTTCCATGTCACAATTCTGTTCTGTGGCTCCTTGGACAAACACCTTCAACTGCACCTAAAACATCTTGCTGGTCTAGAGTCTTTTCATTTTCCAATAGTCACACCTTACACGGTGTGACTCTCACTGCGTGGTTTCAGCACTGACTTAATGCGTAAGGATTTAGTGCTTTGAAATCTTCACTTTTATTACCATTTATGGTTTTCAAAATATGGAAGAGTAAGTGCTTTTATCTGTTATCACATCGTAAATGTCTTGTGTTTAATGCAACCTAGTGCTCAGAACATAGCTCTTTGTGTTTAAATATGTCAAAAATGCATGTACAGATATTTAGACTTTGAACACTGGTTTTTGTCCTATTCGACAATAATTATCAGTTCATTTCTGATCTGAAGTTCTAATGTGTATATGCAGTAAAGTACTAAAAATGCTTTTGAAGCTATTCCCACTGAATTCCTACTTAATTGTTTGGATATGGAAACCTGCCCACTTCTGTTTTTTTGTGGTTTATTCAACACATGGCTATTAGTTGTCTTCTATTGTCATCTTGTTTTTTAGAAAGTAACATTTTTACGTGTCAAGTGACATGCTTATTCATTATAAATAATGCTAGAATAATGACACCAGTATGCCATCCCACACTCAGTTGTAAATATCTGTTTAGTCCCTTAACGAAGGTCTGGTCAGAGGGATGGGCTTAGTGAGGCAGTAGACCATGACAAGTTTGCTTTTAAATTTACTGACCTCAATGCTTTCAAGAGTAAAATGAATGTCATTCTATTTGGCAATGCAGTGATGATGATGATGATGATGATGACAGTTATTATTATTATTATTATTACCTAGTTGCACTTCAAGCTCTAAAGAGGAAAAAGCGTCTTGAGCAGCAGCTAATCCAGATTGATGGTACGCTTTCCACCATTGAGTTTCAGCGCGAGGCACTAGAGAATACCAACACAAACATGGAGGTCCTGAAAAACATGGGCATGGCTGCCAAAGCTATCAAGGGGGTTCATGAAAAGATGTAAGAAACCTTGAAACACAGTGACAAAACACAGCATATTACATATATAAGGTATACAAATCACATTGTACATTTATAAATGTCACATTCTATATTTCAAAAAGAAACAGGTGAGAAATCAATGCCCATTTGCACATTTTACAGTTTTCTGGAGTGATGAACATTTTTTTCTTCGAGAAAAATTCTTTTAGTTGGTGTTCTGTTGATGATAATTGTAGAGAGCTTATTTATCATTTCAAAATCTCCTGCTGGTGGTGTACTGTGGAGTCTATAGCACATGATTTCATGATTTATTATTCTAATCAAAGTATTCACTGAGCCTCATACCCTGTGGATCAGGGTTGAGTCATTCTGATAGAACTCACTCCCATCAGGATAGAAATGTTTCGCTGTAGGATAAAGAGATGTTTCCAAACAACTTATTATTGATTTGCAGTGATGTCAGGAGATACGTAGATCTAAACTATACCTTACAGCATAAAAAATACCTTATTTTTTGTTTTATATTCGTTGCATCAATCCCCCCCCCCCCCCCCCCCCAACCACCACCACCACCACCTCGATTTTGTTTAGTTTGGGATCACAAAAGACAGGATTAGCAAATTGCTGCATAATTGTATTGTATGGCACAATTAAATTTATATTTTTTTAGTCTATATTTTGCATTAAAAGCATTTGCTTAAATTTCATTATAAAAATGTTTCTATATGAAATAGTATGTGCATTAGATCATTCACCTTGAGCCTTTTCTATGTTTTTCAGTGACATGGATAATATCGACTCTCTGATGGATGACATCACCGAGCAGCAGCAAATAGCTCAGGAGATCAGCGGAGCTATTTCACAGCCTTTCGGCGACGAGTTTGACGAGGTGCCACCATCATGTTTTTCTCATTTCAGGGGTTTCCTGACTTAATAGTTTATTAATACATGATAGTTAAGATTTTTGGAAGTAGAAAGATGGAACTGTGTTTTTATTCTCTAAATCTGTGCACTGGTTTGACTTATTTCTGCTTTTCCATTTCTCGTGTTTGTCTATCTTTTAGGATGAGCTGTTAGCTGAGCTCGAAGAGCTGGAGCAGGAAGATCTTGAGGAAAGTATGAAAAATATGGGAAGGCTGCCCAGTGTACCAACTTCCAAACTCCCCAGCACGAGACCCAGTCATCAAACAAGTAGGAATCTCTGTTCTTTACCCCTCTATACTGAGACACAAGAATACTAAAAGCATTACTGAGAGCATTTGTCATTTATGTTTTGTTTTTATTTAACAGCAACTAAGAAAAGAGTGGAGGATGAAGATGACATGAAGATGTTAGCAGCCTGGGCTTCTTAGTCATCACAACAACAGAAACTGCTCTAAACACATATTGTATTTTAAAATGGAGTATCGGCTGAATGAAGGATTGTAGAGCGTTGCTTGTAAATAGCATGTGAATGAAGGGATATAGAGGTTTCCAGGGCACCTCTGAAAAACCAAAATGTTTACTGGAGGATTTGGTGATGGGCTGCAGCTTATATTCACATTAAATGTAAATAAAATGTGACGCTAGAATCTGTGTAAAAATTAATCTTTTTCACTTATCAATTAATTTGCACACATTTTTTTTATTGTTTTATTTTGGTATGCCCTTATACTCGTCCAGTTATAAAGACATACTGAAATATTAGAATTTATTATTCCATGTGAAAAAACTTATGATTAATATGTAGTAATGAAATCATGAGTAATAAAGTTACACAAGGTTTCAAAGAGCAAGAGAATGTAATGAGCTTTGTATTTGTGTGGAGTATTTCAATGGTATAAAATAAAAAGCTTTGGTCACTAGGATTGTTCTTGAAGTGCACAAAGGGCCTGAACAGAAATAGGATGTTTCTCAATTTTTTTTTATAATTGTAGAACATAAAAAGAGCCTACAAAATGTATAACATTGTAAAGTGGCAACAAAGCAGATGCAGATCGCCACATGGGGAAGATGGTTCGGATGTAAGCCTGCAATTTATTCTTAAACTCCAGTAGTTCAGAAAGGACAGTCAAACAAATGACAAACTGGAAGAGGCAGATTTGAGGAAACTGAGACTGTGCTTCAAGCAACATCAACGTTAATTAAGTGCCTAATACACCGCCAGGCTAATTTAGAATCTAAGCTGATCGACCAGGAAAGCTGTGTGTGCAGAGACAATTTACAGATTTACAGAATACCCAAAGATAAAGAAGGTATGGATATGATTGGCTTCCTGAAAAATGGTTGAAAAGCGCTTTGGACTTGCCCTCAACTCAGGATTGAGCGAGCACTACGAGCATAAACACTATAGACCAACACTTCGTAAACAAGGCCACGATCTATAATAGTTACGTTTGCAAGTTGCTGAATGAAAGATGAGGTGTTTCTCAAAGCCATGGCAAAAGAAAAAAATGTTTTGCAATGAGACATGCTTCTATGTTGATCATGACCTTCCTCATAAAAATCTTAAAGAAATGCAAGTAATATGCAGAAGCCAATAAAGTGATTGATGATAAGACATAGATAGAAAAAAGAAAAGCAGACTGCTGCTTTGGATCAGGAAGAGATTGCGTTTCTATTTACTTGGCAGACCGTGGGGAGATGCAGAGTCCTGAACAACGGACGCATGTACATGACCTAAGAAAGCCCTGTTCTCAATTTAAAGAAAAACCGAATGCTACACCTCATCTGCAATTTATCATCTTACTGTATATAGCTGCACTAAAAAAAATAAATAAATACTCATTGGATGAACTTAATTTAATTATGGGCAGGATTTCTATCCAAAAAAAATCATTTGTAGCCCCAACCCAAACAAAGTACATCCATGGAATAAAATTTTATTGGGTTAGTCTATATCAATTTGAACAAATACAGCTAAAACAACAAAATCTATTAATAAATAAATAAATATCAATAATTAAACGCATAACATTTAACAAAAAAATGCATATGTGCACTTACTAACAGCAGAGATTCACCAGTATACAATACAAACACCTGTAGTATCTGTAAGGTTTGATTTTTCCGCCACTTTCGCGAGTTCTTCTGCGGCTGCACAGTGCCGATCGACATAACTGACGTTAAAATTTCTAATTTTTCCCCCCTTGTGCTCGAGATATTAGGGTTCCGCGACATAAAAAAAGTCGACATAACCGAAAAAAAATGCTAAGAAAAAGCGAGAATTTGGCGGTTCCACTTCAAAAACGTCGACTTAATAGGGTTGTCGAGTTAACCGAGGGCGAGATAAGCGGGTTCCACTGTATTATGATTATTATAATATTAAATATATTTGAAGCATGACATGTCTGTACCATGACAAATACATTTGTAAACATTTATTTTTTATGTCATTTTTTTCAACCATTTATATGCACTCCTCAATCTTTCTGTATGCACTGAATTATATTCAGATTTATTCCTTCCATAACTGGAGAGAAATAAATGAAAGATTTAATAAATGTACATGCATTTCTTAATGAAAACAATCTGTCATTATGGGATACTGAATATAGTTTAATGAGAAAAAATGAATTTGTATGATTGTATTATTACGCTGCAACATAACAACATTGAAAATAGTGAAAGGGGTCTGAATACTGTCTGAATTCACTGTACAGTTGTTATAAACTTACCAGATATTTCTTGTAGGAAGAGTCTATGTCTTTACTGAGATCAATATCAATGCTTCTTAAGATCTGCTCCTTTCTGGTGTTGGAAGGTCTTCACACTAAAACAGGAGTAATAAATCAAGACAGAATTTGGCAATATGTGAGTGATCAAGTAGGAGAACAGGTTGCCTAGAGACCAAAGGGTTGTAACTGTTAATGTGTCCTTCCTTTATATGCCCCCAACAAGGTGGTGCTTACATTGCAGGGTTCATAGGTGTCCTGTGTGCAAAATCTATAAAGTACTCTGGAATAGAGTACTTTATACTAACATATATAATCCATCATACAAGGTAGAAAGATGATTAAACTCTCAATAATGAATGACGTCACTAATTCAAGCAGTATTAGCACATAACAACTTGAGACGATTTATAGATAAGGTGCAAACTCTATGGTTTAAAGCGCAATTGAAAAACTGGAATATGATGAGAGAAGAATAAAGGCTGAGCCATAAACTACAAATATTTCAATGGTGTGCATATGATCCTGAATTCATACCTAACAAAATGGACTGCAGATACAAATCCTGGGTCTCAAAAAGAATTACATTAAAAAATAATAACATTGTTTTCTCTCATAAAAAATAATAGAATATAGTTTTTTAAAAGGTTTTAGATAAAAAAAACTTTAGAAATATTTATTAGTGTGTCCTATTTCTTGAAACTTTTGTAAATACAGTAGATTTGATCCTACAAGGACAGAATATGAATATGTAGATATTTTAGAATATGTAGATACATTTGGGTTTAGTGTAAAAAAATAAAAATAAAAACAAAGAAATACAGAACAATTGTTAACGTACTAGGTTTGCATATAATATTTCATAAATATATTTAAGAATATTTAGGTTTTATTTAATAATCATAATAATTTTTATTTGAATAAATGAACACATAAAAACACACAAATGGTCAAATTGCTAGATTTTTATCATGTTTTCATCTCTGAGAATGAAATTCTATCACTTTTTTTGAATCACAATCTTAAAAAAGTTGTTTTTATTTAAATAGGAAATACATGTAACTACTTAATTCACAAAATGTCCACGTTTATTCTTAATCAAATGAAAATAATCCAATTCTTATATGCTGAAAACCTTTTATTGCTTTTTGTCTCGTCACATTGAGAATAACTCATTACAATACATTGATCATGTAAGTGTTTGCAGTTCTGATTAATAATGTTAATTGTTTAATGTTTCTTTAATGAAACATTTGTCAAATATTTATAACTTTATAAATCAGTTTGTTTTTTTATGTATAATACTGTCTATATTTTCATTTTGTTAACTACTTTAACTTCCTAACTGTGGTTTTCATTTACTTTGTTTTACAATCACCATCTAAACTATATATCATATTACAGCAACATCCTTCTCTCTGAACAGATGTTGCAATTGTCCTGAAAATATAACTTTAGCTATAGTTTATGGCAGCACTTTTGTGTCAGTGAAACATTGTCATGTTCAGCTTCTGTAAACAGTAAAGCCTGCCATGTTTGATCTATGGTTCAGAGTGCTGCTAGACCACCAAGGCAAACCATCCTAAAAATGTTGCCTGTCATTCTAACAATGTACATGTCAGTGTATAATGCTGTGCAGCGGAGTAGAATAAAATGATTAAATATTGTGTGGACAATTTGGCAATATCTGATTATTGGGAGGTTGTGTCCCCCTGAATGTTTATGTGATTACTGCCCCAACATTGCTGCTTTAAATAATCCAATGAAAATGGAAATGCATCATAGCCCTGAGTCAGGGTCACATTAAGACCTCCCTGGGCCCTGGGAATATTAATAACCACAGACTCAGAATTATTTTTCAATAGTTGACATTGTTATAGATTGTTCCTTGCATGACCTTTTCTTTACTTCCAGGGTTACTCCAAGGTGAGGCTAATAAAATAAAAACTTTACTCATTATCATTGGACAGCGAAACGAAACACATGCAGGCCTGTTGGGTAATTTTCACCTTATTACGGTGTGCGCATCCACCTATCACTCACTTCCACTCTTTGTAATTGGCACTGCACAGGTTTCCTGAGCACAATTAAGAGACATATTGAATTAGAAAATATTAATACATACAAGTTAAAGGTAAAAATGCATCTATTTTTGTACACTTCCAGGCCCTGAAGCATCCGCTCTGGGAACCTGCGGGTTAATGCGGCCTGCCTTGAGTACTAGTAACCTATTGAGGCTATTACTAATAGAGTTGCTATACTAAAATGCAACAAAATAGACTGTGATGCACAGCTCAGCTCGGGCACCATCGTAAAAATAATTTGCTTCTGTCATTTTGTTTGTTACACTTCCAGTTTCTACATCTTTTGTCAAATTGGGATTACAAATTGGGATTATTGTGAGTACAAATAACAAGTACAGATAACAAGGTAATTGCTAATTGAGTTACTATACTTAAATGCCACAAAATAAACTGTGATGTCGTAATTAGTGAAAAAGAAGAATAGCCTTTATTTGTCACATATACATTACAGCACAGTGAAATTTGTTTTTTGCATATCCCAGCTTGCTTAGAAACTGAGGTCAGAGCACAGGGTCGGCCATGATACGGTGCCCCTGGAGCATAGAGGGTTAAGGGCCTTGTTCAAGGGCCCAAGAGTGGAAGCTTGGCAAAACCGGGGCTTGAACCCCCGACCTTCCGATCGGTAACCCAGCGCCTTAACCACTCCCCCGATGGGTCATCCGTGAACAATTCATTCATTTTGTCTTTCATGTGAAAGCAGAGTAGTCTTAAACAGTGATTTATTCATTTTTTTACTGGATGTGCATTAGCAAAGCATAGAAAAATCTGTGTAGGTTATGTACAAGAAACAGAATTAAGTACCTCTCGACTCTTCTAGACAGAGTCATTCATTCTTTTATCATGTGACTGCCATGTACGCTATGCAGTGCATTACACACGTAACAGAATTAAATAATTAATCTCATGAGTCCTATGGTCCGAATCGTTCGTCCATTTGTAACGTGACTCCCATATAAGCTATGCAGTTATACGTACAGTGGAACCTCGATACTCGCGACCTCGATTGTTCACGATTTTTCATTTGGAACCGGATTAAGTGTAACTTGCGGAAAAAAAACGATCGTTGCGAGAAGCCGCGAGTGGTTTGAAAGTTCGGAGTAACATTTCAAAAGTTTGTACTAATAAATTACATAAAATTGTTTGAAAAACGATTTTATTATTGTATTATTCATGTAAAGTAGTTAAAAAAAACATTTATGACAAGTAATTCCAATTTTTTATTGAGTTTACAGTACAGTACATGTACATTTTCTCCTTGAAAAAGAAACCATCAAAAGGAAAGTGCAAACTTCGCTTTTTTTGTTTTGAATACATATAAAATTATTACAAATATATTAAAGGTTTGTGTATGTAGACATGCTGGGAGATCTGCTATTGAAAATGTAACATTTTATTTTATTTCTGATCAAACAAACAAAGTGAACCAAATGACTTAAAAGATTCGTTCATTTTGGATAAACGAGATTTAAAGAACAAGTCAGTAAAATGATCCGATCTTCCCATCACTAGTAGTAATGCTCTGCTCAGCTCTGGCACGTAGACGCTTAATTAAATAAATAAATAATAAATATGCGCATGCGTGGCGCAATCCAGGACGCGGATGACGTGGCCGGGCTCGAGCTGCACGGTCTGCGTGACATCACATGCCCCATGCCGTTCTGTCTGCAGTATGTGGGAGTGGTCAAGAAAGAAGCCACGCCCACACGCTGACACGCTTTTTGGTAACCATCAACCAGGAAATCCCTCAGTTCAGACTAAAGAAACAAAAAGAAAACGTTCAAAAATTTATATAATATGACGGAGTCTAACAGATCAACACAATTATCAGGTAAGTGCTGAGGATACTTGTTTTATTATCCTTATTCTTTTATTTAGGTGTTAAATCTATTACTCTGGACACTTCGCTGGCTGAGTTTGACACCGAAACTGACACATTTCACTTTCAGCTGACTCTTTTACAACTGGCGAACAAAACAAACTTAGTTTTATTACAATTGATTTAATAATACAGAATAAGAAATGCCAGTAAGTCGGTTATCTGATATCTTTCCCTCCTGCGAGTAGATGTAACTAAAGCTCATTAAATATTCACCATCAGCCAGATCACTCCTATGTAATATAAAGCGCTTCTGGCCCAGTAAAATAACATCCTAAATTAGATTGAAAATAAAAAAATAAATCTTAAATAAGATAAATCCTTTATGTTTCACATCCATTTGGTTTACCTTCATTAAGATTTTTTTTGCTCGTCATCATCAACAACTTAATTCATTCACAGTTTCCTTGTAGCTGATAGGAAATGACGTCTGGTCCTCTATCAGCTTCTGTAGTAGATCTTTAATGTTTTGTTTATTTTTTATTTTTTATTTGATTAGTTCTATATGTTGAATAAAGGAGAAAAATTGACAAACAAATACTACTATACCCACTGTCTTTTTTGGTACCAGGTGATGTATCTTAATCAACCATTTACAATCATCCTGCTGGTAAAATTAATGGAAATATTGTAGCAGTTCCTTTGAATGACCTTGTATAGATGTAACAAAATATTCCCATGATTAAAATTTTCATTCTGTATAAGGATGACTTTTCCATAGGGTAGTATAGAGAAACAGTAGGATGCATTGTAGCTGGCGATTGGTGATTCAGACTCGCTTCTTTATTTGATAGGTCACTTAGGACAAGGTGCTCTGATGATATAAGAAATAGGAAAAGAGATAGAAGAGATGGGCCTCTATCTCCAGATCATACCCTGGCTGAAGAATGGATCTTTTGATGACTTTTAACTGTCACCTTTAAGCATTGAAGACGTCAGAAGTTTATCAGTATTTAAAAATAAATTTTATTTTATTTACGGGTGCTGTGGTATATATAAAATCAAGACTCGGAGTACTGAAGTACAGGAACTCTTGCAAACTAGATACATAATAAACTATCAGTCGAACTGCTGGAGGATTACCGAGTTGAGCTTTAAAGGTTTGAAAATGTGCATTAAATGTAGTTTTTTCGAACAATCATGGTACATGATTTTCAACACAAATCACTGAACTAAAACAAATGTGTGGCTTTGAAAAGCAACATCAGTTCACTTGAAATGAAAGAATTGTTCTACATTATCCTGTCTCACAACCCTTTCTTACAACTTCACTTGTTTCACGCTGACAGGATTCATTAAATCAAAGGTCATTTCTCTCCTGACCCAAGTTTTTGTAGGACCTTCTTAAATCTAGTGTAATCTCTGAGAATATGAGGCATAAACTGACCCAGACTATTTTGCTTTAATACTCAGTAGTCAGAAACTGCTGAAAGCTGTGGTGTACAGTAGATTTACGAGAACTGCTAGGAGTAGCCGATTACACAAGTGTTTTCAGGACAATTGCGACATCTGTTCAGAGAGAAGGATGTTGCTGTAATATGATATATAGTTTAGATGGTGATTGTAAAACAAAGTAAATGAAAACCACAGGCATTAGGAAGTTAAAGTAGTTAACAAAATGAAGATATAGACAGTATTATACATAAAAAAATAAACTGATTTATAGCTATTTGCTTATACATCATGATTAGCACTGTAAATACATATGGTGGATTGTTCTTAGCTCAGCAGTGGCTCTCACATGATAATGAAAGAGTTGTGTATGTGCTGCATTTATTTACTAGGCACTTATTAAAAATACCTACTCTGTGCCTCCTACTAGAAGTTAGAGTCAGAGACATTTTCTGTTCACTGAATGTTACTCATGTAGAGGTCTTCATCAGGGTCTCTGATCAGATCAGATATCGGATATTTTTACCAAAAATGGCCCATCACCTTTTGTTTAATACTATTAAATTTTCAAAAGGAACTGAATGGATAAAATATATGTCCAGCTTGACAAATACATTTTTTTTTTTACAGGAAATGATCATTTTGGCTGTGAAGAGAAGAAAATAATTGCTGCTTCCAATCGTCTTTCTGAGCTGCGCCTCATCCTTCTTGGTTGGCGGTGGCCTGGGAAAAGCCTCACTGGAAACACTATCATTGGGCGTGAAGAGTTCCGGCTGGAACGAGCAGCTGAATTCTCTGTGAAGCGTGATGTAGAGCGCTATGGCCGCAAGCTGACTCTGGTGGACACACCAGGCTGGTTTTCAGCTCAGACCACTCCAGCTGCTTATCAACAAGAGATGGCTCGCAGCGTGGGCATGTGCCCACCGGGGCCTCATGCTTTCCTGCTCGTTGTGCCTGTAGGCATGTTCACAGAAACAGACAGGGTGAGAATCGAGGAGAACTTGGTGTTGTTCGGTGAGGCTGTGTGGAGGCACACCATCGTGGTCTTTACATGGGCTGAGGCGCTGAAGAACATGCCAATCGATAGATACATTCGGCGCCAAGGAAGTGCCCTACAGTGGGTGCTGGACAAGTGCAAGATGAGATACCATGTTGTCAACAACGATGCCTTTGGAGACAATACTCAGGTCCCTCAGCTGATTGAGAAGGTGGAGAAGATGGTAGCTGAGCAAGGAGGGCACTTCATACCCATGACAGAGGAAGAGAAAGCACAGGATCAGGTCATCGCTAAAGCTACTGATGAAAACTCGAACCCAAAAGAGGTGAAAGAGAAGCGTGAGCTTGGAGCTCGGCCCAAACAGAACTGTTCCTTCAGCTCAATGCACTCTGTCAGTGTAGAGAGTCAACACAGTAAGTCTTTGCTATTGTGCTGTAAAGACGGGACAATTACATTATAGTAAAAAAAAGTTTTTTCTAAAAGTGTAGTTAAGGGTTTATAATTTTTTAATGATCTTTATATATATAAAAGCTTTATATAAATTATTATATTACTCATAACATTACCATTAACTACTGTTCATAAATGATCATTGCTCAGCTCTTGTCCTACTGCAGAGAACGCTGCATGGACCTTCATTCTGATATGTGATTTCTTTGGTTTCAAATTCAAATTTAAATTTTATTAGTCACATACACATACATACAGAGTACAACATGCCATGCAATGTTTTTACAAATACGACTGTCCAACATTTAAACATGAAAAAGAAATAAAGTGTGATAATAAAGTAGATAAATAAAAAGTATAAAGTATAAAAAAAAATAATAATGTCTCCTGTCTCCCCCTGACCTGCCATTGGTCTGTTCCTTAATGTGTGCTCCTGTCCGTAGTTCAGCCATTAATTAGTGTAATGTGTCTCGTAGTAAAGTCACTGTTGTTATTAAATAACTTATAGCTGCTGCAGTATATGCTTTCAAATTAATAACTGAGTAGCTGGGATTTAAAAGGCATAAATAGTTGCTATTGTAATAAGTTACTATTTCTCTGACCTTTTTATTTGCTTTTAGATGATCTCAAATAATTCCAAATCCTTTTATTTTTTTCTGTTTGATTTTCCTACAGGTTTGATGGAAGGACTGTCTGATTAATGAACAGGGACCAGAGACTGAATTTGTGCTGCTTCAATGCATTCCTTAATCTGAGGTTATTTGGTGAATATCTGCAGCTACAGGAAATTACTATTTATTTACCTGAAAACAAGGATGTGATGTATATATTTTACATTTCTGGATTTGCTGTATATCTTTAAGTGAAGGAAAAGTGAAATATCCCTAATTGATGATCTGCACTAATAGGCACTTAAAACTATTGCATCTAGTTGATACTCAGTTTTTAAAAAGAATTAGTTTTTTAAAAAGTTATTTTGTTATTGGTATGAAGAGTAGTTCAATTCTTTTACCTGTATATTATGAAATTAGTGTCATATCAAAATATAACAATATTGGACATTTTATAACAAATGCAAAGCTCGATTTTTTTAATGCTTCTTTTCTTTTAAACAGTTAAACCACCACATTTGTGCCTTGACTTAACTTAAAGATTAAACCAATTAGCCAGGAATTCTAGATTAGTTTTTCCTGTTCATTCAGAACTTTTTGCTAAAGTTACACTGCATTTGTGAATATTTCTTTTCACTGAATATATTCTTTCATTATTAGAATGTTAAAATGTACTTTTGGCAAACATTTTAGTAGTAGAAACATAGTTAACTTTTAACATTTATCTTAAATGCTTCTTTTATTGAATTGATATGAAATAGCCAACATTATATCAAACTACACAATGAAAAAGCTTTTATCTGGACACCAAGTAAAACAAAATACTGCTTTTACTACTACATACTACTTTTTACTACTAGAACACTATTTGTTTCCAGCAATAATACTGTACCATAGTGTAATACTGTCATGACTTGTGATTATAGATTGTCATCACATTTGCGTTCATTAAACTGTGAGAGGCTGAAAGTAGGTCCAGTTGGAGTTTGATATATCTGTTATTCATATATAAATTCATCTTAAAATAGTTGGAACAGGTTACATAATTGAATATCTCTGTGTGCTGTAGTTTTTAAATCAATATAAATTTTATGATTAAAAGAAACTGTGAGTTTATCCAATGTATGTTTGTTGTTCTCCTTTTTACGACATTTAAAAGGCAGTCAATATTGTTCATTTTAACATGTGAACGAGTAAACCCGAAAGAAATTCAGTTAAGTTCAAAACAAAAAGTGATTTAATTTAGGATTCAATGTACATTTATAATGAAGAAATGCAAAAGTCCCTCTAATGTGTCATTAGTAGCTGAAATTAGTAATGAAATAATTGGATGTTCTGAACTTTGAAGGAAGCTAGAGCTTACTTTTAACGTCATGTTTAACAAATGGAGCTACAGTATATACGTTTATTTAATTAGATCATCGGCAAACACGTCACCAGGGCAGAGATCAGCAATATTTGTTTTTTTAAATACAGTACTGTATTTTCAGATCTGATGCTGCAGATTTAAAATGCTGCAGAAAGATGGAGACAAATAGCCCATAAAGGTATATTTTGTATTTTAGTATCTTTAGACTGTTTCACCAAGGCCTGTGGTTTGCTGCCAAATCTGTAAGTGTGGTCTGTTTCACTTATTTACAGTCATGATGATTTAGAAGAACATGACATTTCTACTGACAGTATGTCTCAGAGAATCAGGGAGGAACTGTCCATGCTTAGAAAGGAGAGAAACATCCATACAGCTACGCCACAATAAGCTAAAGGATTTGAAGCTTCACAGAATGCAGGGCTCCTATTTAAAATAAATGTATTTAATGTAGTTAACAATAAATGTAGTTATTTGCAGGTAAGGTATGCAGATAAATTTAAATGTCTTTAATATGGCAATGCACAGCGACTAATATGGTGACTCCCATTAGGGGTTGCCAGAGCGGATCATACGTCTTCATACTATCCTGTCCTCTACATCTCTCTAAATCTCTTTCAAACCAACTACCTGCATGTCTTCCATCCACCACATCCATAAACCAATGTAGTTAACAATATAACAAAATAGTACTTTAATACTGCATACAGACACTGTATTTTCTGATTGTATTTAACTAAAGACATTGGGAAATACACAATACTGCACATTAACATTTTTTTGTAAATATATAGATATTCAAACTAATGTAGGTCGGAAATACAAGAGCTACAGCTTTTATAACACTGGGTAATGTGTTAGATATTATATTCATATATAATATCCTGTATATTAGCTGTCATGCTCATATATGCATATTTCCAAGCCATCTCTTTATTAAAACTGCAAAAGAAAATTGTACACAAACAGCAAACCTTTTGTGAGAGCTGCATGTATATATCTATATTAATAGCAAGCTTCAAAATTATTTTCAACTTGTAGATGAGCATGTAATTAACTGTGTCTTTTAATGTACTCATTTTTACCTGAGGCTGAAGTTTTTAAGTGGTTTGCAATTACTACTACTAATAGCAATAACAATGATAGTAATAATAATAAAAAAATAAAAAATGCTTAATAGATCGTGGGCTGTGCACACCACTTGAGATCGGCTGATAAATACACCATATTAAACATTCATTTAGACACTTAAGCTCTGTAGATTTTTATGTGCTTTTTAAACATCCCATTCCACATTAAGTGCCCATTTGCTCTTTATAATAACCTCCATTCTTCTAGGAAGACGTCCCACTAGATTTTGTTGAGCAGTTGTAGAAATTGGTGCTTATTTTTTACATGGGTCTTAGTAAAGTCAGATACTGAGGTTGGGGAACAGTCCGCATTTTGAATTCATCCCAAATGTGTACAGTAGGGTAAAGATCTGTAGTAGGCCATTTAAAGTCTTTCAGTTGAAACCATATAAACCAAATTACAGTAACAGTTTGGGAAAAAAAACATATGGCTGGACAAAAAAACAGGTGTCCCAATACTTTGTCCATATAGTGTAACCTCCCTGGACCAACATTTCTGTTGTGCAATGGATCTGTGTTTATCTGTGATTTCTAGCTGTATATTGATGTATATATATATAAGGATGACTTATATACACACACACACACACACACACACACACACACACACACACACACACACACCTTGTTTCCTTTTCAGCAGAAAATCCACCCTGACAACCACGAACCTGTGAAAAACAGGAAAATTACACATAATGAGTCATTTTGGGTGATGAGGGATGGACAAAAGTTGTGCACAGAAAGCAAAAGCCAGGATTTAAGAGCACAAAATAAGAAACCAAAGAAAAAAACCAAACACAGCAATAGAATAGGAAATAATAAAGTAATGTTTTCCTCCCTACTCCTTTTTAAAGAATCATATTTTCATAAATTCACACTATATAACCTCTTTATTTTTGTAAAGCTTATTTAGGATAATATCCATTGTTAAAAGCACTATACATATACAATTTAATAAAAAAAAAAAAAAATCACAAAATATCAAAAATACAAGGAATACAAACGATTTAAAAGTTTTCCCAAAATGTAAATGAACATAAAGAAAACGGGTGGAAATAAATAAGTAACTTGTAAACCACTTGAGAAAATGTTTACGCTGAGTTATCATTTAAAAAGGGTCCTGCTTTTTTCTATTTTACTGAGTTATAAATGTACTTTTTCTGATTTGTCAACAGAATTATTAGTTCTCAATACTATTACTATATACTAAAAAAACAAGAAAGTAAGTGAACTACATGGAATATCCATTGCCGGGTAGCTAACAAACTTTAGTTACTCGGCTATGGTAGGATCTGTATAATCAGAACATGCAATAAGAAATTAGCCTGCTATTGTCCATTTGTAATTTAAGATAAACTCTCGCTTGTGTTAGATTAAATTTAATTAAAATGCTTCATTAACTGTAATACAGTAATTCCCTGTTTACCAGGGTGGTTACGTTCCAAAATCTCCCGCGATAAACAAACGCCACTCCAAAAATGCTATTTTATGAATAAAGTATTGTAATGTACTGTATTAACATTTTACTTAATTGTATAATTAATAATAATATTTTAATAATAAATGTAATTATTTCAACATGAAACTTCATAAAAACAATTCCCTATAAGTTTTTTGGTCAATTATGCTATCCGCGAGAGACTGGGAAAATCAGAGGAACAATTTAGTTATGTGGCAAATGCGATTCCACGATAAACCGGGGACACGTCATTTCAACCGCGGTAAAGCGGAGGATTACTGTATTACAATATAATCATTATATAGTGAGCTGATATGGTATGTACTTCTTGCTAATTTTACAACATAAAATTTATTTGTTGGCAGACATTTGTACATTAAATGTAAGTAATAGATGCAGCTGAGCAGTTGAAATAAGGACTTTGTTCCCCAACAGTTCTAGAAATTGAATTTACATTCAGAACCGTATATAAGTTTGTTGTGTATTTTTTATTTTGTGTATGTATTGTGAACTACACCAGCCAGGCAGACAGAGAAACAGAGAGAGAGAGTGTTTAAGATCTCCTGTGAAACTCTGGACATCGCTTGCTGTTTAGGAGGCACAAATGCATGAGGAAACTCCTCCACAGCTCTGCCATTTCCTTCCACAGTGCTAGTGCATTTCCTCATTTCCTGCTGCTTTAAATTCTGGATCCTGTGCCTATTGTCGTTGGCTATTTTTCCATACACATTGTAGCTTCTCCCTTCCTCTCAAATAGAACACACACACACACACACACACACACACACACACACACACACACACACACACACACACAAACACACACAAAGCCACTGAGCTCATTAAGGATGTCAGTGTGTATCGAGTTGCCATGAAGCTTACAGAGAGAAACTTTTCTCGTCTTGACACTTTGCTTGATGTACACTAATTAGGCAACAACCACCAGGAGTGTTTGGGGTAAGTGTGTTTAGTTCAGGTCTGATTATTTAAAAACAATAGGACTTCAGCTTAAAGCTTAAAGAATATTTAGGATTTTTAATATTAACTAATTCAAATGTCAACAGGTGGTTTTTGATACCTTTTTCATTTAATAACACCATCTGAGATTAAGATAACAACAACTAAAAAAGCATTTTTTTCTTCTAAAAAATGTAACTCTCGATTTTATTTATTATTTATTAAGGCCAGAAACTAACTGCAAAGGTATGAGAGCATCAACGTCCCGTTTAAGTTTTTCCTCAAAGGACCCGTTATGGAACCGGTAAGAAATGTAGCTTTTGGCATGCAAATATATTTGTTTAACTCAATGAATGTCTGTAAACAACCGTGTTGATTTTTATATGTAATGCATTGATTACATTGATAATTGATGATTGGTGTCCATAGTCAGTGTTTATTTGACGAATTGATTATTAATCATATTCTTGATATTGCCTTCTCCTGTGAGATAAAAAAAAAGTCAAACTCACACCTCTGAAATGCTTTAGTGACTTAAAGACATTCCCGCATTTGATGTAGGTTTATTTCTGTCACAATAAATTATTTTTTTTACATTTATTTATTTCTTCATTTATTTATTTTTATTTATGCCACATAGAAATATATAATAATGAGTGAACTTTTTTTTTTATTATAATATTATGTACATTATACATTTTCTATGGCTTATATTATGTTGTGGTTTTTAATTAAAATATAATATTAGACATACTAGATTTGGAAACAAAAACATACAAACATTTGCAAATCATTCAGAAAAATAAGAAAAAAATAACCGATATTAAGTGTTTTATATATTTCTTTGTCATTTTCAAATCTTTGCTTAAATTATTTTATGTTAAAATATTAAATGTTATTATAAAAAAAAAGACCACCAGTTTCTATTACAGCTATTATAAGTTCAGTTCCTCATCAACTTTTCTTCTATCCACTGAATTTATGACCAAAATGCATTTTGATAGTTGAGGAAAATTTGGCCCCTTTCCTAAACGCTGTTTAAAAAACTACTTGAACAGCTTTACTTAAAAAACTGTTACAAAAGCACTGATACTGGAGACTCCTTCCAAAATGCAGAATAAACTAAAGCTTGATGTATTTAAAATAGTTGTATTTAAATGGGGCTCAATTTATACAGTACAAGAGCCCAGTGAGTGTGAATCACAACAGAACTATTGTTAGAGAGCAGCTTTTAAAGAAAATCACTTTAACCCTTTTATTTAGATGCATAATTATTTAAAAACAAACAAACAACAACAAAAAAAAGCAATCATAAATGTGTTATTCATTTTTCATATAGTGAAAAAACACTTCTGATTTTCCCTTTAGCATCATGTTCTCGGTATCACAAGAGCGGCGCGTGACTCCGGGCATGCGCAGTCGTGCGGCCGTCACTGTGGGCGGATGAAACAGAGAGAGAGAGAGAAAGAAAGAGACAGTCAGTCAGTCAAGAAGCTGTGCATTTATTTTTATAAATCACCGGATAAACAGGCTGCGTGGTCTTTGAATAGTTTCGTTGGGCTTCGAAGGAGACAGTGTGCACCGTAAAATGCCGTTTTGTTAGCAGTTAGCGTTAGCGACGCTTGTTTGGCACTTGAACATCACCGGGAATGTGGGCATCTGCCGCTAGATCATTTCACCGCGTGTGATGGAACCAGGACCGAATCGTTGAGACAGCCGTGTCCGGGGCTTGTACAGCTAAAACGTCCACACAGACAGGAAACGGGACATTATTCAATATATTCGTTTATAAATCTTGGAGGTTTTGTTTGGTTATTTCGCACTCGTTTTCGCAGAAGGTTGCTTTGCTGCGCGTGCGACTGGCATCTCGTGCGCGCGCCCCCCAACCAGTCACATACACGCACACACACTTAGCGCCTCGGAAGTTTGTTTGTCTGTGAATGATTTCTGTTGTCTGAAGACCCATTTGCACGTTGTGTTTGGACTACACCTGGCTGTAGGATGCCGGATCAGATCTCGGTGTCCGAGTTTCTCTCGGAGACGACGGAAGACTACAACTCGCCCACCACATCCAGCTTCACGACCCGCCTCCAGAGCTGCAGGAACACCGTCAGTGTTTTAGAGGAGGTAAGAGCTGCAAAAAAAAAAAAAAAAAAACAATAACAAAAAAACATGGCCTGCGTGTGTCTGTGTGTCTCATAAGACTGCACTGATGACGATGAGTCAAGAATGAGGAGAAAACAGACCCAGAGTGGGCCCAGAGAGGTTTTCACACGCTGGCATGCATCAGATCTGTGCAGATGGAGCGTGGCAAAGCGGCATCATACACTCTGGGTTCCTTATGCTTGATAAAAGTATCAAATGCAAAATTTTGTCCTTTCAGATTGTATAGCATATTTACTTTCTCTCATTTTTGACATCATTAATGCATCATGTTTTTTATCCCCCTTTACATCCTCTAATAGTGCAATCAGACATTGTTATAAAGAGAACTATTATTATAATGAAGTAATGTAAGTCTGTTATAGGCTCTGACAGTGTGGTCATCTCGTTTATGTAGCCCCTGTGTTCTTAGAGAGTCTAGAAGTTACCTGATGATCTAGAGTAGTTTGGATCTTCATGGTGCCCATCATGATGGTTTTCACATCAAACCATGTTACACCAAACCGTGGTGAGGCTCATGGTGGATCTAAATCCTGGGAACTGTAGGTGTAAGGGGAACAGTACATACTGGATAGGATGCCAGTTCAGTCACAATGCACATTTATGCACACAATCCCACATATAGGATTCCAATGGGGTTTTTTTGAGTGGTGGAAGGACTATGGTGTAACCAGAGGAAACCTACAGTGCCATGAGGAGAACATGTGGAACTTTAGTTAGACAGTAACTGTACCAGTATATCAGAACTACCCCTTGCACCACTATGCTGCCCACTGTGTTTGCCAAGTACTGCATTTTCTAATAAAAGTGCAGACAATGGTAGTCAGTGATTGGTTGTTTGGAGCAAAAGTGATCAGTAATTGATCACTGGGTACAGTGGTGAGCCGTGATTGGTCATTGAGTGCAGTGGGGATCAGTGATTGGTCATTGGGTGCGATGGTGATCCACGATTGGTCATTGGGTCCGGTGGTGATCAGTGATTGGTCATTGGGTGCGGTGGTGATCAGTGATTGGTCATTGAGTGCGATGGTGATCCATGATTGGTCATTGAGTGCGGTGGTGATCAGTGATTGGTCATTGAGTGCGATGGTGATCCATAATTGGTCATTGGGTGTGGTGGTGATCAGTGATTGGTCATTGGGTGCCGTGGTGATCTGTGATTGGTCATTGAGTACAGTGGTAATCAGAGGATTTTGAGGGACATAGATTTGTGTAAGAGCATCTCAGTCAGGCTTGTCTCAGTGGTGGTGAGTTGACTGAACTTGCTGCTTCAGCTTATGCAAACAGCTCTGTGATGTGAAATTAAGAGCCATGTCAAGGGCGTGTCAGTCAGTAATGTCTGCTCAGAACGTCAGCAGATTTTTCTATTAAAAAAGTTCACTACTGTCATAAATTTGTCCACACTGGGCTCAGGCCCTTCCCCAGGTGGAACTTTCAGAATGAATAACAGGAACATGACCACACAGCAGACAAGTGGCTATTTAAGTTTGTTAGCTTGTGACATTTAATGAAATAACTCAACAGATTCACCATAACTATTTAACAGAACAACTCATTCCTACCTTTGTATCAGTTAGCAGTTTTTAAATAACACCCAAAAAAAAAAGTGTTTTTTTCCCCAGACCAATACAAAGGCAGGAAAGAGCTGCAGGGCGAATGGTAACTTTGGGACCTCATATCTCGTCTGACCTTCTCTTACACAGTTTTTTCCCACTGGGATTCTGTTCAGTTTTTTACACAAATTGTATAATGTGGCTAAAATGTTAAAGCAATGAAACATTAATTTAAACAGCTCATACTGTCGTGTGTTTTCTACATCACACAACTAACATTGTATAAATTCGTACAGTATTTTCAGCTGTTCGAGTTAAACAGCTTTGGTGCTCTAGCTTCACTGTGTCTTTGCTAATTTACATGTGTGGAGGTATTAGGTAATCATTTTGTTAATGTGGGATGATTTGGCTGTCCATGACCGAGAGGAATTTTTTGTTAGTACTTATACCTGGAAAATGTTTTAACCATCAAGTCATTTAACACGGAGTAATGTATTTTTAGACCTGCCTGGATTCTGCTCACTTTCTTGTGATGAGGTGTGGTCAGAGCAAAATGACTACTTGTTTTTGCTTTGTTATGCCATGCCTGTCAAACACAACGTTTGTGCAACGTTGCAGCCTCTCTTTAATTCTTCTTTTTCATATTTTTATAATTAGCTTCTTACTGCTAGCTGTAGCTTCTTTGGTGAGATTAACATTGATTTTAAAATAATTAATAATATTAGTCTTTTCTTTTGATAAATGTTTTTTTTCTTTCTTTCATGTACACCACAAGTGTAGAAGTTTGGGTGGCAAAAAATGTTTTGTTAACTGCTAAAATGAATGCCAATATTTATATAAATGAGCATTTTTTCTCAGATGAGTGGGAAAATTATATGATAAATTTGGTTTGATCTTGCAGAACATCATTGTCAGAATTGCTCATTAATATTAACATATAGTGCTTGGAAGTAAAAAGTGAGAGGTTGCAATCTTTTTTTAAATTAGCTATCATTCAATACACACAAATCAGAGTCCAATTTTGTAGAAAATACAAAATGATTTTCTGTACAAAATTCACCAAACAAATCATTTGTTGGGACTGTAATTGGCTTCCACAGATAAACCACTATGACTTAACCTTTCTCGGAATGATCATGCATCTGTTCAGTGCACATGTTCACATGGCTGATGTGATTTTATAATCCAGATTAGGGCCGAAACGATTCCTCAAGTATTATTTGTCTCAATGCTTCGTTTAGTTCATTTAACTAAAACTGAGCACTGTGTTTCCCCACGGACCATTATTATTGATGCACCACACGCTAAACTCCAGACCGCTCTGGGGTCCCATTTAAAAATGTGGGGCACACACAAAATGGGGCTGCAAATGTGCATATGACACTTTCCACGCAAATTTTAGTGCGCCGTCTGTCCAATTCTCTTCTCACCTTCTGCGCTTCCATGCTGTGTGTACTGTTTTTTTTTTTTTAAAGATCACAACATTTTGTGAGCAATGAAGAGAAAACTGTGAGGGGCGAGGAGAAGATTCAGGTCAAACAACACAACAAAAAGTTTCTAAAACATAAAGAAAACACCATACTGTGGTAATACCTTATAATTTAGTAATTTAAAATTAGTTTTTATATTTTTTATTTATGATTTATTTATTAATTTTTATTTTTGTATTTGTATTTTAATGTAATTTTTCTAAAAAGGAAACAAATTACTTGTTAATTTTAAGAGACCCTTCTTATTTTCTCTAGTATATTTAGAATTGCTCTTTAATGAAGAAAAAGTACTTCTTACCTGATTACTCGATTAATCAATTGACTAATCAGTAGAAAACGATTACTACACAATAATCGATAGCTGCAGATCAAATCCAGATTAAATAATACAATTACTAATTAAAAAGATATTAAAAACTATCATCACATGGATTAGCACAGTCTGACCTTGGGCCTGTTATTAAATACATTTGAGAAGGGTAAAGTGTCCCTAGTAATAGGAGTGTTTGACTTTGGGATAAGCACTTATGCTAATGTACCGCTAAACTATTAAAGCATCCTGTATGTATGTATGTATGTACAGTGAGGAAAATAAGTATTTGAACACCCTGCTATTTTGCAAGTTCTCCCACTTAGAAATCATGGAGGGGTCTGAAATTGTCATCGTAGGTGCATGTCCACTGTGAGAGACATAATCTAAAAAAAAAAAATCCAGAAATCACAATGTATGATTTTTTAAACTATTTATTTGTATGATACAGCTGCAAATAAGTATTTAAACACCTGAGAAAGTCAATGTTAATATTTGGTACATTAGCCTTTGTTTGCAATTACAGAGGTCAAACGTTTCCTGTAGTTTTTCACCAGGTTTGCACACACTGCAGGTGGGATTTTGGCCCACTCCTCCACACAGATCTTCTCTAGATCACTCAGGTTTCTGGCCTGTCGCTGAGAAACGCGGAGTTTGAGCTCCCTTCAAAGATTCTCTATTGGGTTTAGGTCTGGAGACTGGCTAGGCCACGCCAGAACCTTGATATGCTTCTTACAGAGCCACTCCTTGGTTATCCTGGCTGTGTGCTTCGGGTCATTGTCATGTTGGAAGACCCAGCCTCGACCCATCTTCAATGCTCTAACTGAGGGAAGGAGGTTGTTCCCCAAAATATCGCAATACATGGCCCCGGTCATCCTCTCCTTAATACAGTGCAGTCGCCTTGTCCCATGTGCAGAAAAACACCCCCAAAGCATGATGCTACCACCCCCATGCTTCACAGTAGGGATGGTGTTCTTGGGATGGTACTCATCAATCTTCTTTCTCCAAACACGTTTAGTGGAATTATGACCCAAAAGTTCTATTTTGGTCTCATCTGACCACATGACTTTCTCCCATGACTCCTCTGGATCATCCAAATGGTCATTGGCAAACTTAAGACGTGCCTGGACATGTGCTGGTTTAAGCAGGGGAACCTTCCGTGCCATGCATGATTTCAAACCATGACGTCTTAGTGTATTACCAACAGTAACCTTGGAAACGGTGGTCCCAGCTCTTTTCAGGTCATTGACCAGCTCCTCCCGTGTAGTTCTGGGCTGATTTCTCACCTTCCTTAGGATCATTGAGACCCCACGAGGTGAAATCTTGCATGAAGCCCCAGTCCGAGGGAGATTGACAGTCATGTTTAGCTTCTTCCATTTTCTAATGATTGCTCCAACAGTGGACCTTTTTTCACCAAGCTGCTTGGCAATTTCCCCGTAGCCCTTTCCAGCCTTGTGGAGATGTACAATTTTGTCTCTAGTGTCTTTGGACAGCTCTTGGGTCTTGGCCATGTTAGTAGTTGGATTCTTACTGATTGTATGGGGTGGACAGGTGTATTTATGCAGCTAACAACCTCAAACAGGTGCATTTAATTTAGGATAATAAATGTAGTGGAGGTGGACATTTTAAAGGCAGACTAACAGGTCTTTGAGGGTCAGAATTCTAGCTGATAGACAGGTGTTCAAATACTTATTAGCAGCTGTATCATATAAATAAATAGTTAAAAAACCATACATTGTGATTTCTGGATTTTTTTTTTTAGATTGTCTCTCACAGTGGACATGCACCTACGATGACAATTTCAGACCCCTCCATGATTTCCAAGTGGGAGAACTTGCAAAATAGGGTGTTCAAATACTTATTTTCCTCACTGTATGTATGTATCCATCCATCCATCCATCCATCCATCCATCCATCCATCTATCTATCTATCTATCTATCTATCTATCTATCTATCTATCTATCTATCTATCTATCTATCTATCTATCTATCTGTCTGTCTGTCTGTCTGTCTGTCTGTCTGTCTGTCTGTCTGTCTGTCTGTCTGTCTGTCTGTCTGTCTGTCTGTCTGTCTGTCTGTCTGTCTGTCTGTCTGTCTGTCTGTCTGTCTGTCTGTCTATCTATCTATCTATCTGGCTTCACCTATAAATGCTTTGTTATCTGCTAATATATTATACACTATCTCACAAAAGTGAGTACAACCCTCACATGTCAGCAGTAATTTTAGTATATCTTCTCGTGGGACAATACTATAGAAATGAAACTTAGATATATGTGCAGCCTGTATAGCAGTATAGATTTACTGTCCTCTGGGAAAAAACACACCATACAGCCATTATTGCCAAAATAGCTGGCAAAAAAAAAAAAAAGAGTACACAAAAGTGATAACAGCTATATGTTGTGTCACCATGCAAAGCCACATGTCCTATTCATCATGTTTTTGTCTGCTTGATTGGACCATACAAATTTGTTCATGTTGTATTAGAGCAGTTAAAATGTAGTGCTTTGAGTACAATTCTTTCATAGTGACCACTGGATGTTCAACATGGGACCTTGTGGAAAAGGATTTGAGAATTAGAATTGTTGCTCTCCACAAAGATGGCCTAGACTAAAAGATCAGTAACACCCTGAAGCAGTACAGTGGCCCAGAGTTATACAGAGGTTTTCCAAGACGGGTTTCCTCGGAACAGACCTCGCAAGAGCCGATTAAAGAAGTTGAGTCCTTGTGCTGTGCATCAGGTGCAGAATCTGCTTTAAAAAACAGACGCATGAGTGCTGCCAGCATTGCCTTAGAGTTTTCAGAAGCGAAAGGTTTGCTTGTCAGTGCTCAGGTCATACGTCGCACACTGCAACAAGTGGGTTTGCATTTTTATCTGCCTAGAAGGAAGTCTCTTCTGAAGCTGGGCCACAAGATAGCCTGCAAACAGTTTGCTAAAAACAACTTGTCCAAGAGCACGAATTACTGGAACCATGTCATGTGGTCTGATGAGACGAAGATAAACTTGTTTGGGGCTCAGATATTGTCCAGCATGTGTGGTGACACTCTGGTGAGCAGCACCAAGGAAATTGTGTGTTGCCTACAGTCAAGCATGGTGGTGGTGGCATCATGGTCTGGGGCTGCATGAGTGCTGCTGGTACTGGGGAGCTGTGGTTTATTGAGGAAAACATAGATTCCAACATGTACTGCGACATTCTGAAGCAGAACATGATGACCTCCCTTCAGAAACTGGTCCGAACGGCAGGTTCCCAACATAATGACCCCAAACACACCACCAAGATGACAACTGCCTTGCTGAGAAAGCTGAAGGTGAAGGTGGCCAAGTATGTCTCCAGACTTCAAGTGAAAGGTGAAGAAGCACAATGTGTTTAACATCCAGCAGATCCATGATGTAATTATGGAAGAGTGGAAGAGGATCCCAGCAACATCCTGAGTTTTGGTGAATTCCATACCCAGGAGTTTTAAGGCAGTGTAGATACCAATGGTGCTCACACAAAATATTGACACTTTGGACACAGTTTTGATATGTTCACTAAGGGTGTACTTACTTCAGTTTCCAGCTATTTTGACAATAAAGACTATATTTTGAGTTATTTTTTCAGAGGACAGTAAATCTGTACTGCTATACAAACTGCACATTGATTACTCAAAAATATATCCAAGTTTCATTTCTATAGTATTGTCCCTTGAGAAGAAAGTAGTGGATTCACTTTTGTGTAATACTGTGTGTATGTGTGTGTGTGTGTATGTATGTATGTATGTATGTATGTATGTATATAATTTATATAAAATATATATATATATATATATATAAATATATATATATATATATATATATATATATATATATATATATATATTATATATATATATATATATATAAAATGTGTGTGTGTGTGTGTGTGTGTGTGTATGTATGTATGTATATATGTATGTGTGTGTGTGTATAGGGACTAAATAGTCAACTGCTGTACACAGTTCCTATAGAAGTTCCTGTTTTGTGTTTCCATGTATCTACATAACCTATTAACAGAAAGCTGTAATACAGGTGTGAAAAGAAGCCATTGACAACTGCACAGCAAGATAGTGAATCTATAGGCAATGGAGACCTTTATTAGTTAATTGGTAGTAGAGTGTGAATATCATGCTGAATTTAATGTAGATTTGTGCTGTCATTGTTCTACAGCATGTTTGTATATACATTGTACCCTCAGCATACTTCATGGATGTTGTTTACCTCACATTCACAAAAAATATAAAAGGGCAAATGGGCTTTGTCCTGATGTCTGCAAGGAACAAGCCTATGAATGGCTGTTACAAAACATTTTCCTCTGGAGAAAGGTTATATAATGCTGGGAGGTTTTTAGTGGAATACCACATTAAATAATTTCATGTGAAAAAGTATTACATTTGTTCTCATCCATTATGCTGATTTTGTGTGTGTGTGTGTGTGTGTATTGAATATTATTATTTTGGTAAGTGAGGGCTTGGTGCTTCTGAAAATCTTATTGTGCAAATGCTTTATGAAGTCCTAGGCTTCAGATCACCAAGTCAGATATAATGCAATAATAGTGGTTTTGATAGACATGTTTTGTCATGAATTAAAAAACAATATAAAATATGGAAAAAGGGGGACAAAGGTGAGAGAACAGTTCTTATTCATCAGAGGGTTTTTAGCATGCGGTTGTATTCTAGCTTCAATATTTATCACGGTGACCTTAAACATGAAAGAAAAAGCATACGGCAACTGAGTTGGCATCCATTCTTCGTGAAGTAATGCATTTTATTTTTTATGATTTTTTTTTTATTATATTTTAATATTTTAAACAGTGCATTTATTTTCCTTTGTGGTGGATTGTCAGTTGTATTGCAATACAAGGTTGCTATGATTTGATGCTGTTTTAAAGGAGATCCAGTAGATTATTCAGTGGACAAGGTGCTGCACCTCTGGTATACCCCATGTCCTGAAACAACAATAATGGAAGTCTCCCAGACTGCTTCATCATTGCAAACACTCAGCTAGAGGGAACAAAATACAAGATACTTTTAGAAGTGATTCATATTTCCTTTTTAGTCAGACATGGAGCAATGCCACTGTTTCTTTCATTGTAATTTAAATATCAAATCCATTACTGGAACCCTGATTATCTTCTGATACCACGCTATTTTTAAATGAGAAACTTTATATTTTATATTTATAATCAAGTCCAAAGTCACAATCAAAACAGTGACATTTGGCATACAATCTGAAAATCCTATTGTACAGTATAAATTGTATAATATAAATAAATCATTCCTGAATTGATAAAAACAAATAGCATGTTATTACGACCAGATCGTATTGCAGGCTTGGACAGGATTTGCAATTTTTTCCTCAGATATTCAGTTTTCAGTGTTGGATATTGGGCTGGTGCCCTTTCCTAATCACTCATCAAAGCAGACAGTCAACTCCGTTAACTTGCGTGCACATTTTATGACTTACCCTTAATCAGGTTCCTCCTGGTCTCCTGTTTACCTTATTTGTTCATAGGATTCTGTCCTGGCTGCATTTGTCTTTTTTTCTTTAATGAAGAAACCTTTGGTTATCCATCACCTCTTAGACCGGCTCCCTCCCAGGTTTGGCGTCTACATCCAAAACGCGAACCATCTGTTACACATGCCGTATGTGCATGGCAGCAATAGTACTAATCATTCTGTGTGTAAAGGTGATAGAGAAAGATCGCATGAGTGAGATCTGACTGTAATTACGAGGTCTACAGTATGGAGAGGAGCTTTGCAATCTGTAATACACATACACTCATGGGATTTAGTTTAAAAACTGCCTGATATTCCAAATAACTGTAATGGGAGAGTTCTACAAAGTGTCACCCAGGGTGGGCACACCTGCCAGATGTGTGGCACAGCTGTAAATTAAATTCTTCGTTTTATAGTCAGACTCCAGCATATATGTACTTTGTTGAGAACACATCTAGGGTTACACTGTAAAGAGGCTGACTGATTGGAAGTTATGTCCGAATGATCTTGCGATGAATCCCTTTCTGTGGTCCTGTTTACCCTCAGGAGACTGCACTATAACAATTTTGGTTTGATGTTTATGTATTTGTGTATTTGACGTGTACACATAATTCAAACTTTCAAGGAAGTGATAGGATTTTATCTTGATTTACTACAATTATGGTACAGTTTTTGATAAGCTTTATCTAAAAATAATTAAAACATTTAACATTATAAAATGACAAAAGCAATAAACTTTAATAAGCATGTTAGAATACTGGCTCAATAAAACGCCATGTGTGCAGACGCCTGTTTTTATATTTATATAATGTATTTTTAGCTTTGTCCTTCCTCTACACACACACACACACACACACACACACACACACACACACACTCACCCACTCACTCACTCACTCACTCACTCACTCACTCACTCACTGAATTTAATGTAAATGACAGTTACATGGCTGTAATGGTTTATGGCTGTCAGTCGTTTGTAAATGCTGAGTCATTTCCCCTTGTGTGTTGATGTAAATTATGCAGAGGTACAGGGTCAATATTTAATGCTGCTGTAACGTGAGGTTAGAAAAGCCTTTAGGGAAATTAGCAAGCCTAAAAGCCTCTCAAGTCAGCTAGGGTACTTGTGCTGACTAAAGTTTTTCCTGTTCACATAAACTTTTGGGTAATTATTTTGTAGTCTTTGATTAATATAAAGTTGTATTGTTTTGATGAGCTATTTGATTTCTGTTTAATTTAGCAAAAAGTAGTTTTTTCAGCCAAGCTGGAAATCTGATGTTTAAATAGACGTGTGCTGTTGTGTTATATAACAGTAATTTCCAAATCAATTTTCAGAATTGGCAATGTTTAAGTAATAAACTACCTATTGTCTTGTAATATTGTAACTGATTGAATCCTTGGCATGCATGCAGACAGCGCAGTTTAACAGTACACAAATATTATGCTATGTTCTGCAGGCCTGGAGATTAAAACTTCTCTGCCTTATACTAACTCCATGAGTGCATGTTGAATATTGCAGTGTATCATATAACTTATTATCTACATGCCTGTTTCCCAGCTGTCCTACAGAACGTGCCGTATGTGGAATTTCTTTGTTACGCTTGTGGTTTAATGAATAATAAATAATAGGGGCCTAAACAGACCATAATGACTGCCCTTCAACAGCAAAACAATGCCTTTCAGGCTGCAGCAATCCTAACCCTAACCCTAGATTAGTCCATCGATTAATCGATTAATTGGGTTAGGGTTAGCAGGAGAAAACAATTCCGACTTTATTTCTCGTAAACATCCATCATTTTTGGTGCATCCACCAGTAACCATGTTGTCGGCCTGAAGTTTGAAGCTGTTGGTGTATGAACGAGGCTCCTCTGCTTCATCTGTCTTGTTCCGTCTCCTCCACAGCTGATTGTTAGACAGAGTCTCCAGGAATCGGAGGTTCATTTAGATAAAATACGATTCTATTGATTGTAGACTGTTTAATTTTCAATGTGTAAAGATTTCTGGTACTACAGAGGGGGAGACGCCGCACGATTGGCAAAAGAAAAGTTGGAGTTGTGAGAAAAATGATTATTTTTTGAATGTGAAGAAAACCAGAGTGTCTGCCTGTCCAGAGTGGTCCAGAGTTTAGCAGGTGGTGCGTCGGTAATAATGGTCTGGAAACACAGTGAAAACACGTTAGCGCACACACATACAGGTGCATCTCAATAAATATGAATATCATTAAAAAGTTAGTTTATTTAAATAATTCAATACTAAAAGTGAAACTTGTATATTATATAGATTCATCACACACAGACTGATTATATTTCAAGTGTTTTATTTCTTTTAATTTTGATGATTTTGGCTTACAGCTAATGAAAACCCAAAATTAAGTATCTAAGAAAATGTGAATATTGAGAAAAGGTTCAATATTGGAGACTCGTGGTGTCACACTACAATCAGCTAATTCAATCCAAACACCTGCAAAGGTTTCCTGAGCCTTTAAATGGTGTCTCAGTCTGGTTCAGGCTACACAATCTTTGGGAAAACTGCTGACTTGACAGTTGTCCAGAAGACGATCACTGACACCCTGCACATGGAGGGTAAGACACAAAAGGTCATCACTAAAGAAGCTGCTGTTTACAGAGTGCTGTATCCAAGCACATTAATGGAAAGTTAAATGGAAGGAAAAAATGTGGTAGAAAAAGGTGAAATGAAGCCCATTCAAGAATTTGGGGGCAATTCACAAAGAGTGGACTACAGCTGGAGTCAGTGCTTCAGGAGCCACCACACACAAACGTATCCATGGGCTACAACTGACTGTAGAAACTGAAATAGAAGCCACTCCTGAACCAGAGACGACGTCAGAGGTGTCTTACCTGGGCAAAGGACAAAAAGCACTGGACTGTTGCTTCTTGCTTCCCTCTGCTGACCAGCTTTATGGAGATGCTGATTTCATTTTCCAGCAGGATTTGACACCTGCTCAAACTGCCAAAAACACCAAAAGTTGGTTAATTGACCAAGGTGTTGGTGTGTTTGACTGGCCAGCAAACTTGACAGACCTGAAACCCCATAGAGAATCTCTGGCATATTGTCAAGAGGAAAATGAGAAAACAAGAGATCAAAAAATGCAAATGAGTTGAAGGCCACTGTCAAATAAACCTGGGCTTCTATTCCACCTCAGCAGTGTCACAGACTGATCACCTCCATGCCACATTGAATTGAGGCAGTTATTAAAGCAAAAAGAGCCCCTACCAAGTATTGATTACATTACAATACAGTAAATTAACATACTTTCCAGAAGGCCAACAATTAACTAAAAATGTTTTTTTGGTTGGTCTTATGAAGTATTAAAATTTGTTGAGATTAAATTAGTGGGTTTTTGTTAACTGTGAAACAAAATAATCAAAATTAACACTTGAAATATATCAGTCTGTGTGTGATGAATCTATATAATATACTTCTTGTATTGAATTACTAAAATAAATCAACTTTTTAATTATGTATATACTAACACACACACACACACACACACACACACACACACACACACCACATTACATAATCAAAACCACTCGTATAATATTGTGAAGGTCTCCAATAAAGAGCATTGTGGTATCTGGCACCAGGATGTTAGCAGCAGATCATCTTGGAGGTGTTGCTTCCATGCAACAGTCTTGTTTTACTAAACACATCCCTCATGCCTCTTTTGTTTGAATTGAGATCTGTGGAAAGTGAAGGCCAAGTCAACACATTAAAAACTTTGTCATGGTCTTTAAACCATTCCATGACAATTTTTGCAATGTAGCAGGGAGGATTATCCTGCTGAAAGGTCAGTGAGAGGCCACTGCCAGTAGGGAATACTATTGCCATGAAAGGGTTCAACAATGTTCAGGTTGATGGACAAAATAATCATATTGCGATTTTCTGAATGAATATTGCGATTGCGATTTTCTTCGCGATTTTGACAATTGTTTTTTGCTTTTTCAAACTTTTTTAAACATGCTTTTTCTAAAAGAATTCAGTGCACAAGAAGTGCATAACAAAACATTTCACAATAAAATGACAGTATTAATAGTTTATTAAACAAAACTGTAGTAAAATTGTATTTAAAACAGACAACATAAAATAAATTAAGATTAACTAAACTAAATTCCAGTCATAATAAATAAACTTCAAAACTTTTTTTCAGTGCACACATTTCACAATGAAATAACTGTACAGTAGTACAAACTGCTTGATAAACAAAACTGTAATAAATTGTCTTAAAAACAGACATGAAATAAATTAAGATGAACTAACCTCAACTCCAGTCATAACAATAAATAAAAACTAACAGAAATCAAAACCAAAAAACAGATTGCTCTCTTGAAGGTTTTTTGCAAGAAAAACCAGCATATATACACTTTTGCATATATAATAGGTGACCGCGTCGTTAATTTCTTTGTGCCGTTTTGATCCTTTCTCATAAGACATGGCGCTTGCAAATGCTTGAACAATGGATACTTGTTCGATCTGTTCCGGCTGGCTTTGAGGTGTGCTTTTGTTTGTTTCGATGGACTTTGTCGACATGCATTGATCATGCAGTTTTTTATGGCGCTGTTTTGAGTGTTGGAACAGATTTGTAGTATTGCTCCGTTTCGTTGGAATAATCATTCCACAAGTCTTGCAAATTACCTTGCTCTGTGACACATCCTCTATTCTGAATCCAAAATACTCACAAACGACTGACGTTGAATTTCTCTTTGGCACCAAATCATTTTTATTTTGACCTGCATCCATATTTTATGTACTTTCCTCCCGCTCGCCGATTCGGTTTTTCTGCTCAGCTTCGTCGTGCGCTGCGTGAGCTCTGATTGGTTAACGTCTTAAAAACATGCGCACAAGAACGTATTCTGAATAAAAATATAAATAAATTAATAGATAAAATCGCAGCCTTATGCGGTTTAAAAATCGCATGTGCTTAAATCGCGATTTTTTTGCGATTGCGATTAATTGCACAGCCCTAATGGTTACTGTAGCAATTTGTGCTATAGTGGCCTTTATGTGAGATCAGTCCTATCCTTCGCTCTACACACTTCGCTCTGCTTTGTATCAATGAACCTTGGGTCTTGCTGCCCATTTTTTAGGCCACCTTTCACAGGTACTAACCACTGCATACCAGGAACATCCCACACGACCTGGTATTTGCCAAATTGCTCTGACTGAGTTGTCTAGATATAATCTACATAAGTAAAATTTGCTCAGATTTGCACTACCTATTTTCTTTGCTCTCAAAACAACAACTACTAACTGTTCACATAATACACAGTTTATATTCCACACTTTTAAAAGGTTCATTGTAATGAGATAAACAAAAATTTTAATAAAACGAAACTTATAAATATATATATTTAATTACTATGGACTTTCTGTCAACTCAGAAAAGTCTGGTCATTTTCCTGTTTTTTATTATAAAATGTGTTTCAGCCTGCAGACCCTCCGCATATTGGCGTAGTGCCTTTTGTTTCGTGCACTATTCTGTATAAACACTGACACTCAGAATCCCTGGAGGTCAGCATGTAAAAAAAAAAAAAAAAAAAGAAACCTCAACACAACCCATCTTATCTAACAACCAAGCCACAGTCCTAGTCATGGAGAGCACACTTTTTTTTATCTCTTTCTTATGTGTGAACATGAAGCTCTTGACCTGTATCTGCAGATTCATATGATTCATACATTTTGTTCTGAAACGTGATTGAATAACTTTATAAATAAGTGAGTGTAGAAATGTTTCTGTTAGAGTGGACAGTGAGTGAGTTTGTGGTGTCTACTGAGCTGTTGCAGTTGAGCAGTTGTTGTTCCTAGATGCTTTACTTCACAACGATAGTGCTTACAGTCGCTCAGGGCAGAAATTTCTCAAACTAACTCGTGGAAAAGGTGCCATTTTACAACACAGCCGTATTTAAAGTCACTGAGCTCTTTAGTAAAAGTAAAAAAGCTTTAGTAAAAAAGCTCTTTAGTGGCGAAGTCACTGTGCTTAATTTTAGGGAAACAGTATTTGTTAACCTGCTTTCCTTATAGTAACACAGCTGATAGTTGTTAGTTGATCGTGTCTGTAGTGTTATGAAAAGCAATAAATGTGGTTTATGTTAAAGCTATTTCCTAATTTTATAGTTTCTGACTCAATAGCAACAAAAGATGCTTCCCGTACAGCAAGTATTGTGTCATTCCTCTGCTTAACAAGAAGACCATGCACCAGTTTTTTAAAGCATTAACTGTCTTATTTTTGGTTCCAGATAGAATCAAAACCCAACAGCAGTGTATTTCTGTGATTTTAGTGTGTCATTTTGACTACACACTTATTCCAGTCAACATCTAGACTTCCTTTCTGGAGCTGTTTTTGTTTTGAATGCAGTGGCTATAACAATAGGTGGTACGATCTTAAGATAACTTTAAGCTGAAAATAGCCAACACTGCAAATCGGAGCGTTTCCCAACAGGATGCAATGTCATTCCCTCACTATACATGACTCTGAGTTATCTGTTCCTTATGTTTTCTCCCCATTTTCTTTTTTTTTTACACTAGAGTTTTCAGATGAGGCAAGAATAGTGGAGGATCAGTAAGGTTTTTTAAAATAATCTTTTTTCTCCATAAGCTCTAAAAACATTTTTTGTATATTTTGTTGGCATTACAGAAGAGGTCTCCGCATCCTTTATTTGATCCATTCAGCGTGGATTATTTTGTCACACATAACTAGGTACAGGGTCAATAGGCAACCAAGTCATCCAAGGAATGGGAGCATTTTATACTAAACGCAAAAAAGAAAACTGTACCTGGAAGTTATGCAAAGGGAAGTTTGTGTTGCATGGAAGAACCACAGTGATGCATAACCATGCAAAAAAGAAAACGCACTGGTGTCACAGATAAAGGGGAAACATCATCACAGTAAACAAACTGTAGAATCCTCATCATGTGAAAATGGTACAGTTTAATGAAGTGCTATTGTGTAAACTGGTTGTACTTTGGGACAGTCGCACTGGATCTGTTCTGTCGTGACTCGCGAGCATTAGGATGCGCAATCAGCTCGCTCGTGATGGATTCAATTAAAACGGTGCGAACAAACACTAAAATCTAAAAGCAGCAAATAACAGCAGAGTAAACAATTACATTTTTATTCACTGTTGTGGTTTTTAGCATATGATTATGCATTTGTACACCAATGTATATTTTTTCTGTTTTATAATCAAGCCTGTTAGCTTTCTGCGTTTCTCCTTTTCATTCTCTTTTTATAGCATTTGTCTACTGCAACAGGTAACTTGTGTATCAATTGTGATTTACTGCATTTTTAATGTTGCTATATTTACTTTAGGCATATATCATTTCATTATTATACCAAATAAATTAATTAGATATTCTAGAGCTGCACAACTGAACAAAATGTCTGTGTATTTTATTAAACAAAAATTGTCAAAACAATTTTATATTGATTGATTGAGCATAGTTGTCCACTTGCCATCTGCAAAATAAAAAAAATGATTTTGATTTACACAAATTGGTTCACCTTGCATACTCAAATGTTTATCTGACTAATCTGGAAAAAACAAGAACTAACAAACAAAAAAGAAAATAATTGTTAGTTGCAGCCCTAATAAAGAGGTTACGAAAATGCTAAACACAGGACTGCAGTCAATTGTGCTAGATATGATTTAAAATATATTTATTGCTTTAGTTCTTGTGTTTAATGTATTAATTTGGAAACTATTTTGCTTTCTCATTGAACGCTTATCATTTGTCTCCCGCTGCTTCAGAGGAATCTGTGCAGCTGGGTTCCACACAGTGTTCTTTCTTGATTTCAAGACTTTGAAGGCGTAATTTTCACGTGTCAGTATGAGGTGAGAGGTAGATTCACCCTTGTTCACGCTTGATAGCTGTTCTACAACATCTGTTCTTATATAAGTTCTTAAGTTGTTGTATGTTTTCGTTCGCACATTTAAAACAGACAATGAAAAGTAGACAATCAAAAGCATGACTTGAGAAAACAAAAAACTATATACAATATATACACATAGCTCTAGGCTTAATTTATATATTGCACTAAAAAGAGCACTATCAGGATTCAATTTTCGATTTTATCTGTTATGTAATCTAATTAAGATCTATGCAAATAGATTTATTTCTAAAATATTCGACACATTTACAAAAGAGTTAACCCTTGTAATGTGCATGTAATGTGTGAATTAGAAAATGTCTGCACAATGTAATAATGGTTGTCACCCTTAAAAATGAAAGACATGAATCCCATTTTATTTTATTTAGGGTTATTATGAACTAGAAGAGAGTACTTTGCTTTTCTGATCTAGTAGTCGATTTAGTTTCATATCAACAGGTGGTTTAGTTCTGAAAGCATAATGATGTTATTTTTACGAGTGTTTAAGCAAAATATTCTCGTTACAGAAAAAAGTTAGAAAAAGTTTGGATTTCGTGGAAGTGTAATGAGAGATTTAAAGTGTTTCTGCAAAAAGCTGATGGACTGTGAGTGTGGATGGCAGTGGTTGTGCTATGATGAAGGATGGTGTGGCAGAAATCCAGGATTTCCAGCTGTCTCTGAGAAACTCCTTTTCTATCCCTTTGCTTGTGTGTGTGTGTGTGTGTGTGTGTGTGTGTGTGTGTGTGTGTGTGTGTGTGTGTGTGTGTGTGTGTGTGTGTGTGTGTGTGTGTGTGTGTGCGTGTAGTTAACACCCTCAGGTCCCTGAGAGCCCTCTGGATGTGAAGTGACCTGGTATTCCTTTTGTTGCAACTGTTACAGCTGCTTTGGTTCGACTGAAGTGAATCCAAAAAAATTTCAGTACATTGACATTTTTTTTAGAACTAATGCCACATGTAATGAGAGAAAATGAAATATTTAGTACAAAGCTCAAGTTTAATTTCCAGTTATGTAGCTAAGAGGAAAAATGGAGCCAGTCAGTGTCATGAAAAGTACTGAATGTACCCTTACACCCAAGCGAGCATATTGGAAAAATGTAGAATAACCATGTTTTTTTTTTTCTCCCTGCTTCTAACCGTGTTCTCTATTTTGCTACGAGTTTTAGTGTCTCTATGAAAAGATAAGTCATATAAATAGTTGTTCATAAAGGTCCTAAATATTTCAAACTGTAAGACAAAGACTTTAACCACAATGGCTAAAGCATGCCCAGAAATAGGGACTACAGGGCAGTGGCACTGATGTTTCTGTCCCAGTTATACCACTGTGAGGCCTGATTTTTGGAGACAAGTTCTCTCCTGACTGTCTCCTATTTCCTACAGCTCTTCCGTTCCATTTTGCATGTAGATGCACACGAATTAAAGGCTTGCTGTCGTGGTCTATTGTAGTATGACAGAGCTTATTACAGAGCCTCTGAATGGCAAATATCATCTTCATTGTAGGCTTGGGCTCTTGGGACTTTCAGTCTCCTTCGATTTAAATTCTGACAAGTATAGTTAACATTATCCACGATGGACTGGAATCTTTATGCTGCATTTTGACTCTTCTGTCTTTGTCTTTTCCCAGCAACAATATAAACAGCTAACTGCCATGATTGGTGTATATTGTTTCTACTGAAAACCGGGGACTGTATAGATTTCGATTTAGTAAATGAGACTCTATAAATGTGTGACAGTGGATATAGCAAGTCTATAGCGAGTCTATAACTAGTCTATAACTAGTCTATAACAATCCCTGTTAAAATGGCAGGTTTCTGTGATGCAAAATTAAAATTAAGTTTAAACATTTTAGAGCCTTTGTGGAAGTGTAACATGAAAATCAAGAAAAGAACAAACAGATGTTTTGCGATTTAAAACAAAGATACTTATATGCAATTGTTTAGATCCTTTTAATATTGGGAATGTGGCATTGTTCAGAATCATTCAAACTCATGTCAAATACAGATTGCAAACTGACATCAGTTAAAGTGTGATAACCCCAAATAATGTACAAAAAAGAGTGATAACCCCAAATAATGTACAGCTGTTCCTTTAGGATTTTTTCTGACACCTTCTAGGTATAATCTCATTGGAAAAGTCAAGAACTTAGGAAACATTTGCAGGATGTAATTTTGGAAAAATAGAATTTTCAAAAAATAACAGATTTCAAGGAATTGGCTATATGATTTAACAATGCAAAAATAGTAACACTGAGTGACAGTGACATTACTAAGAACAGTACATCCCTCTAAAATTGGTAAGAGTGTGTTAAGGAACATTGTAAGAGGCCGAGGACAGCAAAAAAATGAATTGCAGCAATTGTTTTAGGAAGTACTAGTTGCTCCCTACATGTGACAGCAATCTCCCATACTCTTCAGATGTCTGTGCTACAGGGCAGGGTGGCAAGCTGGAAGACTTTTTTAACAAAAAAAAAAAAACCCCAAACAATTTACATTAAGGAATTCCTACCTGTAATGAAACACACTGATTAGCATTTTATCAGTTTGTGCTATGGTAGTTCTCCGATAGCGATCAGACAGGGCTGGCTAGCCTGTGTTCCCCATCAGCATCAACAAGCCGTATGTGCCCAGGGCCCTATCACCAGTCCAGTGGGTGTTTCTCTTTAGATTGCTTTTGTTGGATTCTAACCACTGCATGCATATGTTAACACCCCACTGCCAATTTGGGGATACTCTGACCTGTGTTGTGTGTGTTTTGATTGATTTGCATAAGATTATTCAAGAGTGCATTTTTTAAAAAACAATAATTATTTTGAATTCTTAGATCCTTTCTGGAGTTCAGTCATATACAGGGAAATATAAATCCTTAGTAGGGCACATCTCAGATCGTTGCATAATTTTTCTTCTTGCTTGCATGTGTATCTCCTACTTGTGTATTTCTTAGCAGAAGTGTGTAGGAGTGTGAAAGTGTGTGCGTGCGTGCGTGCGTGCGTGCGTGCGTGCGTGTGTGTGTGCACACGCTTGTGTATGCTCGTGTTGGTGTGTGCGCACGCTTGTGTATGCTCGTGTTGGTGTTTGGGAGTTGTGACTCATTCCCTCTGTCCCAGCCGCCTCACAGATGGTCATCTCAATCACCCAGGCAACCAAAAAACTCAACTGTGTGTGTGTGTGTGTGTGTGTGTGTGTGTGTGTGTGTGTGTGTGTGTTCTCATCCAAGTGGATCAAAATGAAGGCTGCACAATCAGACTGATTTTATAATAGTGTGACACACAACTAGCCTTAAAATAGCCCTATTTGTTATTGGTCTCTTTTTGATCTACACTTGTGTCTGTGTCTTGATACATTTTAGCCATTAAATATTCGATGTAATTTTGTAATGGTTTACATATTTTTAACTTACCACATGCTGAAGTTTCATTTTAATGAGTTTTATGCAGATTGAAGATCAAGAGCATGGATGCATCAATTCAGTTTTTTGGACTCAGTAAGACTACATGTTTTTTTATACTGACTGATACAGATACCATTAACTATTAAATGTGTAGCCTACATGTATCAATTAGAGCAATTTATATGCTCTGTGTGTATGTATGTGTATATACATACATATGTGTGTGCGTGCGTGCGTGCATGTGTGCGTGTGTGTGTGTGTGTGCGCGTGCGTGTGCGCACACCCTGGATTTTGCTGTAGTGGACATATTTACATTTCAGTGTTGTTTGCTTACAAAATAGATCTTGCATGTTTACAACTCCCATGTTTAATTTCGGTGCTACAAGTGATTTTGTGACATATTACTGTTGCGTCATGTGCAGTTTATACACATATTTGTGTATGTGAGAGAGAGATAGGAAGAGGAAGAAAACATTGGAGAGTAAAGACTGAGGGGTAATTCAACACATTTTCAAAAATCAAGCCAAACGCATGTAGAATTGTCATAACAGACACAGTTACATCACAGCACTGTTGAATTATTAGTTAAAATTGTACATATGGTGTCCCTATAAAGCTGCTCAGAGACACTGTCCATTGTTAAAAGCCTAAAGCATTATACAAATAAAAATCATCTGAATTGAATTCATGACTTTGAGGTGGTAGCAGCAACTGCTTTATGTCAGGCTGAGTTACACCACCACATCCACCACATTTCCTGTCACAGAAATAATTGGGATAAACTTTTTAATGAAAAATAACACTGTTGATTCATCGGCTCATTTGCGTTACTTGGGTTTTCTTTTTCATAAAGCTTAAAGCCAAAATGTTCCCACGTCGGAGCTGTGGATTACTGCTTTGAAACCAAGTCTATTTGGTTAAACTTTTTCCGGAAAACACTAAATAATGCCTCATTATGGCATCTCTTCACCTCTCGCTGTCTGTTCTGTGTCTGTGTGGAGATGCTGCCTTAGCCCCGCTTTCCCCTATGCATCAGCATGATCCACAGAAATGTAAAAGACATTAATTTTTTTTTATAAACACAATGGGAAGTACAGTCAGCCCCTGACCTACACACGCCCGGTTTACGAATTTTTGGAGATACGAACACGGCCACCCCAAAACAAACAAACAAAGAAAATCTAAATATATTCAATTAAACTTTTAGAATCCACACGTGCTATTTAGATTTGACAAACGGCGCAACAGAGGGAGAAGAAGAAGAAGAACGCCTGGCAGGCATGCATTGTGGGACCGAGACTATGTGTGTGTATTGTATGTATAAATGTCACATCCATAAAACTGAAATTGAGGATTTCCCAGCATGTGTCACTGGAAAGGCTGGTTCTGAGATTTAGAGATCCATTCTGGCATGAAAAAAAAATAAAGGTTCCAGTAATCCAGGAATGTCCAAACTCTTTGGTTAAATTAAGTCACATGGACATTTTTCTGTAACACAAAGACTTGATCTCTATATTATTCTGTATTGTACATATTGTAAAGTATGAGCATTTAATTGTGTCAGTTACGTGTGAACGGTGTATGTAACTCATGCTAAAATATTATAGACACTCAAGGGAAGTGGGAGGTGTTGTGCTGCTAGAAGAACATTGTGGTGGTGTGATATGGCCTGATGTATAGGAGAGGGGTTTATACTTTACACATTTTCAAGCAGTAACGGTACACAGAATTCACAGTTCGGTACGTACCTCGGTTTTTAGGTCACGGTTCGGTACGGATGGGGGGGGGGGGGGGGAGTGCAAAACATAAAATTGCTTGTGTTTTTTATTAACGCAGTTTATTATTATTGACATTTGTGATCAACATTTGAACAGTTTACATTTTTAAAACTATTTTATGTGCAATAATTCACACTGGGTTGATTTGATACGGCCTGACATGAGGCACACGGTTTGGAGTGTGTTTTATACCACAGTGATCTCATGTTGCACTTCTTAACCGTTTATATTTACATCCAGACGCATTTTATTTCCTATTTGTTTCAAAAACAACTTTTTTTCCTATTTACTTAGAAAACGGAAATGAAAACTCCTTTTTCCTGAAGACTTTTCTATGTTGGGAAACATTACACCATAACCATGGAACAAACGCTGACTCATGAGTCTATTGTAATAGTTATATATGTATGCTAACCAAAATCTCCATCAAAGCAATGTATGTTATCGCTGTTAAGGCAAACGTTAATTATTTAGATTACAGATGATCCCTGAGTTACAATGGTCATATTACAGACAGAATTTTTGTCTGCAGCTGTTATACAGAAAAAAATGCAGGCTTTCTGACCTCCAACCACACTGTGGTGGTATAAAGAAAATGAATGCACATAAAGTGAATAATTTAAATAGTTTGCCCTCATTGTCAGTTCCTCTGTATTCTAACACTTCCACTTCTTCCTCTCTCTGTATTCTTTACTGTATTTGTCGATGCACTTCTGCTCGCTTTTGTTCTAACTCTCATTGCTAATGCTCATCAGGTTTTCTGACTGAGACACGTAGCTTTTCAGTGATAAGGCGGCAGACAGCTATTTTGAGCATCTTACATAACCGGACTGCATTTTTGGCCACAGGGATAGATGTGAAGGGACGCAGTACCGAAGAGTGCACTGCCTTTAGAGTGTTTTCTGCCAAATCACTTCCTGCTGCCATACAGCAGAATAACTGATGAAGTGTTTCGCTCTAGACTTTTTGCCCCTCAGCTGTGACTGATTCATGCTTATTTCATAGCGTTTGTATTGAATTGTGGAGTCATTATGTTTTTAAACATACAAAAAGCACATTTTTATCTGTTTGAGTACCAACCAATATCACATGAAGCAATGTCACATAAACCAATTTCTCTTTTGTGCAGTAAAACTTACAAGAATGGATTTAATATTGTGTCTTTCTCATCCTGAAACCATGAATTATTCAGTGGCTGCTTTATTTAGACACACTAAGGCTTTTTAAGATGTCTATTCATTGCAAACTGGCATGATTATAATTTTTTTTTTTTTTTTTTTATATAAAGGCCTGCTTGAGCTTCTGAATGTGTAATTTTGTGGGGGAAGCAAGACTGGTCAGAAATAACTCCGCTCATTCCACATCCTTCTCCTTTCTCTACCTTTCCAGTTATTGTTACGCAAAAACACAGGCACCGAGAGCACGCAATCCTGCTTATTACATTGTGCAACATTATAAAATGAAGAGTCTCTAATAATAGACCTGAGATTAAAGAAAATTACCACGTTCTTCGTATGTCATCAATCAGTGGGATCCAAGCTCATACAGAAAACAGTACAGGAGCAAGTGGGAATAAAACAATTCCTTTTCCTGTGGCTTAGCATGGTTTTTAACATTCCCATCCTTTGAGATTTGCATCATACTATGCTGTGCTTCTATTTGTCACATTAAGAAAATCAGAAATGTCTGACACTGTTGGAGTTTTGTACTGGATTGTCTTTGGTTGCAGTGGCACTAACTTAGCCGTCGTTCTGAGCCAAAGATTTATTTTATGATTCTTTATTTTTGTGGTGATCACAGCGGTGGCCTGAAAATCATACAGTGTGACACTTAAATGGTCTGGTCCATAGAAAACACACAAAAATCTGCTGTTGTACTGACGACTACACCTTTAATGTATCACTACTTCAACTAAGCTTAAATTATCAGCTTGAGATCAGTGTTCCAGTAAACGATGAGCAAGGAAATAAAGAAATAAAATGATGGACAGAATGTGTTTAGCACTGTGTCACAGAGAGAGGATTAGTGGTGTTATGCCACTGTGCTGGAACTCCGTTTAATCTGATGGAATTGTGTGTGTGTGTGTGTGTGTGTGTGTGTGTGTGTGTGTGTGTGTGTGTGTGTGTGTGTGTGTGTGTGTGTGTGTGTGTGTGAGCGTGTGTGTGAGCGTGTGTGTGTGTGTGTACACGTATGTGTTTGGGTAGGGGCTTATAATCCGTTTTATCCTCTAATAGCACACTGTGTTTTATTAGGTATGCTGCTGTGCCATGTCATGGAAACATGAATAGACCCCCCTTCTCTCTAAAACCACACACAGGAAACTGAAAAACACACCCAGATTGCAGCCTCAGTGAAGAGGATCGTTACAGAGGATGCAGCGTTATTCTTTTTTCTATTCGCAGAGCTTTGATGATTATAGGTGAAAAAAGTGTCACGGGAGTTTTATTGTTTTACTGTATTATTTTATGTACTAATGTATTTACAACATTACAGTGAAATAAGAACAAATGTACATCACTATTTATATCTATAATGATGTTCCAACACTCTTATGGTGATTTTAAATAATTGTATTTTTATAACATGTTTGGATGACGATAGTTTCTCTAATTCAGCAGTTCTGAGGGTTGAGGAAATAGTTGATAGTTAATATATTTGTATTTTTTCATTTTTTCATATTCATTTGGTGGGATTTTCATTTGTTTGCAGTGAATCCCAGGAAACTACATGAAAGCTGTTGATAATGTACATAGACAGCGGTGCTGCTGTACTGCCTCTGGTCCTTCTAAGGATTAAGTAGTAAACTCTGTGCAGTCTGCTGTGGTGTTCCCATTCACGTCTCACACAGTTCCCAGGGTAGACTTCAGCTGTACAGTGATCCAGGATAAAGTGCTTACTGTGGGTGACTGAGTAAATCCGTGAGTGCGTCATTAACTTTATTTAAACTAAAACAGAAATATCTTAAGCTGGTGTTGGTTTGTTTGTTGGTGGTGTTTGCTTATTATTCTTGTGAGAACTCGGCAGTAGTGTGCAGCGACGATGCCGAGGGCGACAAGGTTACATTGGCATTTAACAAGGAAAAAAACATAAGTAAGAATGTCGAGTTTCATAATATGTTTTGCAATAGTAAAAGTGTTCATGGTTCAGTGTAATGTTTCTGAGAAATCCAGCATAAGATTAGTGGAAAAAGAAACCCACTGGACTAAAGGTCCAGCCTGCTGTGCACCCAGTCGACAAGCTACGAGATAAAAAAAAGCACAAAAGCGCAGACTTTTTTTTTTTTTTTTAAGCTGACCTTCCTGGAGCAGAGTCAACCTACATTCACAAACCAGGTGGGGGAAATAAGTGCACCGTATTATTCAGTAACATGGAGAACCATTTTGAGAGGCAGTAATTTGAGGTACACTGCAGCAGTTTATCAGTCTCGCATCATTTGGATGAAATCTTGGCCCACTGTTCTGAAACATTGCTTTAGTTCATTAATGTTTAAGGGAATTTGGATCTCTCTTAAGGTCCCACCAGAGCATCTTAAAGAGGTTGAGGTGTGGACTTTGACCATTTCAACATCTTCTGTGCTTTAGCCTTTCAGCTGTTTATATATCTGGTGCTCTTGCAATCGTTATCCTGATACATGACCCAGTTTCAGCCGAGTTGAAGCTGCTAGACAGATGGCTGTACACATGTCTAAAGAATGTTGAGTTTATTGTGGTCTCAAATGACTGCAAGTGTTCCAGGTCCTGTGGCTATAAACAAGCTCAGGTTTTTTTTACTTCACCTGCATGATGGACAGTTAGTGTAGGTGTTTTTTGTATGATATTCCAAACATCCCAACCTCCGTCTCATTTTTCCATAGAATTAAAGGATGGTGCATTTCTTTTACTCCATGACTGTAGCTAATCGGGTTCTAGGGTTCTAGGTACTCCTTGCTGTGTGAATAAACCCTGAGGAAATAAATCGACTAAAAAAGTAGAGTTATGAATAAACAGATTAAAACGACAAAATCAGCCTTGCACTTACTCTGCATAATGCATATTTCCCAAGATGGTGCTATTCCAAAGTGTGCCTCAGGACAAAAACTAGGTGTTGCATGTAGTAATTGCGTTTAAAAGTGGCTGATGCGAGTTTGAAAATAGAATCTTTTATAAAGGTACAAATTCGAAGTGGGGTTTTGGCTTCTCCCAAAACATGGTCAGAGACTGTGATCGAGTTGATAGACTGTGTGATTCTGAGTGAAGTCTGCCATGTTTTGGTTGCAGTGTGATATGCGTTTTGGGCAAGTGAGGAGTAAAATTTGATTAGATTTTTAACTGGATGCAAGCTGCTAAACTGAGCCATAAACAGCAAACTGTAGAAAAGCAGTGTAGAAATGGGATTTAGAAAATACTTCACTATGCACCTATTCATGCATTCTGAAAATTATTTAAATTAGTAGTTTGCATATATCATTACTGTGTGCTCTTTTATTATTTTATTTTATTTATTAACTTTGTTAAACATGTTCAACCCTCTGCTCCCTGCTGCCATTGGTTTTCTTTTTCTTCTCGGTTTGTTTGTTTACTGCAGTGTGAAACCAAACACGACCTTAAAAGAAATCAGCAGCATTTTTTCTATGACTCTCAAACTGGGAGTGACAAAAAAAATTATTACTAGTGGAATAGTGGAAAAGTTTTATGATTGTCTGCACCAGAGAGTTGAGAATGGGGCTTTTTGTCTCTAGCATTTTAATAGACCACAGAGTCTGTCACTGCTAGATCTGTGCCTACTTCCACATTTGTGCAATTTTCAACAGTATGAACACAAAAAGTGTGAATTTAACAGCATGGCACTACAGTGTGTGTGTGTGTGTGTGTGTGTGTGTGTGTGTGTGTGTGTGTGTGTGTGTGTGTGTGTGTGTGTGTGTGTGTCTGTGTGTGCCAAAAGATACACATTGTTTCTCAAAAAAAAGAACACATTGTTAATGTATGTTAATGCACATGTTTTCTCTTTGCATTTAAATAGATTGTTTATAGTGTATTCCCATTTTATAAAATTAAAAAGGGTTTTTATGTGTAATATTTACATGTATTTGTAATACTATATGTAGTATTTTTGGCACAATATTAACTGGTAGTTACGTTTTACATTTATGGCATTAAGCAGATCAACTTCATCTCACTTTTATACAGCTGAGCAGTTGAGGGTTGAGAGTTAAGGGCCTTGCCCAAGGGCCCATCAGTAGGGCTGGGGTTTACGCTCATGTTGTTCTTATACAATGTTGTATCTTTCAACCACTGAGATAAATGTAAATCAGTAAATGCGAAAAAAAAAAAAGAAAAAAAAAAGAAAAAATCTAAGCGCTTCAGCAGAATTTAGCTGTTGTGCTGTGGGTAAACACATAAAAAATTTGTTTTTTTAAAGCCACATTTTTTTAAATCACGTAAAAAGCAATGGAATGTTTCTACAGTGAACCCAATCTGTGCTTGTGTGTTTTTTGTGTTTAGGCCAAACATGGGGTATTGGAAATGTAGGTCATGTTTACTGTGGCTGCAGGGAGAAGCAGTGAACAGTGGTGAGAGTTTAACTGGAGCAGAGGGAATATTAAACTTTGGTGTTTGTTATGTATGCATTTGTTGTGATTTGGCTGCTACCTTGGCCAGGTCTCTCTTGTAAAAGAGATTCTGAATCTCAATGGGACCTCCTGGTTAAATAAAGGTATAATTAAAATTAAACGGCTGCTTATTAAATAAAAATGTGTGCACAATATGGATCAGTCGCATTCACACCCTGGGTATTATGTTTTATTGAACGAATTCCAACAGGAGTTTTTTCCCCCCATTTCTTTTGTGCAATTTTTTTTTTTCCTCTGAACATACCAACGACAGAAAACCTTTGGTCCAGGCTATTTATGGACTAATATCTAGAACCTATTGGAGCAGGATGTACAGCCTGAGCAACCTGAGGGTGTGAGTTAGAGTTTTGATCATGGCTAAGGATGTTCCTAAGCATAATCTGAAAAACGAGTTCTTTTTTTTTTTTTTTTTATAAAAACACTGTTTAAAAACACTATTATAAAATGAGACCAAATGCAGTATTTATTAAACTATTACATTTATTGTTGATCATTTTTGCTATAAACAATTCATCTGATCATTCTGGCAAAAATTTAGACAATCGGATTTTAGATTAGATTCATATTTATTCTTTTGCAAGGTGCAAGTCCAGTGCCAACCAGATCTAAAACCAGGCATATAAAATAGCTTTTGATAATAATCATTTGTGATTGTCAGCACTGTAACAAAGTAAAAATTAAAATCAGTTTTCATTTTCAGGATTCCTGCGAGGAGCGACCCGCTTTCCGTTTATTTTCACAGCGAAAATCAGAGGGAGGGAAATGTGTGATCTTTGTGACATTGATCTTGGCATGGACTTTGCAGTGTATTCAAACCATTCTTTCTGCTACCAAATTGAGGACAGACTGCAAACTACTAACTTATATAGAAATTACACCAACGCTACAGCTATGACTCATGCTTGGCGTTTTAACAAAAGTGCTGTGGAAGCTCCTCTCTGCCATTCCTCTACACCCTTAACTAGCACAAGTGCTATTCACACGTTTACGTTGCCACAGAGACATCACTGTCATTCACGTGACCACGTCCACGCCAACATAGTTCTGATCAGACTGGCCGGAAGACATTTTGTAGCTTCTCACTTATCATTACGTTAGAGTTAGGATAGATTTCTTGAATGTGCTATTACTAAAAGATTATTATAAAGATATTTCGAATCAAACTATCTGTTAAACCTTTGAAGATTAATTGCCTAACGATTTAGCGACACATTAAACGAACTTAGGTAGGAATAAATTTATAATGACTTGTTTTAAAAACATTTAGTCATGTTCTTTTAAAGCACACCGTTAATGATCTAGAATAGGAATAAAGATTTTAGGTAATTAGTTAAGTATGTTTATTATACAAATTATAGTAATAGTTGGGTTTTTTTTGGTTATTTTTATCACTTTTTATTACATAGCACTGATTAGAAGAAAAAAAAAGCATTAGCCCATTGGCATAATGCTTTTTTTCACCATTTCTGTTCACAGGTTCTCACCTTCACATCACCATGTAGTGAGCGTGGTGCAGTGAGCGTGGTGCTGTGTGCATGGTGCTGTGAGCGTCGTGCAGTGAGCGTGGTGCTGTGTGCACTGTGCAGTGAGCGAGGTGCTGTGTGCACGGTGCAGTGAGCGTGGTGCTGTGTGCACGGTGCAGTGAGCGTGGTGCTGTGTGCACGGTGCTGTGTGCACGGTGCAGTAAGCGTGGTGCTGTGTGCACGGTGCAGTGAGCGTGGTGCAGTGAGCGTGGTGCTGTGTGCGAGGTGCTGTGAGCGTGGTGCTGTGTGCGAGGTGCTGTGGTGCTGTGAGCGTGGTGCTGTGAGCGAGGTGCTGTGAGCGAGGTGCTGTGGTGCAGTGAGCGTGGTGCTGTGAGCGTGGTGCTGTGAGCGAGGTGCTGTGGTGCAGTGAGCGTGGTGCTGTGAGCGTGGTGCTGTGAGCGAGGTGCTGTGGTGCAGTGAGCGTGGTGCTGTGAGCGTGGTGCTGTGAGCGAGGTGCTGTGAGCGAGGTGCTGTGGTGCAGTGAGCGTGGTGCTGTGAGCGTGGTGCTGTGAGCGTGGTGCTGTGTGCAAGGTGCTGTGGTGCTGTGAGCGTGGTGCTGTGTGCGAGGTGCAGTGAGCGAGGTGCTGTGGTGCTGTGAGCGTGGTGCTTTGAGCGTGGTGCTGTGAGCAGGGTGCTGTGTGCGAGGTGCAGTGAGCGTGGTGCTGTGAGCGTGTTGCTGTGTGCACGGTGCTGTGAGCGTGGTGCTGTGTGCACGGTGCAGTGAGCGTGGTGCTGTGTGCAGGGTGCTGTGTGCGAGGTGCAGTGAGCGTGGTGCTGTGGTGCTGTGAGCGTGGTGCTGTGAGCGTGGTGCTGTGTGCACGGTGCTGTGAGCGTGGTGCTTTGAGCGTGGTGCTGTGAGCGTGTTGCTGTGTGCACCGTGCTGTGAGCGTGGTGCTTTGAGCGTGGTGCTGTGTGCGAGGTGCTGTGGTGCTGTGAGCGAGGTGCAGTGAGCGTGGTGCTGTGAGCGAGGTGCAGTGAGCGTGGTGCTGTGTGCGAGGTGCTGTGAGCGTGGTGCTGTGTGCGAGGTGCTGTGAGCGAGGTGCTGTGGTGCAGTGAGCGTGGTGCTGTTAGCGTGGTGCTGTGTGCACGGTGCAGTGAGCGTGGTGCAGTGTGGGTGGTGCTGTGTGCGAGGTGCTGTGGTGCTGTGAGCGAGGTGCTGTGGTGCTGTGAGCGTGGTGCTGTGAGCGTGGTGCTGTGTGCACGGTGCTGTGAGCGTGGTGCTGTGAGCGTGGTGCTGTGTGCGAGGTGCTGTGGTGCTGTGAGCGTGGTGCTGTGAGCGTGGTGCTGTGTGCACGGTGCAGTGAGCGTGGTGCTGTGAGCGTGGTGCTGTGTGCACTGTGCTGTGAGCGTGGTGCTGTGTGCACGGTGCAGTGAGCGTGGTGCTGTGTGCACGGTGCAGTGAGCATGGTGCTGTGAGCGTGGTGCAGTGAGCGTGGTGCTGTGTGCACGGTGCAGTGAGCGTGGTGCTGTGTGCACGGTGCAGTGAACGTGGTGCTGTGTGCACGGTGCAGTGAGCGTGGTGCTGTGTGCACGGTGCAGTGAGCGTGGTGCTGTGTGCACGGTGCAGTGAGCGTGGTGCTGTGTGCACGGTGCAGTGAGCGTGGTGCAGTGAGGGTGGTGCAGTGTGCACGGTGCTGTGTGCAAGGTGCTGTGGTGCTGTGTGCGAGGTGCTTTGAGCGTGGTGCTGTGAGCAGGGTGCTGTGTGCGAGGTGCTGTGTGCGAGGTGCTGTGAGCAGGGTGCTGTGTGCGAGGTGCTTTGAGCGTGGTGCTGTGGTGCAGTGAGCACGGTGCTGTTAGCGTGGTGCTGTGTGCACGGTGCAGTGAGCGTGGTGCAGTGAGCGTGGTGCTGTGTGCACGGTGCAGTGAGCGTGGTGCTGTGTGCACGGTGCAGTGAGCGTGGTGCTGTGTGCACGGTGCAGTAAGCGTGGTGCAGTGTGCGTGGTGCTGTGTGCAAGGTGCTGTGGTGCTGTGAGCGAGGTGCTTTGAGCGTGGTGCTGTGAGCAGGGTGCTTTGAGCGTGGTGCTGTGAGCAGGGTGCTGTGAGCAGGGTGCTGTGTGCGAGGTGCTTTGAGCGTGGTGCTGTGGTGCAGTGAGCGTGGTGCTGTTAGCGTGGTGCTGTGTGCACGGTGCAGTGAGCGTGGTGCAGTGTGGGTGGTGCTGTGTGCGAGGTGCTGTGGTGCTGTGAGCGTGGTGCTGTGTGCGAGGTGCAGTGAGCGTGGTGCTGTGTGCGAGGTGCTGTGAGCGAGGTGCTGTGGTGCTGTGAGCGTGGTGCTGTGTGCGAGGTGCAGTGAGCGTGGTGCTGTGTGCGAGGTGCAGTGAGCGTGGTGCTGTGTGCAAGGTGCTGTGAGCGTGTTGCTGTGAGCGTGTTGCTGTGTGCACGGTGCTGTGAGCATGGTGCTGTGTGCACGGTGCTGTGTGCACGGTGCTGTGTGCGAGGTGCAGTGAGCGTGGTGCTGTGAGCGAGGTGCTGTGGTGCTGTGAGCGTGGTGCTGTGAGCGTGGTGCTGTGAGCGTGGTGCTGTGTGCACGGTGCTGTGAGCGTGGTGCTTTGAGCGTGGTGCTTTGAGCGTGGTGCTGTGTGCGAGGTGCTGTGGTGCTGTGAGCGTGGTGCTGTGTGCGAGGTGCAGTGAGCGTGGTGCTGTGAGCGAGGTGCTGTGTGCGAGGTGCAGTGAGCGAGGTGCTGTGGTGCTGTGAGCGTGGTGCTGTGAGCGTGGTGCTGTGAGCGTGGTGCTGTGAGCGTGGTGCTGTGTGCGAGGTGCAGTGAGCGTGGTGCTGTGTGCGAGGTGCAGTGAGCGTGGTGCTGTGTGCCAGGTGCTGTGTGTGAGGTGCTGTGAGCGTGTTGCTGTGTGCACGGTGCTGTGAGCGTGGTGCTGTGTGCACGGTGCAGTGAGCGTGGTGCTGTGAGCGTGGTGCTGTGTGCACGGTGCAGTGAGCGTGGTGCTGTGAGCGTGGTGCAGTGTGCACGGTGCAGTGAGTGTGGTGCTGTGTGCACGGTGCAGTGAGCGTGGTGCTGTGTGCACGGTGCAGTGAGCGTGGTGCTGTGTGCACGGTGCAGTGAGCGTGGTGCTGTGTGCACGGTGCTGTGAGCGTGGTGCTGTGTGCACGGTGCTGTGTGCACGGTGCAGTGAGCGTGGTGCTGTGTGCACGGTGCTGTGTGCGAGGTGCAGTGTGCACGTTGCAGTGAGCGTGGTGCTGTGTGCACGGTGCAGTGAGCGTGGTGCTGTGTGCACGGTGCAGTGTGCACGGTGCAGTGAGCGTGGTGCTGTGTGCGCGTTGCAGTAAGCACGTTGCAGTGATCGTGGTGTAGTGAGTTCACTGTTTGCTTAAGTTTACTGTAGAAGTTAATGAAATCAGGATTTGTAATATGAACTGGAATTTTGTCTTATTATTAGCATGCTATTTTAGTTATATTTAGTGGAACTGAAATCCTTTTTATTTCCAGTTACGCACTGCCAGTACAACATAGGTGCTTCTGAGTAAAGCATGGACGTCAGTGTGACTGATCACAAAGGCACTTCCTATTTCAGAAGGCAGCACTCTTTAAGTCAGCACTGATAGCACTTCAAATGGAGAAAAGAGCTCCTGCCTGTTAGTTGCTTACTACATGTGTACCACATAATGGAGGTTGATATGCTGTGAAATCCGCAAGGTGTGAAACTGTTGAGAAGTAGTGTACTGTGGGCTCTTTCTGTATGATCTTCCCAAGTTCACATGGGCCAAATGAAACAAGGCTGTGGGTGGGATTTGGCTTGTGCGCCTTGTGTTGAAAACCTGTGCTAGTTGCATGAAATCGATTTCAGCGATTGCTGCCTAGTGTAAGAGGTCTTCCTTCTAAAATAGAAAGTCCACAGTTGTATATTTTTTATTGTATAGCCTGCTGAATATTATAAAATAATATTATTCATGTCATAGATCTTTTCTAGGATGCATATCTATCTATCTATCTATCTATCTATCTATCTATCTAGATAGATAGATAGATAGATAGATACAGTGGGTACGGAAAGTATTCAGACTTTTTCACTCTGTTATATTGCAGCCATTATCAAAAATCATTTAAGTTCATTTTTCTTCCTCATTAATGTACACATAGCACCCCATATTGACAGAAAAACACAGAATTGTTGATATTGTTGCAGATTTATTAAAAAAGAGAAACTGAAATATCACATGGTCCTAAGTATTCAGACCCTTTGCTCAATATTTAGTAAAAGCACCCTTTTGATCTAATACAGCCAGGAGTCTTTTTGGGAAAGATTCAAGTTTTTCACACCTGGATTTGGGGATCCTCTGACATTCCTCCTTGCAGATCCTCTCCAGTTCTGTCAGGTGGGATGGTAAACGTTGGTGGACAGCCATTTTTAGGTCTCTCCAGAGATGCTCAATTGGGTTTAAGTCAGGTCTCTGGCTGGGCCATTCAAGAACAGTCACGGAGTTGTTGTGAAGCCACTCCTTCGTTATTTTAGCTGTGTGCTTCGGGTCATTGTTTTGTTGGAAGGTAAACCTTCGGCCTAGTCTGAGGTCCAGAGCACTCTGGAGAAGGTTTTCCTCCAGGATATCCCTGTACCTTGCCGCATTTATCTTTCTTGGGACTATCTTGGACAGGTGATGAGCAGTGCCTGGTTTTCTCCACACATACCGCTTAGAATTAAGGCCAAAAAGTTATATTTTGGTCTTTGGGTTCTTCTTTACATCTCTCACCAAGGCTCTTCTCCCCCGATAACTCAGTTTGGCCGAAGGGCTCATTCTCTCTGTGTTTGCTTTCAAGGAGCGGAAGCGCTTTCCTAAACGCACCATGGAAAATAGTTGCTGTGAGGGTCTTCACAATCTTCCTGGTCCTGCACCACGTGCTGTAGATGTCCTGCAGGTTAGGAATCTACACAATGTTAGGCTTCTGTCCTTAAAATGCCCTGCCACAGAACCCATACATTTCATATAGTTGAATTAATTCAGATTGAATAAAGTAAAAGATCCTAAATAAACTATTTTATTGTGTTTATTAATGCAGTGCATGCTTGAAATGATTGTGTGCAATATATTACATGCAATCGCTTCTCCTACACTTTAACTGTTATAGACTTTGACAGTTTAACACACTTTTTCTCTCTCTCACTCTCTCCTTTATTTGTGTGTGTATGTCTAACATTGTCTGTGTGTATGTCAGTATGTGTCCCTGTTGTCTGTATCTGTGTGTGTATGCGTGAGTGTTTCTAGCTGTTCGCTTTTTTGTTTACACACATGCATATGATGTAACACGGAGCATGTAAAACTGAGTGAGTAAAATGTAGGGAGCTTTGGCTGCATCCAGAATGAGTGTGTGTTGAGGGAAACCATCCTGTTCCTGGTGACAGTGTTTCATGTGGTGCTGATGCTGCAAGAACATCCTGTAAACCTCTGTCATTACGCCAGGCTAGAAAAGCGTTTTAATAAAAAAAATTATTTGTGGTATAGTAATTATAAGTCTGTGTGTGTGTGTGTGTGTGTGTGTGTGTGTGTGTGTGTGTGTGTGTGTGTGTGTGTGTGTGTGTGTGAGATTGTGTGTGCGTGTAAAGAAAGCAGTTCAGCAGTTTGGGAGGGAAATGCCTGCTTTGCTGTGGGAGGAACACTGTGTCAGCAGAATTCCTCAGGCAGCATTCACAAAGCTGAACTCTGACCCATGTGTCCTTCCTCAAACATTCATTTTAATAGTGCCATATAATTTTTTTTTACATTTTAAATAGATTTTTAACCCGGAAAATGCCTAAAATTAGATTAAATAAATAAATAATAATATAATGTGTGTTTTTTTTTATTTTTTAAGACTTCATGACCTCACACAATATTGGATGACTAACATCCTGCTTTTTTGTTTTGGCAGTTCTAGTCTCTGCTCCCATCTCGGACTGTTTGAAAAAAAAACAAACATAACCAAAAATATTTAGAGTGAGCAAAACTTTCAACTTTCAAGGTCGTTTAGACCACAATAAACACTGGCATGCACAGGTATTACGGGTGATTGAGATGAAACCGGGTGTGGAATTTGGATTGCTTTTGGACTGGTCTGAGAACATCGTTTATAAGTGCAGCTTTAAGCTGTTCGTGTGGCAGCTTCATTTGACTAATAAAGACAAATACTTCCTTTTCTCTTAGAGAGCTATAAGGAAATCAATGTTCTGGATAAGCTGGCATCTCAGAAATGTATGTGCTAGCTATCATGCAACTAACAAACTAACTTATGAACACCATCTAACCATCTAACACCAGAGGTTCCAGATTAAAAGCACCCACTACAAAGCAAAAACAGAACAGTAAAACATTCATGACCATTTTTATTAAAAAAAATTAAATAAAAAAAAAAGAAATTGTAATTTTTATAGCATAGCTTTTAATATGGCAGAAATGGCAAAAGCACAGATCTGATTAAAATGATAACATCACTGGCAAGCTCACACACAGGGCCGTGATGTCCAGCACCATGTAATAAGATTGTTTCTGTAACGTGATTACATGACACGTCATTCTGGAAAAATGGAAGCCGAATGCTCGTAAATTGGCAAGAGCAATAAATCGACGTGTGCCAAAAGGAGCTCATACAGTCCAAGAGCCAGGTCTCTGAAATCTAACACAACCACATGATTTCAGCTCTGTTAAAAAAATAAAGCCACACGGTTCACCATTGACATTTTTTTATGTTTCTTCTGTCACTCAATGCTATCCATTATTCTGACTAGGTATTTATTTGCTTGTGATGCAATATTATCTTTTTTAATGCAGTACAACCAAGCTTAAGTACTTTTATTACCTGTTGTATCTGAATAATGAATTAATGCTTTTAATAAATAAACCACCTACTACAATACCTGAAAGTGATATCAGGATAGTCCTTGAGAATGCTGCCTCTAGTGCATTTTGCCAAATCCAGGTTTAAAGCACAGTGTCAGGACATCAGGTTTATATCCTGGATTCAGTAACGGCAGCAGTTCTAAATAAAGCCAGGTGCATGCTGTGCGATTTTGGCCACGATTTGGTCGTCTTGGACAAATTTTGGGAAACCTGTAAGATATTGGCGTATTCTCTGACAGCCGATTAATGGCTTTGCTCCGTTTTATCTGGCAGTGTCCGAAGATTTCACACACTTTGCTCCAGCGTGACTTCTCCTACGACGACCATTAAACCGAGAACCGATAGGACCGTTAAACCCGATGGCACAATAAGCTCGACAGCTTTAAACCACCTCAGGGAAAATGTGTAAAGAATCAAGTGAACAGTAAAGCATGAAGAGAAACTTATTGAGTTATGGAGGAAAAAAGAGCATTTAAATAACGTTTTTATTACCTTGTCTTAATGCTACAGATTGTTTTTGTTTGTTGCCAGCTACCATTAGCGGTGTGACATGGGGGATCATGTTCGTTCAGTCACAAATACCTATAAAAATCGCACAGTGTGCATTAGTCTGTTTCTTGTGTCAAATGCATGTGTTGTGTGTGAAGGCATTTGAAATTCTTAGCTGGATCAAATTATGAGGAATTCAATCCACATCAAAGTCAAAACAGACCATTAAAAAATCTTGCTTGATTAAGGATTCCTTCTGTGGACATCATGCTTTAATGTGAATTAGACAACAGTACATTCAGTTAAGTTTAATTCAGTTCCTTTAACAATTTATATTGTCCCAAACAGCTTTACACAGATAAAAAGGTTATAAAATTAGAATGTACAAGTTTAGTTCCTATATGTTTGTTCCTTATACGTTTATCTTTAAAGAGTCAACCAGTAGTGACAGTGACAAGGAAAAACTCTTTGAGAAGGTATAAGGAAGAAACCATGAGAGAAACCAGATTCAAAAGGGAATCCATCCTCATCTGGGTGGCACCGAATATCTATTCATTGTAGTTGTATCATTGCTGAAGTGTGCTGTTTAGTGATGTGCGATTAAATGCCGAACTGTTTATGCAAATCAGAAACTTTTTAGAATAAGAGTTTGAAATTGAAATTGTCTGTTATTACGGAACGGGGCATCAAGCGAACAGTCACTGAATAGTCAAAGCTTCATTGTTTTTTATTGTATTAGCATTGGGATGGATTGCAGTTGTGTTTATTACTCAGTTATTGAATCATTTTTTTGTAAACAACTGATGCTCAGAATAATTGCATTAGTTTTAAATGGTTTGTGTCGTTAACATTTTTTATGTTGCAGATATTTTGTCTAACGTGCATCAAGGTTTGCTTTATTTACAGTTTAACAGAATTTGAGAGATTTCAGTGGTCAGCTTTTTAATGATACTATTGTCATACTCATCATTTGAAAATCATGTTCACAGTTGTGAAGTCCGTACACATCACTAATGCATAGTAATGCATATACGTTTAAAACAGCGTTTAAAACAGTGTCTTATATTCATGTTTGCTTCAAAAGACGTCTTATACTTTTATGTACAATAATGTACCGGTACATTTATTTATGTATGGGTATGATTTATAATTATGAAGGTTTATAGACACAACCTGTACTGTGATTGGTCGTCTGTTTATCATACCTCTCGTACAAAGGCATCCGTTTGGGTTCTTACGGTAATTATAATTTTTATTACTGGTATTATAATAATATTATATTACTATAATTCTTAATTATTACAGTGGAACCCGGTTATCTTGACCTCGGTTATCTCGACAACCCTATTAAGTCGACGTTTTTGAAGTGGAACCGACAAATTCTCGCTTTTTCTAAGCATTTTTTATCGGTTATGTCGATGTTTTTTTATGTCGCCGAACCCTGATATCTCGAGCACAAGGGGGGAAATTTGCCATTTAACGTCGGTTATCTCGGTGCAGCCGCAGAAGAACTCGCGGAAGTGGCGGAAAAATCAAGTCTTACAGCTGCTACAGGTGTTGTATTGTATACTGGTGAATCTCTGCTGTTAGTTAGTGCACATATGCCTTTTGTTGTTAAATGTTATGCGATGAACGGGAGGCAAAAGCCGCGATTGGCGGCGCGGAACGTGGGATGACCAGCAAAATCATAGAATGAACCGGGATCGGGGGGGAATCCGCGATGCGCTTTGGGAAGAAAAGCGCAGCCGTTGAGAGAGCGCCGGTGGGAAGAAACGTACCGGGATACACATGCGCGATAACAGCGACTGCCGTGAACCAACATATACCAACAATAACAGACAGTGAGAGTGTGGAAGTTTAAATAGGAGCTGGTGATGATGCTAAACGAGCACCATATGTGCGCGATTGAAGCGGAGCTTCAGAGAAAGCGGCCGAGAAAGCACCTGACACGCTGAAGGGGGCCGAAGGGGGCGTGGCAGGTGGATTCCTGACAGATAAACATGTACTGTATGTATTTTTATAGCATGCCTTCATCAAACAAATCGCGGCAACGCTGTTGTGTAAAAAACACGTGCATGCACATTCTCATTTATTAACGCACATCATGTACATAAAGAAATTTCAAGCACGTTAATATACTGCCGCCATTTTGATTTTCGTTTATCTCGATCATCGGTTACCTCGATGCTTTTTGGTGACCCCCTAGGACATCGACATAACCGGGTTCCACTGTATATTAATATTAATATTTTATCATTCAATACATCATCGTGTGTTGCAACAGACCTATGGTACTACCGTAAATACATGATGACTGGCGAACATAACTAGGGCTTATTTTTGGGGAAACACGGTATTTAAATGATGATACTTGAAATAACATTAGTCAGGCAGCCACTGAAACATGAACCTTATGGGCCAGTTCATAAATGTATTTTCTGTCCATCTGTCAGAGCAATACATTTTTGGGCAATGACCAAAAAAAGCCACATGATTCGCCATCTATTCGCAATTGACATCTATTTGGGTCTCCTATCACTCAGTGTTAGTCATTATTATGCATTTTTTTTTACGGAACCAAAAGTTACACATTTCTTAGTTGTTCCATGACCATTTGTGTCATTCCCATATTCTAATATTTATAAGTAAACAGATAAACGGTCTAGATTTCGAGTTTTGTACAGTTTCAGTGTGAAGATAAAGGGCTGTTCTTGGTAGTGAAAAAACAGTCTGGAAAATCAAACCCTTTAAAGAGACAGCAAACACTTCAGAGTAAATACAGAACGTTCACCCACTGGTAGGACGTAAACCACATTAGAGTTTTAAGTTATGGTGGTTACTTTGATGCTCTTCATCTGTTGAAAACCAAACAGGTGAATGGGGAGGTTGGGACTGTAAATATACAGTATGTATATTTCCTACCCCTGATTTACCTGGTATTGATGTAAATATCTTTAGTCTAAAGCTAAAAGTCTGCATATAAAATGTTTTGTCAATGCAAAAAACTTATAGAGAAATCTTTTCACCATGTCATTAAGTATTGATGGAAAAGGTCTGTAAAATTATAATTGTTTTGTTAAAATTGACCAGTAAATAATAAATGCATTAAAAAATTAAAATAAAAAACCCTGCTTAAGTACAGAGATGAAACAGAGATGAACAGCTTTTATTCGTTTTCTCTGTGGATCAGGAGGTTTTTGCTTTTATAACAGGCCTGTTTTGTTCTTGGTTTATTTCAAACTTCAAACAGATTATACACAGGATATATTCTTCTGAAAACTTCTGGATCTATAAAGGAAATCGCTTTGAACATCAGAGACAGCCAAAACCCAGCCTTGTGACACTGTTGACATGCATGCGCCAGTGTATTCCTAAAAATCAGTTCTGAGATAAGAGTGTTAAGTGTTTACATATACTGGGGGAAATATGCATGTCTTCAAAAAAGATGAACACATTTACATGAACAGGACAATTTCAGGTCTATGGAAGTCAGACGGTAATGTCAATAATCTTGTGTTAAATAGTAGTTTAGGTACACTGAGTACTGATCATCAACTTGAGGGTCAGTAGGTTTGTTAATTAGATTTTAACAGACCCTGATTAGTCTCTACTAGCTCAGGTTATTGTCTGTGTTGGTTTCCTCTGGGTTCTCCAGTTTGCTCCCACCTTTGTAAAACATACCAATAGGCAGACTGTCTAAGATAAATTGTCCCTGAGCTGTGAATAAGTCCAGTATGTGAATGTGTGTATGGTGGACTGGTGTCAGAATCAATCTGTCAACCCATCCAAATGTACTTGTGTGTAATTGAGGTTATAATTTAGAGCAGCATGAACTGTTTATTATTACATCCTCTGGGATTTATGCTTTCACAAGATTTCCACTTTCCATATGATTGTTTAATGAGTTTATTACGGTATATCAACTATTCTTGGGTTGTTACCAGAGAAAGAATTTGATCATTATAATGTCTTTATAAGCCAGTTTATAGAATACTTAATGTTTTATTTGCATGCAAAATAGGGTTCCTGACACATTTGCTGTGCAGTAAAATATTTACAGTTATAATGATTATTATAAATGTTATATGGACACTTTGAAAATGTGCACTCAACAGATTTTTCCTCAGAATCTGCAGTCCTACTATCCATTCATTTCAAATAAAAGAATTTGGGGCTGTCTGCACCTTCTAGGCTAGGGCATCTTCCCCAACCTCCGGGCCGTGTACCGATACCATGCTGCGGATCATTCAGTATATAACGTCAGTATTTAGTAATAACTTTTTATTTATTTTATTTTGATGATGTTGAATTTTGCAGTCTGTTGGATGGGGCTTTATTTTAAAAACTAACATTTCCATTCGACCTATGCCAATTTCCTGCCGTTGTTTTAGTCGCAGTTCTTTTTTATGCTTTGATAAATGAAGCTCGGACTGATTCTGCATTATTGTGAGTTACATGTTCATGATATATGTAATAATTAAATTAAGAATTGATTAATATAATATGTATACTAGAATATGCATGATATCCCGCCCAACTCCCTCTGGCCGTGGAAAAATAGTTTTGCATGGAAATGGTCCATGTTTGAAAGAAAGGTTGAGGACTGCTGTTCGAGGCAATATTATTTGGACTGTAACCAATTGCAATGCTTTTTGAGATTTTAAGCAGTGTGCTGAATATTTTACTGAACTTTCACATACATGGATTTGACTCTTTTTTTTTATATTGAACACTGGCGCATTTTCCTGTTTGGTCCTGTTACAGTATGTAAGGATCCTAGTGCAAGTGATTTGTTTACTCGCTTTATATCTCGCTTTCTTTCATTTTCTCTCTGTTCCTTTCTCTCTCTGTTTATCCATCTCTATATTTATCTATATTTCTCTCAGTGATTATACGGGATTGCACATTTACAACTCTGTACTCTTTGTTTTTTAGGCCTTGGATCAGGACAGGACTTCACTGCAGAAAGTTAAAAAGTCTGTGAAAGCCATCTACAATTCTGGCCAAGGTAAAGAATCCCACACACATGCAGTGACACGGAAGGATTTGACGTATTGATGGTTTCTTTTATCAGTCTGCTAGTGACTTCAGACACTCAAGTACACACACAGCAAATCGAGCAAGGCAAGGGATTGTGAGTTAGAACATAAGTGTACTTTGTGCACTTTAACTTGAAATGTAAGCACTATATGTTATAAATGTGACTTGCTATGCTCGGTGCCTGTGCTTCAAAATTAAAATAAGAAATTCTGAATATCAGCTGAAGAGGCAGAGGACAACATTTATTACTGATCCAAAATAAACTGTGAAAAGAAAGTGACTTTGGAACTTGTTAGTGTATCTTTTGCAGTGTTGTTTATAAACAATGGAGTAATTATGTATATTTGAACAATTATTAAATGAATTTTTATGTAATGAAGGTGAAGATTGTATGATGTCTTTCAAAAGCTTTAAAACAATACAAGTAGATTTTAGTGCACTTTGGTGTGTTTCCAACATTGTGCCAATACTTCGAACACCCACTCAACACCTACTCATTTTCATTTTTAGTTTTTCTCTCTCTCTCTCTCTCTCTCTCTCTCTCTCTCTCTCTCTCTCTCTCTCTCTCTCTCTCTCTCTCTCTCTCTCTCGCGCTCTCTCACACACACACCACACACACACACACACACACTCTACAACTCCACAAACACATCTTCGATTATTGAAGTTGTTTCTTCAGGCTGTAATGGTTCTTTTGGAGAATCGCAGACAATTTTACTTACTGCATTTTCTGCTTTGTGTTTTGTCCCTGCTGCCATGAGGTCATTAGACAGACCTGATTTAATTTGTTCCATTATGCAATGCCAACAATTTAGAAAAAGCTCATTAGCTTACGTGATAGGGGTTAATTTCAGTATTTCAGCTGATCTTGTGTGGTGATTTCCACTTCATTCCAACGAAATAAGGCTTACTCATTAGTGTACACGGCACAATGTAGTTACACGGCTGAATAAGTGCAATTTTCCTTAAAGTGCACTTCATATTGTTATTGTTGAACTTTCGAAACATCACTGGGTGCAGGCTCTGTGTGTCAGACTGTTCATTTTGATACTGAGACCAGGAAGTGAAAGAACAGAGAAGATTCGGAGTATACATGACGACTGGATCATAAATGTAGTGTTTTTTATTTACAGCACACCTGATTATAAACATTTCCAGTTATAACATGATAGGTTCATTTTAATGTGTTTGATCTTATAGAAACTATTGTTTCCAGAGTAACAGCTTAGACAAAAAGACTTGTAGAGACGATTCTCCAAAAAGTTGAATACTAATCATAAATAGATTTAGTATCTTTCAAGGGTAAAAAAGGGAAAAACCTGTTGGTGTTTTGTTTTAAGGCAACATTTACTCAACATTTATGGAAAGACTCTTCTGTTCTTTATAACAGTTAGTGGCAAATCTGTAATTTTCATTGGAATTTAAAAAAGAAACTTTAATTCCATTCAATTTAGTTTTATATGTATAGCACATTTAACAAAGCAGCTTTACAGAGAGAAACACTTTATAAAATATGAAGTTATATGTTAGGACCTATATTATAGGTTTTCCCCAATGAGTGAGCCAGTGGTGTTAGTGGCATGGAAAAACACTGAGAGAGAAAGAGAAAGACACCTCACGTTGTTGAGGTGTATTGCTCAGTGATGCGTCCTTAAATGCGGAACTGTTCATTTGAATTGCAATCCTAAGCCATTGAAGTGGACTGTTTTTATTTATTTATTTATTTATTATTATTAATTACAGTCCAACTTAGTTATTTCATCCAAAAAAAAAAAAAGAAAATTAAGAAGTCTCTATTTTTGTGCTAAATTCAAGAGAAAGAAAAAAGAGAGGATGAGGAGCGGAAATGACTTTTTTATAGCTGCTATGTAACTTAAATAATAAAAGGAACTGGTTGTACGGACATTCCACATTAAATGAAGCAAAGTTTCAAATTATATGATGTTTATTTATAATAAAAGAATTGTTGGCACACTTCTGTGGTATAAGTGGAATACAATTCTTGATTGTGTGTGTGTGTGTGTGTGTGTGTGTGTGTGTGTGTGTGTGTGTGTGTGTGTATATATATATATATATATATATATTCAAGATATAATCATGATATACTCATTATGTACTTTATTTATATCACTATTATCAGATAAGCCAGATGTCGTTACAGGCATTTTGCAGATAAATGATTGAGTACCACACTCACTCATTTATGTTGCACTGTAACACAGTTTTGAATATATGAATATATTCTTGTGTGTGTTTGTTTATGTCTGTCTAGAACATCTTCAGAATGAGGAGACGTATGCTCAGGCACTGGATAAGTTTGGTGGGAACTTCATCAGCCGGGACAACAATGACTTGGGAACGGCCTTTGTTAAGTTCTCCACTCTTACAAAGGAGCTCTCGTCCCTGCTCAAAAACCTGGTGAGCTTTTATATCAGTACAGTGTGTGTACAGTGTGAGTTCAGTCCTCAGCTCAATTGCTTGGTGTGGGACTTATATAGTATTTATATAGTATTGAACATTGGAAGCTGACGTTTTGCTCAGGGGACAACGTATAACTTCAGCACATACCGTAGTTTGGATGAGGTGTTGGCTGGATCAGCTGCTTGGTGAGTGCTTCAGAGTGCTGTACACCGGTTGCTCTGCGTTGGTGGAACCTACTTGCATGCCGAGTACAAAAATGTGCGAATGTGTGTATGATTGTGTGAGTGTGGGTGCAAACGTTCTCACTTCCTGGCAATAGCATTGAGAATATGTGTCAGAAATATAATGAGTAGGAGACACAGCAACAACTACACTTCTTCTCTTGTTCACAGACACACACACAAGTGCACACACATGTGCGCACACAAACACACACAAACACACACACACATTACATGCAAGCAGTGTCTACAGAAGGCATGTGCTTAATGTGGTATTTTTCAGCTGGTGTCTGACTAAAGGAAAAACATAAAAAAACTACAATTTTATTGTGTCATGTACCTCTCTCGCTCATTCTCTCTCTCTCTCTCTCTCTCTCTCTCTCTCTCTCTCTCTCTCTCTCTCTCTCTCTCTCTCTCTCTCTCATATATATATATATATGAATGTATGTGTGTGTGTGTGTATATATGTATGTGTGTGTGTGTATATATGTATGTGTATGTGTATGTGTGTGTGTGTGTGTGTGTGTGTGTGTGTGTGTGTGTGTGTGTGTGTGTGTATATGTATACATATGTCCTTGTTTGGTCACTTACACTTTCTCTGTGGTTTTTAATTAGTTTAAATTGTAGCTGGTGTGTAAAGCTTCTTCCTGTCTAATACACACTGTGAAAATGTATCAGTGTATATGGTTTCAATGAGTTCTATAGTTTATCAAAGTCTCAAATACACAGACTCACATACACATACAAACAGACTCACTCTCTCACACACACACACACACACACACACACACACACACACACACACACACCCTCTAAACACCCTCTGAAATGATTTTTAAATAGACAGTAGGAGTAGTAGTAGTCTGGGCTTTTTACCTTGTCCTTTACCAGCACTGTCCAATGGCTTGAAAAGCACAATATTTTTTTACACAGTCATAAACCATGCATCATAAAACAGGGTTTCAAACATAAATTGAGCCTGGCCACATCGGTGTTTATGTGGGCATTTTCAGGTCTATAAACTAAAGCGGTTAACATATCAGTGTGATATAAATTCTATTGATTAACTAATAACCAGCTCTGAAAATAGGAATAAGATGATTGTAGGTAAAAAAAAAGTGGTATCTAACAGGCTATTCAGCTATAAGAAGCCTTTGGTGCTCTTTATTGTATTTATGTTAAGCTTTTCTTATACATATATATATATATATATACATACATACATACATACATACATACATACATACATACAGTATGTATATATGGGCTGTCAGTCAGTTGAAATCGTATGATTGTCATGAGTAAACTCGTGATTATTCTCAACATAACGGCACATTTTTTTTGTTCTAAATGTACCTCAAATGAATTTTCAAGTTTTTAATACTCTAACATGGATGGGCATGGACAAATATGGATGCATTATGCAAATGTATATAATCCGAATGTTTAGTGATTAAAATTTATTTTTTTGGTGGATTAAAAAAAAAAGTCCTGAAGCAGCAAAACAGACCCAGACCATCACACTACCACTACCATATTTTACTGTTGCTATGATGTTTTTTTTCTGAAATGCGTGTTACTTTTACACCAGACGTAACGGGACACTCACCTTCTAAAAAGTTCAACTTTTGTCTCGTCAGTCCACAGAGTATTTTCCCAAAAGTCTTGGGGATCATCAAGATGTTTTCTGGCAAAACTGTGATGAGCCTTTATGTTCTTTTTGCTCAGCAGTGGTTTTCGCCTTAGAACTCTGCCATGCAGACCATTTTTGCCCCGTCTCTTTCTTATAGTGGAGTCATGAAAACTGACCTCAACTGAGGCAAGTGAGGCCTGCAGTTCTTTGGATGTTGTTGTGGGGTCTATTGTGACCTCTTGGATGAGTCGTCGCTGTGCTCTTGGGGTAATTTTGGTCGGCCGGCCACTTCTGGGAAGGTTCTCCACTGCTCCATGTTACATTTGTGAATAATGGCTCTCACTGTGGTTCGCTGGAGTCCCAAAGCTTTAGAAATGGCTTTATAACCTTTTCCAGACTGATAGATCTCAATTACTTTCTTTCTTTCTCATTTGTTTCTGAATTTCTTTGGATCTCGGCATGATGTTTAGCTTTTGCGGATCTTTTGGTCTACTGCACTTTGTCAGACAGGTCCTATTTAAGAGATTTCTTGTTTGTGAACAGGTGTGGCAGTAATCAGGCCTGGGTGTGGCTAGAGAAATTGAATCAACCACAGTTTTAACAGGGGGGCAAACACTTTTTTACACAGGGCCATGTAGTTTTGGATTTTAATAATAAAATAATAAATAATAAAAACCTTCATTTAAAAACTGCATGTTGTGTTCACTTGTTATTTTTTACTAATATTTAAATTAGTTTGATGATCTGAAACAAATAAAGTGTGACAAACATGCAAAGAAATAAGAAATCAGGAAGGGGCAAACACTTTTTCACACCACTGTACACACACATATCTCACTAAAATGAGTACAACTGTGCCACTGTGTATATGTATATGTATGTATGTATGTATATATATATATATAATGTGGTTGTTGGGGTTGTATATATACACACACACACACACACACACACACTTGCATATTCATTGATACACTTTACATGTCTTTACACTGGTGACGCCTTTCAGGAGTCTTTCGCAGAATTACACAAAAGGCCACCACCCAACACATTTCTCAACCTTCTTTTTTTAACCCGGTTATCTGGTGTGAATTCTTTATATTACTGTTCCACTGTGAAAAAGGTTTTTGTTTTATAGACCTCAAGACTGACGTGTGACTGCAACTGACTTTGGATGGGAGTTGATGATCTGATGATTTGCTGTCTTAGAATAAAAAACATGATATTCTCCTATCTGTGACCAAAACCAGTCAAGAAAAGTTCAAATTTGTCATTAAAATCTTAGGGTATGATGCCGTTATATTGTTTAAGCCTCCAATAAAAGGACTCGGGGACAAACTGTGTGTGAGACAGATCTCACAGCACAGTTACAAATACATTAGTGTCAGTGGTGAAACACTGTGTCTCATTATTTTTAATTTTTTTATTTATCTGGTTTTTTTTTTTTAAAAGAGAGAGAGTGTATTTAATAAAAAAAAAAAAAAAGAATACAAATTCTGCAGCTTTAGTTTACTACAGTCAAAAATGTAAGTGTTGATTAGAGTGATTGAATAGAGCAATTAAAATGATTTGTGCTTATTCTGGTTACTCACGTATGCGTAATGAGCATCAATACACCACAAATATTTTGTCTCAAAGACCTTTTCTTGCACAGGAGAAATAAATAGACACACGCTTGTTTAATGTGCATTGATGGCAGCAGACAGGATCTTTTGATTGATGTGAGGGCCGTTACTCACAGAGCGGGGTATCAGCTGAAATCTTTTGTTTAAAGCTTATTTGTTCCATGAGACAGATGAATAAAGCAAACCGCTTAAAGGCTTTATAAACACCACCTTTAGGAATCCATTTAGAGATACAACCTGTTTCTCTCTTTTTTACTCTCACTCACTCTAACACACACACACACACACACACACACACACACACTCAAACAGTTACATAGTCTGTGAGAAACAGTTTGTGAATGGCAGATTTGGGTCCTGCCAAGCCATCTAGCTCTGAATAAAGATATAACTAGGAGTACATTACCCCTGGCACCACAGTCACATGATGTTCTAAGGCTCTCCATTCAGCTGCTTCTGCTGTGCCACTTGATACTATTCCACAGGTTCGTTTCTCCCTGCTGTTCCTTCTGCTCTCCTTATTATTCAGATATTAAAGTTTTGATGTGATTGCGGCTATTTAGCCTGCTTGAAATTCAACCCCCCACCGCGGGTCGTTCCGGGACAGAATTTGAGATGTCACTGGCCCTTTACAACCTCACACAGCAGTGTGAATAGCAAACAGCTCAGATTATTTGAAGATGGCTTTACTGTTGCGGTCAGGCTTACGAAGAGCCATTCTGATGAATGCAGGGGTTCTCAAACTAGAGGTCAAGGCATCTCTACAAATAGAGTTGCAAGAGAAAATCAGTTCTCCTGTTTTGCAATAAATATTGCAAATTTTGAGGATGGATTTTGTGTTTCTATGTTTGAAAATGGAGTCAAGTGCAGACAAACTACATTTCTCACGCACACTCAAAATCAGGTGTCAATTATAAACCCCGCTTAATGTTGACCTGTATGACACCACCCTGACCTGAACTGTTGAACTCTATAACACGAAACTATGGTCAGTGTATCAATTTGTTGTTAATTACATGCATGTGATTTTTATATGGAGAGCTCAAATGTTATAGTTACATGACTTTTAAAGGTATTATAAATGTAATATCTATTTGTTGAGTTTATCAATTTGTTTAGGTCTTTGTTTAAATGGTTGGGAAATTATGGATTAAAATATCACTGAATGGCTGACGAGATGATCCTTCATGGATTATGCAATTGTTAATGGATTAATATAGTGTTTTTCTCTCTCTCTCTCTCTCTCTCTCTCTCTCTCTCTCTCTCTCTCTCTCTCTCTCTCTCTCTCTCTCTATCTCTCTCTCTTCAGCTCCAGAACTTAAATCATAATGTGATCTTCACACTGGACTCTCTGTTGAAAGGAGACCTGAAAGGTGTAAAGGGGGTGAGATTTATAGACTCACACACACAAACAAACCAAAACTGAACACAAAAATACTAATAAAGCAGTAAGCTTTAGTGATATTCTGGCATACAGGGAGTGGGCTGAAAGATGTTTCTGGCAGGCAGAGCAAGACGCTGAAGATATATTTAAACACCTCACTGCTAATGTGTGAACATCTATATGTACAGTATCTCACAAAAGTGAGTTAAACCCCTTACATTAGTATTTCTTCTCAAGGGACAATACTATAGAAATGAAACCTGGATATATTTGAGTAGTCAATGTGCAACAATGTTTGTATAGCGGTACAGATTTACTGTCCTCTAAAAATAACTCAACATAGAGCCATTATTGTTAAAATAACTGGTGACAAAAGTGAGTACACCGTAAGTGATAACAGCTGTACGTTGTTGAACTTTGCAAAGCCACATGTCTTATTCATCATGTTCATATTTTTGTCAGCGTGACGTGACCATACAAATTTGTGCATCTTGTATTAGAGCAGTTTAAATTTGGTGCTTTAAGTTCAATTCTCTCATACTGACCACTGGATGTTCAACATGGCCCTTGTAACAAAGACTCTCTGAGGATTTGAGAATTAGAATTGTTGCTCTTCACAAAGATAACCAAGGTTTTAAGATGATCGGTAACACCCTGAAACTGAGTTACAGTATAGTGGCCAGGGTCATGCAGAGGTTTTCCAAGACTGGTTCCACTCAGAACAGGCCTCGCTAGGGTCAATCAAAGAAGTTAAATCCTTGTGTTGTGCGTCAGGTGCAGAAGCTGCTTCAAAAAGCAGACGCATGAGTGCTGCAGCATTTGATTTAGAGGTTTCAGAATTGAAGGTTCGCTTGTCAGGGCTCAGACCATACGTCGCACACTGCAACAAGTGGGTTACCCGTTGTCCCAGAAGGAAGCATCTTCTAGCTGGTTCACAAGAAAGCCTGCAAACAGTTTGCTGAAGACAACCTGTCCAAGAGCATGAATTACTGGAACCATGTCCTGTGGTCTAATTAGATAAAGATAAACTTGTTTGGGGCTCAGATGTTGTCCAGCATGTGTGGCGACACAAAGAAAATTGTGTTTTGCCTACAGTCAAGCATGGCGGTGGTGTGGCGGCATCATGGTCTGGGGCTGCATTAGTGCTGCTGGTACTGGGGAGCTGTGGATCTTTGAGGGGAAACATGGATTCCAACATGTACTGTGACATTCTGAAGCAGAACATGATGCCCCCTTTAGAAACTGGTCCGAACGGCAGGTTCCCAACATAATGACCCCAAACACACCACCAAGATGACAACTGCCTTGCTGAGGAAGGTGAAGGTGGCCAAGTATGTCTCCAGACCTGAACCCTGTTGAGCACGGGTTCCTCAAGCGGAAAGTGGAAAAGCATCATGTGTATAACATCCAGCAGCTCAGTAATGTCATTATGGAGGAGTGGAAGAGGATCCCAGCAACATGTTGTGCAGACACAGTTCTGACATGTTCTCTTGGGGTGTACTCACTTTTGTTACCAGTTATTTTAACAATAATGGCTGTATGTTAAGTTATTTTTAGAGGACAGTAAATCATAACTGCTATACCGACTGCACATTGATTACTCTAAAATATATCCAGGTTTCATTTCTATAGTATTGTCCTTTGAGAAAAAATAATAAAATGGTTGCTGAAATGTGAGATACTGTCTCACACTATTAAACTGAGCCTAGCCTTTAGCTTAATGTGGCATAGTAAAAACATTATCATCATTAGTACTTCATAATTAATTTCTACATTTACTCAGAATAAGTTCCAGCGACTTATATTTGAGATAACTACTAAATTCTTTATTACATATTGCATGTATGTCTTTTTTGACAGCTATTAGATCCTTAGTCTAGAAATTTGTATGTGTTTTTACAAAGGTTTAATTGTGGTTTTACAAATGTTTGGTTTTCCAGTTGCCATTTAAGCGCTGAAGTGTGGTAGAGTGGTCAAGTCAAGTCAAGTCAAGTTTATTTGTATAGCGCTTTTCACAACAGACATTGTCTCAAAGCAGCTTTACACAAATCAACAGTGAAGGTGAATGGTGTGAATTTGTCCCTGATGAGCAGCTGTGGCGACTGTGGCAAGGAAAAACTCCCTTAGATGTTATGAGGAAGAAACCTTGAGAGGAACCAGACTCAAAAGGGAAACCCATCCTCATTTTGGGTGACATCAAGAGTTTGATCATAAATCTTTCAACAATACAGAACACTGGAGAGTGAGAACTAACATGAGTGAGAACTGTGGTGAAAGTATAAATTAACTCTGAGGTTCATGTGTGGTGAAGAGGTTTTGGTAGGGTATTTTTAAGGCTGCTGATGGCATTGCTAGTGCCTTGCTCTCAGTGTCAGTGTTGTTTCTGGAAGCAGATTTTTTTTTGTTTGGTGCAGCTGGCACGAGTGGGATTAAAAAAAAAAGCGATTGTTGATTTCCACTTGAGAAATTGCAGCTCTTTTTTGGGATGATGACTGTTTTGCATACTTCTTTTCTTACTCACTGCCTTTGCTTTTTAACTGATGTGACTGGTATTTTTATTTGTATTACTCATTCATTTTCTCTCTACTACCCTTTTTATCTGCTATTTGTAAACACACTGTTTCTCTTAATTGTATGCCTTTTAATCTATTGGCTATTTTAGCATTCCATGTCATCTCAAAACATCACAAAGACAGAATGAAAAGTGTGACTCTGCCTGCTGCTGCCTGCTGATTTATTGTTTTTTCATGTTTTCTCCTGAGGACCTGAAAAAACCATTTGACAAAGCCTGGAAGGACTATGAAACAAAGTTGTGAGTGCACCTGTATAATCTGCAAAAGTCTATTTATATTTTCCCAGTTGTGGCAGAATCTGTGAATATTTGTGTGTGCCAGATAATAGTGGAATGATAGCACTGTACAGGGTGCTTTTGAAGACCGATTGCAGGGGTGGGCATGTCTTAAATTTATTAGTTAGCTCACTGGGCAAGTAAAAACTCTAGTGTGCTGCCTGGTCCAATGTTTAGGTTGCCTGGAAACGTAATTGACTAGGCTGAAAAAGTGGGATCCGACAATATAATAAGAAACGTTAAAGTAGTTAGTAGGTTAAGGCTTTTGTTATTTGCTAATGAAGGGGAACAAGTGCTAGGCACCTGTCAACATGTGTTCATGTTAAAGTGTTTTAATAGTAATAAACTATGTTAAAACTCTACTTTAAAATGTTATTGCTTTATATTTTAATACATTATTTTGAAATTATTATATATATTTTTTTTATAAGTCATTTTACCTCAAGTATCCTATAGTGTCTCTCTGTGCTTTATATATGATATGAAATATATAACTATATTATAGTATAATTATGGTGTGTGCAACATCAAATCTTTATTCCTTCAGTACGAAGATAGAAAAGGAAAAACGAGAGCATGCCAAGCAACATGGTATGATCCGAACAGAGATCACGGGTGCCGAGATTGCGGAGGAAATGGAGAAAGAGAGGCGACTTTTTCAGCTGCAGATGTGCGAGGTGAGTACAAGAGCCACTAAAACTGCGAAAGAACAGACTTCGGTCTGATCCAGGTTCAAAACAAAGCAAAATAAAACAATGCAACTCCCAGCTGAGCACATTTAATGCAAATCTAATGTGGTCAGTGGTTTTGCTCAATACATTATCTAGAAAAGTAATTATAAATATTTCTGCATGCTGTTTTTGTGGTTTATTATTTATTGTTTTAAATGCAGCTGATGCCCTTCATTTTTGCAGTTTGTTCATTAAATCAATTCATTTGAAATCTGCACTCCACCTCAAGTTGGTCCTCTCTATGTGGTTTCTGTGCCAAAGTTAGTTTTTTGTCCAGAATTACATTTTTGTCAAACTGGTAGATTTTACACAGACACCAGACTGAGCCCAATAATACATCTTAATTTAATTTAAAATTAAATTAGGTTTGTGTCTGTTTGATAAACAAAGCCTCTTTATAATTCTGGTATGTCTGGCGCTGTCTTTACTGTATATCTGTGTCTTGTTCGTTCTTTCTTGTTTAATTCTCTTGGTCTTTTCACACATTTTACTGCGTCTAAATTACTATGTGCTGCAGAAGCCCAAGCCTCAAAGTGTATTGTGTTACGCTGACAGATGTATTCACACATGCAGTGAAATCAATCCAGAGCACAAATACAAAATGGCACACTTCAGAGAAACTGCAAGTTCAGGATTTTTATGCCATGATGTAGCTTTAGAAGATTTTGTGAAATTTTTTAATTTGTTGTTGGGCATTTCTTTTTTTTCTTTTTTTTTTCTTTGGGATAAACGCCATGTTTCTTTTTTTTAGAGTGAGTCTGTTGTGAAGAAGCTCCTCCTTAGGCATCTGTACTAGTGCAGAAATGAGGACATTTTATAACAGTATTAGAGTTTTAAAATAGAGGATTTGCAATTTTTCAAATGAAAATGTATTTTGGTGCTTGTTGACATCACATGGACAAGTGACAGCTATTAGTCAATATTATATATTTTCTTATGTGTGATTAGTTATAAAAGTAAGGATTGGTGGCATGGCAACATCTCTCTCTATTTGACCACTTGCAGTGTGTAAAGCATTGAAAATCAATCATCCAGACAAATATCTGTAAATGTTTTTAATGTCAAACTTCTTCCAAATGTGTAAGGATTATAAGAACCTGGCAATTCTTATGATATATATATATATATATATATATATATATATATATATATATATATATATATATATATATATATATATATATATATATATGTGTGTGTGTGTGTATAAAAAATTCCCTTTGTTTTTGCAGTACCTGATCAAGGTGAACGAGATTAAGACCAAAAAAGGTGTTGACCTTCTCCAGAACCTGATAAAGTATTACCATGCACAGTGCAAGTAAGTTGTGTATTTAATAAATTAATTATAAATAGCTTTTTATAAATCATTTACATACAGAGAATCTTCAATATATCAGCTGCTTCTACTTTATTATATATATATATATATATATATATTTTTTTTTTTTATATATATATACCACAGTTTTGTCTCTAATTTAGTTTTTTTCCACCCACCAATTAGGTCTCCATAATATATGACAGCTAACAAGGGGAGGGTAGGGACGATCATGTGCTTCTCATAGACATGAAACCAGCCAACCTTTTTTTTTTGTGTGTTCTTAACATGTTCATACATCGCTGCTCCAACGTTGTAGTGACGAGCAACCCATCAGCCAGCCAGCCAGTCACGTGGCAGCATTTCCATTTGAAATCTATCACTAGTTACCCCTCACCCTCAAAATTCTTTCAGGGGCAGAGTTAAATGAGGGGGAACCAGCAGCTTGGCACAGTGGTTCCTAACAAAGTGATGAGTTGAGAAAGGCCAGTGTAAGCACAATCTTCGCTCTATCAGCACATCAGCAGTCAAGTCCTATTGATTTGAGAGCACTTGCCTTGCAGTCCGAGACCTTGTTAAGTCATCATGCCTGCTGCAGATGAGCCCCGGACACAGCTTTTTTGGCTGCAGAGGTTTACTGAACTGTTCACTGAGCACCAAGGTTTCTCACATTCAGTCAAATACACAATGCGTCAAAGTTGTCTGGATGGTGCTTAGCAGCAGTGAGGAATTGTGGGTATTTTGGGGATCTGAGGGACATCTCTGTTTTGGCAGGTTGTTAAAGTTGGGAGAATATTACTCGTCTGTACTAGTAATTACAACCACTGCTGCTACACTGAAATGTTTTGAAATTGAGTTAAAGGATGATTCGATTAGCCTATCTGACTTCAGTAGCTTCTATTGCTGGTGTTTGAGCTGCGCGGTTAAAGAAAATGAATCAGTAGCTTTTGACCAATCAACAGTCCTGTGATATGTTATCAGAAGGTTTTGACTTGCTAAAGCATACTCACTGTTCTCAATCTCTCCTCTCTGTACTAAATCAGTTTCTTCCAGGATGGCTTGAAGACGGCTGATAAGCTCAAGCAGTACATCGAGAAGCTAGCTGCTGATCTTTACAATGTATGTACCTTGCATTGCAATTGCAAAATCTTTGGTGTGTTTCAATTCAGGATTTTCTTTTTTTTTTTTACAGTACTTCATCATCTATAACTTATTATCTTTTTGAGAAATATAAACTTTGAATAATTGACAGTAAAGCTCAAAGTGTCTTCTTTTTAAAGATATTTAAATTGTGTATGTAGCTTTTATCAGGAACTGTTAAACATTTAAAGTTAGAGAGGGCATTTCAGCTGTGAGTCCCAAAATCTGTGCCGAACACTTTTGTGTTAGAAGCAGTGTGTACAGTGTGTAGTTCCTCAACAAAATACCTTGTTGATTATCGTGTTACAGCAGTGATTGTCAAGGGGTGAGATGTTATTCAACTTTAGTTAGTTAGTCACTTTTCAAAGAGTTGGAAGCAGGAAATAGAGTCAAGTTGAAGGATCCGTGTGACTGTAGCAAGACCCATATTGTGATGGATCGATGACTGGGCCATCTAGAGCTTCTCTAAAGTATCTATAGCATTTCCAAAGGTAGGTAGAAAGTAAAGGCTAGACATGCTGGCTATGATGAAAAGGACTGGATACCCACAGAGCAGTCAGAGTGCCCATGCTAAACACCGTCCACCCTGAAACAGCTCCTGCATGGTGATGTAACGATCTGAGCAATATTCTGCTGGGAAACTTTGGGTTCTGGCTTTTATGTTGATGACACATACCACCTACCTAAGCAGTACTGCAGACCAAGAAAACCTCTTTATGGCAACAGTATTCGATAATGGATTTGACCTCTTTCAGCAAGAGAATGTGTCCAGTCCCACTACAAAATATGTTTAGGACTGGTTTAAGAGAAAGAGTTGACAAACAAATGAGTTTAAAGTGTTGCCATTGTAACTCGTTAATCAAACATAAATTTGTGTGTGTGTGTGTGTGTGTGTGTGTGTGTGTGTGTGTGTGTGTGTGTGTGTGTGTGTGTGTGTGTGTGTGTTCCTTAGATCAAACAAACTCAGGATGAGGAGAAGAAGCATCTCACAGCATTGAGGGATCTCATCAAGTCCTCCTTGCAGTTAGAGCAGAAGGAGGTAAGCAGACCCTCTGGTTTGCCTCAAATTAAAGTTTTGGAACCAAAGATTACAGGGATTGATATTTTAGTTATACGATAAAAGGGGTAGAACATTTTGAACTTTATAAACTAGAGATTTGTCTGCCCCTAAATGGATTATGAGTTTTGATTAATTCCATCATGCAGTTGGGAGTTAGGAGTCTTCAATTGATGCATATATTGTGAGTCCTGCTATTTCTGTTCAGGTGCTCTAGACAAGTGTGGCACTGATGTTTAGCTTCTCAAGCATGTTCATATATACATGCAGGCCTGTATGTGTGAGAGTGAGAGAGGGAGTACCCAGTGCTGTACCATGCTGGTAGCCAGTATGAGGTCGACCTTGCTGGTAACCAGTGTTGTGCCCCACTGGTTGCTCAGGAGAAAGTCACTGACTGAAAGACCTAAAGCTCTATTTAGTAACATTAGCTGAACTTCAGTAGCTATGTGCCTTTTACCTTACGCAGGTCAACCGTGTTGTCTTTTTTTGCTTTTTTTCCCTTTCATTTTCACACACAACTGTACCGCTGTGTTGTTCACGTGCCGTGCTTTTTACACTTTCTCCTGTGTTCTTCTTATTTGCTGCCTTTCTGGATTAAAGTCTAGAAGAGTAAGTTCAGCATGCAGTGTATTTTGAGTTAATGTTAAAGGCAAGAACTGTTTCTCATGCTGTTTTTGGTGTGAGCGCTTTGTAGAACATTCATTTAGGTTTATTACCTGCGATTATTTTACTCTCTTTTGTGGCTGCTATAAAGAGCATGCACATTTGACAGGGTGTAGTGTTTGTCTTTGTGTTTATATGTTTATACCATGCACATATATATATATATGCTTGTCATCGGGCAGGACTCGCAAAGCAAGCAGGGAGGATACAGCATGCACCAACTGCAGGGTAACAAAGAGTTTGGCAGTGAGAAGAAAGGATACCTGCTGAAGAAAAGCGATGGGTAGGAATGCTTACAGTATGCATACACACTTTCTTCTGCCAGAAATAATTTCAGATTTATTGAACCACATCAGCAGAATGTGACTTTTTTGTCTTTTGTGTGTTTGTAAGGAAAAGTTTCTTTGCACACGTTTAGCAAGTGTTAATGGTACAGCTTTTTCTCTCAGGCTCCGAAAGGTATGGCAAAGAAGGAAGTGCTCAGTGAAAGGAGGAATTCTGACCATCTCTCATGCCACAGTGAGAAACAGTTACACACACTAAAAGTGCCTAATTCAAATACTTTTAAAATATAACAAAGAATTATTACTATTATTAACCAGGATGTTATTCAATCTAAACATAATGGCTTAATTTGTTTGTCTTTTTGCTTATGTGTGTGATTACAGTCAAACAGACAACCGGTCAAACTGAACCTACTCACATGTCAGGTCAAGCCGAGCGCTGAAGACCGCAAGTGTTTTGATCTCATTTCCCGTAAGAACAACAAAACCCCCTTTCAGCTATTTCCACTTTCACTTAAGTTGAGAAATGAAACAAAGCAGAATTGATTGAAACACCAGTCCCCAACCGTTTTCTTTTTTATATATATATATATATATAATATTAGAGGTGGTGAAGGTGGATGAGTTCAGGTGCCTGGGGTCAATTGTGCTAAGTAATGGAGAGTGTTTTAGAGAATTGAAGAAAAGAGTGCAGGCAGGGTGAAGTGGGTGAAGAGTGTCTGGAGTGATTTGTGCTAGAAGAGTATTTGCAAGAGAGAAAGGAAAAGTTTATAGGACTGTGGTGAGACCTGCGATCTTGTATAGTTTAGAGACAGTGGCATTAACTGGAGGCAGGAGGCAGAGCTGGAGGAAGCAATGTTGAAGATGTTGAGGTTTTCTTTAGGAGTGACGAGCATAGACAGGATTAGAAACGAGTTTATTAGAAGGACAGCGCATGTAGGATGTTTTGGAAACAAAGGTGAGAGAGGTGTGAATGAGATGGTTTGGACATGTGCAGAGGAGGGACATGGGGTATATCGGTATAAGAATGGAGCCACCAGGAAGGAGTAAAAGAGGAAGACCAAAGAGTAAGTTTATAAATATGGTGAGAGAAGACATGCAGGTAGTTCATTTGAAAGAGGCAGATGTAGAGAACAGGGTAGCATGAAGACGGATGATCCGCTGTGGCGACCCCTAAAGGGAGCAGACGAAAGAAGAAGAAGATGAAGATATATATATATATATATACAGTGCCCTCCACAATTATTGGCACCCCTGTTTAAGATGTGGTCGTGGACTTCTAAAAATTCTCCTTTTTTTTTAAAACAACATAGAACCCAAATGCAAAAAAAGAGAAAAATCCAACCTTTCATTTAAGTACATAACTTTGGTGGTAAAAAAAAATCATACATTTAGAAAAAAAAATAAACTTGAAATCATGTGTGCCACAATTATTGGCACCCCTAACAATTCCTCTGAAAAATTTAATTGTTTGTTTTTTTTAATATATTTTTCTGTAGTTGCTAAGGTTGGTCAGGGTATCTAGGGACTTTTAATTAGTAATTCATGATTTCCTGTTTCCCTGGGGTATAAATATGACGTGACACAGAGGCCTAATTCTCTTACCCATTTGTCAACATGGCAAAGACAAGAGAACACACCATTCAAGTAAGGCAGATGTGTGTCGACCTTCATAAGTCAGGCAATGGCTACAAGAAAATAGCCACTCGCCTTAACTTGCCGGTATCTACAGTCAGAGGAATCATTAAGAAGTTTAAAACAACTGGAACAGTGACAAACAAGGCTGGAAGAGGTCCCAAGTTTATCTTGCCACAACGCACAGTGAGGAGGATGGTAAGAGAAGTAAAAAAATTTCCCAAGCTCACCGTCACAGAATTGCATCAAAGAGTGGCATCTTGGGGTCACAGAGTCTCCAAAACAACCATCAGACGCTCTCTACATGCCAACAAGCTGTTTGGGAGGCATGCAAGGAAAAAGCCTTTTCTGACTAACACTCACAAACGTAAACGTCTGGAGTTTGCTAAGCGGTACTGGGACTTCAACTGGGATCGTGTGCTTTGGTCAGATGAGACTAAGATTGAGCTTTTTGGCAACAAACACTCTAAGTGGGTCTGGCGTAAAACAAAAGATGAGTATGCCCAAAAACACCTCATGCCCACCGTGAAGTATGGTGGAGGATCTGTGATGCTGTGGGCCTGTTTCTCTTCCAAAGGCCCTGGGAACCTTGTTAGGGTGCATGGCATTATGAACGCTTTGAAGTACCAGGATATTTTAAATAAAAACCTGATGGCCTCTGCCAGAAGGCTGAAGATGGGTCGTCATTGGGTCTTTCAGCAGGATAATGATCCAAAACATGTGGCAAAATCTACACAAAAGTGGTTCAGCAGTCACAAACTCAAGGTCCTCCCATGGCCATCTCAGTCCCCAGACCTCAACCCAATCGAAAACCTGTGGGGCGAGCTAAAGAGAAGAGTGCATAAGAGAGGACCCAGGACACTGGATGATCTAGAAAGATTGTGCAAAGAAGAATGGTCAAAAATCCCTCTCTCTGTGTTCTCCAATCTTGTGAAATGTTATAGGAGGAGATTAAGTGCTGTCTTGTTGGCAAAAGGAGGTTGTACAAAGTATTAACATCAGGGGTGCCAATAATTGTGGCACACATGATTTCAAGTTTTTTTTTCTTCTAAATGTGTGATTTTTTTACCACCAAAGTTATGTACTTAAATAAAAGGTTGGATTTTTCTCTTTTTTTGCATTTGGGTTCTATGTTGTTTAAAAAAAAAAGGAGAATTTTTTGAAGTCCACGACCACATCTTAAACAGGGGTGCCAATAATTGTGGAGGGCACTGTATATATATATATATATATATATATATATATATATATATATATATATATATATATATATATATATGGCAATATATAAGAGAGGTGACCAATAACCCGATGGTCACTATGATTAAGCAGTCAAGACAACACAGGAGTGGCTTAAAGACAAGTCTGTGAATGTTCTGGCCGGGACAGAGCCCTCACTTGCACCCTATTAAACATCTCTTTAGAGACCTGAAATTGGCTGTCCACCGACGGTCCTTAATTAAACAGGCTCAGGCTTTATTGTTGCCAAAAGTGCTTAACCTAAGTATCGATTAAAGGGTCTGGATACCTGTGAAATAAAGTTTAAATCTGGGTTGCCTCAGAAACATATTAAGTGGTGGACCGCAAGTTGGTTTAGTCTCTGCCTCACACTTTTAGTGCATTATTATTATTATTATTATTATTATTAAACTTGAAAACATACACAACAATGCCAGAGGGGAAAAAAAAGATACTCTGTCACTGTGGCTACTCACACCCGCGCTATTAATTCTTTAGCGTTTTATGTCCAAGAATTTCTGAGTATACAAAGTATAGTGGTTCATCTTGAAGCCCTGTGAATACTTTCCCGATGCACCGCAATACATTTTTTTTGCCTATATTATATGAAAGACTACAACTATAGAGTTTTATAGTCCTTTTTTTGTTGTTGTTTTTATGTAGATAATCGCACATATCACTTTCAGGCTGAGGATGAACAGGAGTTTGTTATGTAAGTATATTTACTCTTTATTACCCTGTTCACAGCAGTGTGTACCTAAACCTACTATACTTTGTATTTACAGTACAATTTAAGTACTATCCTAATACTATGATAATGTAAACAACATAATTCAGTCTTATGTAAATTATTAAATTAGTTTTAAGGAACACAAATTGATTAAAATAATGCTCTGAAAATCTGAGAGCATAAGTATACTGCAGTAGCAGCAGTTATGATGGTTAAAGGTTCCTACTATAATATAATATATGCCCTAAATGACCAAAAGAGGTCAATCAGTGCCCTGAAAAGCTTTCACATAGTCATTCAATGAGACCACAGCATCATTTTCCCACACCTCTGTTTTGTTCTTATTTATAGCCAAACTCCTCCTTCACCTCTATTTCTCTCATGGCCTTCCATTTCCCACTCACACATTCTTGCTTCAAGATCCCTCCCACTGAGGCAGTGTGTTGCTGCAGAGGTTCATGCTGAGCTATTGGAGGTCTAATCATTACGAGTGCTTTAAATCGACACTTTAGCATTTTCTCGCCTGTCTTTGACTCTTCAAGTCATCTATTAAAATGTCAAATGTCGTCTTACAGCTTTTCTTGTTCCAGTCATGGGGACTATTGCAAGCACATAGTTTACTGAGTAAAATATATTTAGGTGTCATAGAAACAGTATTCCCTGTAGCAGGTTTTGATTATAATGTTCACATCCTGCATATGCTGCCAATTAGAAAACCACTGATTAATTTGTTTATCACAAAATGGAGTAATATATGTGTGCTTTTTGCTTTCTTTTTTAATAAAATAAATCCTCTGAGTGTATTAAAATTAATTTAGGACACATTTAGGGCTATGTTTAATTAAAGTAATGCTTTTGTATTTGGATAAATCCCAGTTAAATTAAGGTAGACTTCTTTGTGCAAATGTTTGCAAATAACTAAAAAAAAAAAAGTTTTTGTTTGTGAAAGTGAATTATGTGTAATTATGTGCACCTGCATTACCAGCTGGATCTCAGTGTTAACTAACAGTAAAGAAGAGGCGTTAAACATGGCGTTCCGAGGAGAGCAGTCAGCAGGTGAAGATGGCCTGGAGGAAATAACTAAAGCCATTATTGATGATGTCCTGCGCATACCTGGCAATGAAGTTTGCTGTGACTGTGGTGCCGCAGGTGTGTACGTAAAGTCAATGAAGTCAATAATACATTCAGTATCCACATACATATGCACACATAATATTCACATACACTGTGTTTTGATTTTGTACTGATTTAAATAAAAGAAAAGGGCAGTGTTTAAAAACGTCTCTAGACTCCTTTGTAAGTTGCAGTCCTTTCTTGTTGCCGGGTCTTTCCAAAACATGTATCCTCCTTTTTTACCATAATTCCCTATGTCTTGAGTAGAGCCCCAGGGAAAGAGAAGCAGCCCAATAGCAAGCATTTAAACAAATCAGAACTCTTTTGGAGTAATATACTTTGATCAGATAAAACAAAAACCTCAATAATTTTGCAACATCTTAGCTCGTCATGTTTAAAGAAGCTGAATCTGGGGAGAAGATTGCTATTTCAATATGAAAGTGACCTTAGATATACAGCAAAAATAAGAGAGGATGACCTAGTGAATGTATAGATTTTGAAATTGTGAGTCATTCAGGGAGCCTCGTAAGCTTGTGGAATTATGATTTGCCAAAAGTAATGGTCCAAATTTGAAACACAATGCTGCAATAAGCGAATTACTTGTTACACTGGAAGTCTCAAAGCTGTAATTGCCAACAGCAGCATTGCAACAAAGCACTAATGTCGGGATTTTGTGGTTTCTGAATACTTTTTCTATTAATTTTTGTTTTTAAATGTATCTTTGTGTATGCTTATAAATAAATCTGTTTATAATTAAAGCATGTAGTCAAAGACATTATGTATAAAAAATATCTATACACTGGCAGTACAGTATAAAAAAAAAAAAAAAAAAAAAGCTTATTCAGTGTGAAAAGCCCTCAAAATGAGGTCATACACAGAGGTGTTGTTGACATAATGTCCTGATGTGCTCATGTTACCTCTTTAATCCTCTAGATCCAAAATGGCTCTCCACCAACCTGGGCATCCTGACATGTATTGAGTGTTCAGGCATTCACAGGGAGATGGGAGTGCACATCTCTCGCATTCAGTCCATGGAACTGGACAAATTAGGGACATCAGAACTCTTGGTGGGTTATTCAGCTGCTCCATAGCTAATAAAATAGCTAATAAAAATATTGGTTTATTGAGCTGTATAGCTGGTACATTCATTCCTCATGTTCTGCTTTTAGCTGGCCAAGAATGTTGGGAACAGTAATTTTAATGAGATTATGGAAGGAAATCTTCCTTTTCCATCTCCAAAGCCTACATCATCTAGTGATATGTGAGTAATTAAAGCTTCTCGCTTTATTACATATTTTTAAATAATCATTTGTGACCAAATGCATGTCGTTACATGTTCCTAGTTCTGTGACACTGTTTTGTTTAATACTTTAGGACCATTCGCAAGGAGTTCATAAACGCCAAATACGTGGATCATAAATTTGCAAGGAAAACTTGCAGCTCTGCAGTTGCGAAGATGAACGACCTGTACGATGCCGTGAGGTCACGTGATCTGTTGGCTCTCATCCAAGTGTATGCTGAAGGGGTAGAGCTAATGGAGCCACTTCCTGATGAAGGACAGGTAAGTCTAAGGTCTTGCTATAAAACGTATTGTTAACTACTTGACTTGGTGCTGACTGTTGAGTTAAATGTGTTTATTCTCATCCCCATGTGCCATTATTATATAGTGTAGATTATAAACGTTTAAGTAAATATGCAAGGATCTCATATTGTGTCTTTTATCTAAAGTGAGCTTAAAGATATATTTAATCAGCATTGTAGGTTTGCATTTCGAACAATATAAAATGTGGATACACCAATCAGGCATAACTTTATGACCACTGACCGGGAGAGTGAATAACACTGAATATCTTTTCAGCATGGCACCTGTTAGTGGGTGGGATATATGAGGCAGCAAGTGAACATTTTGTCCACAAAGTTGACGTGTTAAAAGTTAAAATAAGTGAGCGTAAGGATTGAGTGAGTTTTACGAGGGCCAAATTGTGATTGTTTGACGACTGGGTCAGAGCATCTTCAAAACTGCAGCTCTTGTGGGGTTTCTGGTCTGCAGTTTTCAGTATCTATCAAAAGTGGTTCAAGGAAGGAACAGTGGTGAACCGCTGACAGGATCATGTGCGGTCAGAGTTCATTGATGCACACTGAGCGAAGGCTGGTCCGTGTGGTTCGATCTAACAGACGAGCTTCTGTAGCTCAAATTGCTGAAGAAGTTAATACTGTTCATGCTCTAAAGGTCACGACTATTTTGGCAGCAAAATGGGGAACCAACACAATATTAAGCAGCTGGTCATAATGTTATGTCTGATCACCATGTTTCGTGTGACAATTCAACTTACTTATTTTATATATTTGTATTTGAATTTTGGTTCGGCTCTTTAATTTAATTAGATTTTCCAAATACTTTGTAAAAGAGATTAGTGGTTAGAGCTCTGCACTAAATGTTTTGCAGGAAGGTGGAGAGACAGCGCTGCACTATGCTGTGAAGACTGCTGACCACACATCACTGCACCTGGTCGACTTTCTGGTACAGAACAGGTGAAGGAACAATAACTTCTAGTTGCCATAGTTACCATATTTGAAGGGAAAATGTGGTGTCATTTAACAATTGCTTGATTGGATAAATGTATTTTGGTTATGCGGTCCCTAGTTCAGTTTGAGTCGCCTCTGGGCTCCTACATGCTGGTAGGTAGTTTGAGTACTTTAAGGCAGGGTTTACTCGTTTTTAACTATTTATACATGTAAACAATCTAAAGTCTCCTTGCATACTGCATTCATTTGAAGCAGCTTTTATACATTTGGTGCAATACCAAGATAAACAGTGGAGACAGAGAAGCACAAAGTCCTCATCAGCCTGAACAAGCTAGAGCTTTATTTCAAATTGCATAAATACCAACTACTCAATTCTATTTCTGACTGAAAACAGGACAATTTTGGAATTTTATCTCCATTATACTAAAATTCTGCTCGACAAAAAGTGAAAAAAGCCTACGAAATTGCTAAATATTTTACTGGTCTACTTCAGATTGAAACTTTTTTTGGATTTAGCATTTAGTGGATGCGGCTTTTAATCCGCCAGATGTACATGAAGTCACGTGTCTGGTATAAACCAGGCCAAAATCACCCGTGAGAATTCCTGTGCCCATGTGTGTAAAATGCTACATCTTGCCCAGTTTTTCTGAAATAGGTTCCAGGTCCTTGTTGACCAAAATACTGCATTACAAAAAAGGCATAATAGTAGAAGTAATAATAATAATAATACCATATCATTCCTGACATTACAGTAATTTTGTTCTTTTACCCTAATGGGTTCCTGCATTACTCATGTCCGAAGCATATCTTACTGTCCTTTCTAATGCCACAGCTTTAAGCATTCAAGCTAGCAAAGCTAAATCAATGTTGAGATCATTTAGTTTTTTTATTTAACATGCTATAGCATTGCATTTGCAAATGATTTTGTGTGTGCATGTGTTTAGTGGAAATCTGGACAAACAGACTGATAGAGGAAACACAGCCCTGCACTACTGCTGCATCTACGAAAAACATGAATGCCTCAAATTACTCCTGAGAGGCAAACCTGCTACTGACATCAGTGAGACACACACACACACACACACACACACACACACACACACACACACACACACACACACACACACACACACACACAGATGACATTTGGGGTAAAAGAAAAAAATAAATAAATGTAATACAGTTTTTTGTCTGAAATTCCAACCTTTGTTGCAACAACAATGAAATCAACCACAAACAGAGTCCACCCATCGACTTTTGTGTAAAGGAGAAGCTGCAGTGTCAGTTACAGTAGAAAGCTGTCTTTTCAGTTATGGAGGATTTATAACACGTGTTGCAATTATGTTGAGCATGTTCCTCATTTAACCCGTTTTAATGAAAAAATTTGAATGATTTAATTAGTAATAATGATCAGGTTTAGATCACAAATGGTTAGAATTACAAATTTGAACATTCTATCCCAGACCAGACTTTGACTATATGGAAAGAGTGACATTTGAGTAAAGGTCTTAATTTCTAAAGGCCATTCATAAACTATAGTATTGGTTTAAAAACACTTCTATATTGTCGGTTGCTGTTTGTGTTGTAATTTCTTACTGTCTGCTTTCATTTCTTATAGCCAATCACAATGGTGAAACATCACTGGATGTGGCCAGGCGGATGAGGATCGACCAGTCTGCAGAGGCAGTAAGTGAATAGTGTTGTGAAATGGCTATGCAGCCAGCAGTTCATGGACACTGGCAAGAATGTAATGAGCCAGTAGTTATTGAATTTTTTTTCATTGGATTTCTTTTATACCCTGCTAGACACTGGTAGATTTTGTTTTTTTATAGTACAGAACTTCACGAACTTTATGGTCAAGTAGATTTAAATAATGTGTGCAATAGATAATATGAAAAAATATCTCATATTATTCCTATTACAGATAATTTAACAAAGTTCCTTTTTTGGCAAATAAAAAGGTGAATTACATGATTAAAGGCTGCTGCTGAGACTTTGTCCACTAGATGGCAGCAGAGATTTAAACAGAAAAATAATGTTTTTTTTGTTGTCATTTGTTTGTTTGTTTGTTTGTTTTTACAATTGCTTAAGTTGATTCAAGCTGCAGAGGGGAAATTCAATCCAAAGGTTCATGTTGAGTATGACTGGAATCTTAGACTTGAGGAAATGGATGAGAGTGATGATGAGCTTGACGATAAAGTGAGATATTCCGCACTACACTTTGCTTTATTTTTACATTTCTAGAAAATTGGACATTTCTACTCTTAAACCAACATAATCATGTGCATAACTTTACCTTACCTATTCTCTTCCTCAGCCAAGTCCAATTAAAAAGGACCGGAGACCACAGAGTTTCTGTCACTCCTACAGCTTGTCTCCTCATGATAAACTCTCCCTCCCAGCTTTTCCTACCCAGCGGGATAAACCACGCCTCTCCTATGGCATGTTCACCAATCAGATATACAGTGTTTCCACTGACTGTCCCTCCTCTCCTGTCAGTGATGCACCACCTCTACCTCCCAGGAACATAGGAAAAGGTAAAGCAGACCTTAAGAACACACCAGTCATGCACAGAATTTGGCTTTCTCTTGTAAGTGATCTTTAGGCTGCCTACAGATGATTTCTTTCTCACTGATCAATCTGCTGTTATATTTATCTGTGACCCAGAAATCATTTACATTTTTATCAACATTAAGATGCAATAATTTTCTAAACGTGGTCACATGAATAGAGGATGTTCAGATTTGTAGACCATTTATTGATTTATTTCTTTTGTAAGTGTTATATAAAGTTACAGGAGTCTAAATGAAAAGTTTCCATAAAATTAGAAGTTCTAGGAGAAATCAGCTGATGATGTAATCAAATCTTTAACTAAAAATCTTCCCTAGACTTTTCCTTAAAACGTATACTACACAAATATACTTTCTCACAACCAAAAGTTCATTTGTATCCATTTGTGGCAATAAAAGGATCAATTCTGGAGCCAATTTATGAAAGTTAGTGAATAAGATGAGAATTAAGCTGGGGGGAAAAAGATTTTAAAAACTAAAGCACATTGTATGGACACAATGCTACAGAATCTGCAGTGGTCCATAGTCTGTAAATTGATTGACTGTAGGGGCACCCAAACACAAATACACATTCTGGACCTGAGAGCCTGAGATTTGTATTAATTTTTTCCTAAGGCCATGACTTAATTAGTTTTTTTTTATTTTTATTATTACTTTCTTTTTTCATGCTCATTTTATATATATATATATATATATGATAAGCATTTATATATATATATATATATGATAAGCATTTTTATATATATATATATATATATATATATGCTTATCAGCTGAAGGCAGATCTAAATGATCAAATATTTGATGTTGATTTAAATGTATTATTTGTTTAGATCTTTACAGCTTGCAGCATGTGGAAACATCTTTGTTTAGTAATATTCTATATATTTTAAATTCCTGACTAGGTTTAGTAACAGAACAGGCAGGTTTCTCTTAATACAACCAAAACCCTCGGTCTATACAGAGAAGAAACAAGCAGAGAGTGAGAGAGAAGAAGGGCTGGAAGTGGGAGGAGATAACAGACAGTGAGAGTGGAGGAAAGACAGGAAAATGGAGCGATTCAGTCAGACTAAACACTGCTTATTATCCACATTTTCAACACATTTTCTTTTAAATGATGTGAAGATGTATAGTTAATGCATCAGCAGGGAGGAGAACAGCCAGAGTACAACATAGCAGTGTCAGGTTAAGTGTTAGATTGAAACAGCAGTATGGGGTAGAAGTGTTTAAAATGAATAAACAGAGTTTAGAATGGAATGCAACGTTGCTTAAATTAAAATCCTTATTTCTTATTCTGCATTTTTTTTTTCTATTTTTAAATTGTTTTTATGCTTTTATGAATGATACCCTCTATGAAAACTTCATCTTTCTCTCTTTCTCTCTTTCTCTCTCTCTCTCTCGCTCTCTCTCTCTCTCTCTCTCTCTCTCTCTCTCTCTTTTACTTTTGCAGCTCCTTCTCTGGCATTCCTTGGTTCTCATTCACACTATGCTACTGTGACTTGCACTCGGCCATACATGAGTGACTATCTGCCTTTTTTGCTTCTTTCCTTTCCTTTTTAACCTTGATATGACCTCTTGTGAATCTCTAATGACATCACAAGAAGTTTATTACACTAACACTGCATTGTGATTAGAAACAGAATTTTGTGGCTTCAGCATTTACAGTGAGAGGAAACCTCTTTACACAGACATGTTTAGTGCATCTCTCTATTTCACGTTTACAGATTGACTTTGTACTCATAAATACGAATAAGCGTGTGTATTCATAAGCATTACAAGTTATGTTTAAAACAATGAAATTGATTAGGGGAAAATGATTCAGACCCCACAAATGAGCATCATTAGAGCATTGTTTTAAACTGTGACTGACAATTACTGCTCTAAAACATCTAGATTTTTGGAGCACTTTGGATTAATTATGGCCCATTCATCTTTCCAAATCGTCTTCAACTCCCCCAAGGTGTCACTGGTCTTTTTGATGAACTTGCAGATTTAAAATCTTTTGTAAAGTCTGGTATGTGCCAGATGTCTAGTGAATCACTTCTCTTCTATATGGAGATTATTGTGGAGCAGTTTAGATGTTTTCTGTTTAATTGTTGGTTCTTCTGCTTTCAGGTTGTCTTGCTTGTTTTTTGGGGGGGTTTTTTTGTTTTTTTGGAAGGTCGAATTCTGGCTTACATATATGGAGAACATGTTATTCATATTCAATTCAATTCATTTTTATTTGTATAGCGCTTTTAACAATGAACATTGTCTCAAAGCAACTTTACACAGATAATGTGGTGATTAAAAGAAAATATGTTCTTTAGATGTTATTTATGTTATTTCATATAAATCATTTAAGTATTTTATTATAATAATAATAATACATTAATAATGTTGCTGAGAGCTTAAGGAAAGTTCTTTATCTTTAACATGATCTTATACACCAGGTGCAATCTGCAAGAGAACATTTATTTGCAGCAATTAACTTCTGCAGTCAATGACTACCTAAAATCTAGAACCCATATACTCTGGCAGGTCTTTACCGTGCATGTTTTAAAGGCAAGAAATGTTCATCTGGAGTTTCATGGAATAGGTTTTTATGCTTATAAATACATACCTTGTTGTTGTTATATATTTGACCGGTACAATGCTTTGTGTGTAAATTTAAAAAGGATTTATTCACTTGGGGTATAAGAGAAACGCAAGTGTCCAAATACTTTCCTCTCACTATATATTGACTGAATATTTTCACTGTTTGCTTCTTAACATGATGCTGACACTACTAATGACCTGAATACACATGTTTTGTGTCATTTCTATTTTCATTGCAGTTTAACTGCATGATGAGTTGCTGCAGAAGTGTTTCATCAGAGCTTTGCCTGAGCTGTTGCGCATCTTTTCTTGGTGATCTTGGACTGAGCTTTTTATTGGTTGCTAAAGTACAGAAATGATCTAATCGTATGCTTTAGTGTACTATATCTTATCTTATCTTAATGACTAACAGACCCTGAGAGATTTAGTTTTAGAAAATCTTTCTGTCTGAATGTTCCACGGTGTCTGCGTTTTGTTGTGCGGATGTTTGTTCAGTGAATTCTACTAATGCATTTCCTTAACTTGCCTTCACCCATATGTTCATTTCCTTCTGTCTTTTGGAGTGATTATGGAGTCCCTCATTTTCTTCCAGAATAAACCAGAGATCTAGCTTTTTTTGAAAAGTGTTCAGCACCGTCTAAATAGATTTTAATCACCATTTACTCAATTTTGGGTCACGTTCAGTACAAAAATATGTAGCACTGATTTCACAGTGAGAGCTGTGTAATGTAATGTGATCATTTATCAAAGATAGAGTTCAATTTTAACCTTAACTGTGTTTATGGAAAATGTCTAAGCATCTGCATCTCAGTCTCACTCCCTGCAAAGATCAACCTCAATTCCCAAAAAAGTTGGTACGCTGTGTAAGCTGTAAATAAAAACAGAATCAGTGGTTTGCAAATCTCAAAACCCATTTTTTATTTACAAAAGAACATAGAAAACACCTAAAATATTTCAAATGAATCTCACATATTTTGAACACTTATTCAAACAGTTAATAAATAGTGAAATATTGTATCACTACATGCAAACCACATTGTACATGTACAGTACAGTACAGTAATGTGTGTTCTGTTACATTCCCCCTTATACTGCTGCAATTTGCTAATGATTAACATTGTTTCATTTGTAAATTATCGATAAAATGTTGTTATATACATTTATAACTTTGTTTAATGTCCTTAAACCCCTGTGACTAAGTATATCTTATAGCAGCTGTAAACATTTTTTGTTAAGTAAGATTAAATGTATTCATTTATACCTAAAATCCACTTCTAAAATCATAAATACACTGATGCTGTTGGTTCAGATTTTTCCAGCACACTCAGTATATAAAGTTGTGTAAGAGTATTGAGTCATTATTACACTGTCTGGTGTAACTCAGTAAGGGACAGATTCCTTATTACATCCAGCTTAAAGTTTCTTCTTTCGTATCATCTTTAGGAGACTCATTTGATTACTGTTATCCAAAATCTTATTTAACAATCTGCCTTGTTAAATAACACTTTTAATGAACTGTTTATTATTAGCCATGCGTTATGTAGGTAGCCAGTCCAAGTCTGTAAATGAACAGTTACTATAGAAACAGTACTGTAATAGACTGAGCACGGGCATTTGTATCTGTGATTTGTATTGCAGTTGGACGTTTTTTCAGAATTGCAGATAGAGAAAATAAATCAACACCTTCTACCTGATGAGATTTAAGAAAACAAGCATGCTTTTAGTTAAATGTGACTGCTGCGTATTAACAGGAATATTTTTAATTCTGTTACATGCGAAACCTAAATACAGTTAAAATACCGTTTAAAATACAGAGTAGCTGAACTTGACCTGGCTTCTTTCTTTTCCTGACCATTTGCTATTCTTTCCTTTATAGTTTCCCACTTCCTCACTTTTTTTTTTTTATCAGAACAGTTGACGATATCAGTCATTGTTTTTGCCCATGATATCGTTGCATGCTATTGTGATTTTTGTTTTTTGTGTTCTTGTTTGTGTTTTTTTTTTTTTTTACCCTCGTTCTAGCTCCACCATCGTCGTCATCCTCCCCTCTCTCCCCTGGCTCCCAGATTCCTGCTAACAGCAGCTCCACACTGTCCAAGAAGAGACCCCCGCCCCCTCCCCCTGGTCACAAACGCACACTGTCTGACCCTCCTACCCCACTCTCACACTCACCCGTGTGTAAAGGTGCGCTCTCACAAGTCTTTTTACACCACTCAAGCTAAACCAAGGACTCCATGCCTCTTACCTGGCTTAACATGTCAGGTGTAGATCATTTTGACTTTAATACAATTCGGCTTTTAAAATTAATCTGAGAAACAACACAAAATAATTATCCTTTAGGTAGACTGTTTTTTTTTTGTTTTGTTTTTTTAAACAAAATTACAGTAAAAAAAAAAAAGCTTTTTTAAAACCTTTTGTAAAAAATAATAATAACCTTCCAAATGTTTCCTCATAAACATTTATCATTTTTATAAATAATGTCTATCAACTAGAAATGCTTGAAAATCTAACCCAGCCCCACCTTAATATTTTTTTTTTCAGAATTAAAATAATAATAATAATAATAATAATAATAATAATAATAATAAATAATAATATCTTGCAATAGTAAGACCTTTGTGTATTTTTAATTTGATTGTTTTTTTTTATGTAAAATACGATAATTACGGTTGTTTTACTTAACATTTCTATTTTATGGAACATTAGAATATTATTTTATGTATAAATTGATCATATAAATCAGTAATCATACCATATATAAAATCATTCAAATAATAGATACAAGAAAATGCAGCTTTCTTGCCAAAATGATAAAATCATTGGTTTTTCTATCCACATCTTTAGTTGAATTATTACATGTATATCTCGTGTCAGACAAAGTGTGATAGCATTTGAGAACTAGGTTAAAAGCTGACTTTATGGACCTGTTTTGGATGAACCAAATATGAGAAATGAACCCTGGTTAATTCACTACATAAGATATACCTTAAGATATACCTTTATTCTTCCCACAGTGGGGAAATTTCTTTTCCCAACATGTACTTATTCATGTCCATTTGTTTAACACCAGTTAATGTTGTTGTTTGTGATTTCATTGTTTGATTTCTTAGTTTTTAAACTTGTGATTTAATGTAGACTAAGCACTTTTTATTTGGTCTTTAATTATATGTTGCTATGATATGTGGCTTGAGTACATACTTTATCTCAGCTACCGACAGTATTGAAACCTGCGAGAAACCTTACAAATGCAGAAGATGGCAAGTTTTATTAGAAAGGTTAAGAAAGGCTGGGTAAACTAGGCTGTTCTTTGTATGGCAACTGTTTCAAAGTACAATGCAGCTAATGGAAGGCTCAGGCTGTCAATGACCCGTCCCACGTTCAGCATTCTGCAGGATTGGGAACATTTTCTGTGACTGTAAGGCCAGGCCTGGTCATAATCATTATGTTTAGTTAAATTATATATATATATATAAAACAACAGTAAAAAAAAAAAAAAGAATCGTAAAAGATACAGTGGACGTAAAGAAAAATGTCTATATCCCCAAATTTGAATGGTTTTGTGGTGTAATAAAAGAAACCAAGATAAACTATGTAGGATTTTGTTCCACTTTTACTGTACAGTTCTGTATTGAACGTATTGGAACGACAAGATCCTTTCATTTGTTTGTCCTGTTGTTTATTTGTTTGAGATCCAAAGATGTATTTGAGATGATTTTCCAATCAGAATGTATGTATAATATAATGTGTATAAGCATCTCTAAAGCATGCTGCCACCATGGGAATACTGCTTTTGGCTGATAAGATGACTAAAGGTTCTTGGTCTCATCAGAGCATTGCCACATTGTTTTAAGGGATTTATGTAGACTTGGATCATCATATTTTTTTTTTATCTGAATTTTTAGATATTTGCAATGGTGAAATATTGTTTTTCTTTAAATTTTGATTTATTTGCCGTACGATTACTTTTCAACACAAATTTAAATGGGATTGGTTCATTCTGAGCACAGACACTTGCTCAAATATATAAAAGGGTCTGCAGAAAAAAATTGAGTTTTTGGGGTTTTTTTTGGTTCCTCAATCACATCAATGGTAGAAAAACTGACATTATTTCTCTTGGTTTCATTCTTTGCATCACAATATCCTTCTATTTGTATTCCCACTGTATTTTCTGTAAAATTAAATGTATTTACTGTAAAATTAAATGTATTTACTGTAAAATTAAATGTAATAATGACCATTGGGCATTGCTGGTTTTCTAATTCCTGCAAGTTTAGGACTGATTTATACTTCTGCACTTACGTATCTGTGAGCAGGTCAGGGTGAAGTCATAATACTTGCATATTATGTAAACATGTCCACTAGGGGGTGTGCCACCTGAACCACAACAAAAAGTGTAAAATAATTGCCAGCTCTGATCAATTATAAACCAAGTCAGATTTCAATGAAAGCATTTCTGTAGCATTTTCTTTGACTTTCTTTGACTGTATTGAAGCAGACTGTGTTTTGAATACTAATAGACTTTATTAAAAAGTCTCAGTTAAATAATGGTTCAATAATTTTAGCCACTACGTCTACTATAAAAACTTGTACATTATATTCACACATCCAGAGCATGAACTTAGCTAGAGCAATTCAGTGCTGCACAAGAAATATTTTGGGTATTTTTACCCATATGCTAGTTTTCCATCTTTATTAAAATGTGAATGTTATGTCTGCCTTAAAATGTTAGTCTGAGGCCAATTTATCCTTACAATTATTTAAAATGTATTCAGATTTTTCCATAAACCTGAAAGAAATGTTTAATTCTCGGGATGTAACTACACCGACCTCATCGGCAACCAGTAAGATGATGTACAACACAGTATGCACATTTATGACTTACTCACACAAGCAAGTGTGTCCCTGCATGTCTGCTCCTTGTGATGCAGAAGTATAAGCCAGACCTCTTACTTTTATATGTGATGTCCTGTTGTGCATTTGCTTGAGTGGCAGATGTTTGAGATGAGTGAAATCACATTTATTCTTATTTGTATTGTCCATCTTTCTCTACTTCTTTTTCCTGTTATTATACTTATCTATACTTTTAGGAAGCGACTCCACACCTCTTCAGATCAATAAACTGTCTCCCATAACAAACCGATTTGAAGGTATACTACAACAGAGGTAAATAGAATGAATCAGAATGTCACTGAGTTGAATGTGGTTTTGGTTCTGGTTACATTATGAACATCGATAAAATAGAGACACCCTGTTGCCATGGCATTTTTGGCTTTTTTTCTGCAAGCACTTCAGAATTAATATCATTGCTGGCATCACATCCTGTCTGTCTGAAGAAGCAGGAACATTAATTAGTCTTTTTACTGGGGTTTTATGCTTGTAAAGTCCCAGGCTTTATGTCACACTAGAGTCCTATGAAACCACTCAGGCAGCTGAATTGTGTGGCCTTTGTGGTGCAGGTGGACCATGAACAGAGTTCATTTGCATCGGAAAGGTCACACAAGACAGTATATTTATATCTATGCTTTCATCTCTATTTAAGTTACTTTCTTGTTACCAGCTATTGCTTTGTTTACAGAGGCAAAGCAGATATGGTTGAGTAGAAACACAGTTCCACAGATACTCTTTTTGTAGCCTTCCAAATAGGCGTTTTGAACGAAGCATTCATTTAAAATTTTAGTCCTCATCAAAGCATAAATCATAATTACATTTTACATGTGATTTTTTTTATCAATCTATGAAAAAAGCTGTGTTTATTATAATTAGGTTTAACTTCCACTGACTTTGATCAGCAGACATACTGGTTAAAAGCCTGAGACCAGTATGTATGTATATATATTATATAGTCCTGCAAGAATCAACATTTTGTTCTGTTTATTTGGTGTCTATTATGTAACTCAAATGTGTCTTGTTAAATGGTTTGATTGTCATTTATTATATATTAGTTATAATATACTTATCGATTTTGCAAAAAATGTTTTATTAATGAATTTGTTTGTTTGTTCCTCAGCACAACGTCGAGTACCACTAAAGCTACGCTTGGCCCAAGGGTCCTTCCCACACTACCTCAGAAGTGTAAGTTACTTTTTTATCTTACCTAATAGATTTCTAGCCATTAAATATGACAGTTTGCCGTAATTGTGGTGGAAAAACCGATGCTTCCTTTCTGCGTCAACCTTTAGTTGTTCTTCGTAAGACAGAAACAATACACCACCCATCAGTGGACAAACCCAGCCAGCCTCCAGAGCCATTGCTGTTCCAGAAGTCTCCTCCAGGGTCAGACACGCCACTGAAAGTCCATGTACTTGATAAACCCCAGCCAGGGGATCTTCAACCTAAACCCCAGAGCTCAGAGTTACCACCTAAACCTGGAGAACTACCCCCGAAACCACAGTCCTTTGATCTGCCTCCTAAACCTCAGCTGGGAGACCTACCACCCAAACCTCAACTCAAGGACCTCCCACCCAAACCACTACTTTCTGACCTCTCAAATCCAAAACCTGGAGTCCCTGAACCTGTGCACAAGCTCTCTCCTGCAGAGTTGGCTCACAAACTCGAGCCCGATGACATGCCAGTTACTAATCAACAAGCTGAACCAATACCTCAGCTCACCCACTCCACTGAAGACACCAACGGGAGCCTGGCGTCCGGTCCAGAAACTCCAAAACCGCTTCCGAGGAAAATCAGTACAGTGAGTTGATGCTCTATATAGATCTATACCTGTACGGGAAATGCATAGTGATTTTTTTTCTTTATTTGAATGTAGGGAAAGATTAAACTGCGGCGAGTAAAGACCATCTACGACTGTCAGGCAGACAATGACGATGAGCTCACTTTTGTAGAGGGCGAGGTCATTGTGGTAACAGGGGAGGAGGATCAAGAGTGGTGGGTGAGTAGAACATTTTTAATGATCTATTTTTAGGGTGCGCTGCAAAAATCAATACATTTTTTTTATACGAGACCAGAGTCAATTCTGCAGCATTTGAGTGACCACCTGCATAAGAGTGCCACAGTGCAACTTTATCAGCTGTGACTGTGATTTTAGTGTATCATGTAAACACACACACCCCTACTGCACACCTAAAAATAAAAAAAAGTAAAGAAATGATTTTACCCCTTGATTCAAGCTGTACATAAACATATTTATTCATAAATCATTTGTAGAAGAAATCTGCTAATCAAATAAAAATCGGTAATTTTGGAAAACCGGACTGATCTTCATCTTAATATATCAATTATAAAAAAAAAAAAAATTATGTATTACAGAGTTCAAAATTTTTTACAGTAATTCTACTTTTTTCTTTAATAAAGAAAAAACTATTAGCTTTCATAATTTCTAGTTAGTACAAATTAGCATGGGTTTTTTTCTTAAAGGGACAGGGCTAATTTGGGTGTGTGGGAGTCTGAATTATTGCTGGTTGGTAGGCAATATATATATATATATATATATATATATATACACTTCCTGTCCTCAAAATAAAAAGTCACACACTCTGATATTTTGTTGGACTGCCTTTAGCTTTGATTGCGGCACGCAATCATTCTAAATATTTATAACCGTCCAGAGTTGCAGAAATTTTTCACCAAGTATTTATGATTGGAGAGTCGGACCACTGCACAAAGACTTCTTCAGCACATCACAAAGATTCTCAATGGGTTAAGGTTTGGACTCTGTGGTGGCCGATCCATGTGTGAAAATGACCTCTCACGCTTCCTGAACCACTCTTTCACAATTTGAGCCCGATGAATCTTGGCACTGTCATCTTTTGTTTGTGTGTGTGTATGTATATATATATGTATATATATATATATATATATATATATATATATATATATATATATATATATATATATATATATATATATATATATATATATATATTGCATTGATAAATTGTGTATATATATATATATATACAGTGCATTGCAAAAGTATTCATACCCCTTGAATATTTCCACATTTTGTCATGTTATAACCACAAACTTAAATGTATTTTATTGGGATTTTATGTGAGAGACCAACACAAAATATCACATAATTGTGAAGTGGAAAGAAAATTATACATTGTGTTAAAGATTTTTTACGATTAAAAATCTGAAAAGTGCGACGTGCATATGTATTCAGACCCCTTTACTCTGATACCCTGAAATAAAATCCAGTGCAATCAACTGCCTTCAGAAGTCACCTAAATAGTAATTATAGTCTACCTGTGTGTACTTAAATTCCAGTATAATTACAGCTGTTCTGTGAAGGCCTCAGAGGTTTGTTAGAGAACATTAGTGAGCAAACTGCATCATAAAGACTAAAGAACACACCAGACAAGTCAGGGATAAAGTTGTGGCGAAGTTTAAAGCAGAGTTAGGTTATAAAAACATATCCCAAGCTTTAAACATCTCACAGAGCACTGTTCAGTCCATCTTACAAAAATGGAAAGAGTATGGCACAACTGCTAACTTACCAAGACATGGCCGTCCACCTAAACTGACAGGCTGGCAAGGAGAGCATTGATCCAAGAAGCAGCCAGAAGGCCTATGGTAACTATGGAGTAGCTGCAGAGATCAACAGCTCAGGTGGGAGAGTTTGTCCACAGGACAACTATTAGTCGTGCACTCCACCAATCTGGCTATTATAAAAGATTGGCAAGACGAAAGCCATTGTTAACAAAAAACAATGAGGTCTCGTTTGCAGTTTGCCACAAGCCTTGTAGGCGACACAGCAAACATGTGGAAGAAGGTGCTGTGGTCAGATGAGAGCAAAATTGAACTTTTCGGCCTACATGCAGAATGCTGCAGTATGTGTGTGGAAACCTAACACTGCACATCAGCTTGAACACACCAACCCCACCGAGAAACATAGTGGTGGCAGCATCATGCTGTGGGAATACTTTTTTCAGCAGGGACAGGGAAGCTGGTCAGAGTAGATGGAAAGATGGATGGAGCTAAATACAGGGCAATCCTGGAAAAAAACCTATTAGAGCTGCAAAAGACTTGAGACTGGGGCAGAGGTTCATCTTCCAGCAGGACAATGGTCAGAGCTACAATGGAATGGTTGGGATCAAAGCATATTCATGTGTTAGAATGGCCCAATCAAAGTCCAGACCTAAATCCTATTGAGATTAAATATTTGAATTGAAAATTGCTGTTTACAGACGTTCTCCATCCAATCTGGACACAACTGCATGCCACACTTTTTAGATTTTGTGTGTTCTAAACACAATGTATAATTTTATTTTCACTTTACAATTATGCAATATTTTGTGTTGGTCTCTCACATAAAATCCCAATAAAAAACATTTAAGTTTGTGGTTATAACATGACAAAATTAAAAAATATATAAGGGGTATGAATACTTTTGCAATGCACTGTGTATATACACAATTTATAAATGCACAATGTTTTTCACAGACCATTATTACTGATGCACCACACTATAAACTCTGGACTGCTCTGGGCAGTTAAACACAGAAGATTCTGCAGAATGAAAAAATTGAGGAAAGGGGAGAATCATCCGCTTCCGCCACAAAAAAAAGTTTGCCTAATTCAGAGTTTTTTCTTGCGATTCTGTCTATTTCTCGCAATTCCAACTTTTTTTTTTAGCCAATCGGGCAGTGTCACCCCTCTGCATTGCCAGAATTCTTTACACATTGAAAATGAAATGGGCTACAATCTGTAAAATCGCATGGTTTCAATATAAGCCTCCGATTCCTGGAGACTCTGTCTAACAATCAGCTGTGGAGGAGACGGACCAAGACCGATGAAGCAGAGGAGCCTCGTTCATACACCAACAGCCTCAAACTTCAGTCCGACAAAATGGTTACCAGTGGATGCACCAGAAATGTCGGATGTTTGTGAGAAATAGTCAGAATTGCGAGAAAATAGTCGGAATTAGGCAAACGGGCTTCCATATGATTCAGGCTAAAGCAAATGACAAGTTTCCAAAGTTTATCATTTTAAATGTAAACGTAAATAAAACACCGTACAGTGCTTTTACTTTATTTTTATTATTTGTATATGCATTTTGACGTAATATGGCAATTAAATGGGTTTAGTTTTTACTGATATTCTTGTTTGCAATTTCAGCAATAAAATACTTGTTCATTTTAAAAGTACAGTCTTATTTTCTCTTGTATATTTAGTATTGCTCTTTAATGAAGAAACTCCTTATCCAATTAATCAATAGCTGCAACCCTAATTATAATATCACAATATTTCAGAGGTAATATATCTAATCAGAATTTTTTTATTAAAGATATACTTTTCAGACTACTTACTATGCATGCCAATGTTTTTTTTCCTCTTAGCACATATGAACATTAAATGACGCCAAAAGCTATACCTAATTTTTTTTTTGTCTCGTTTCCTCCTCAGATTGGACATATAGAAGGCCAGCCAGAGAGAAAAGGCGTTTTCCCCATGTCTTTTGTCCATATCCTGTCTGACTGACATCAATTACTGATTCTGAAGCCCAAAACATTCCCACCTTGCTCATCTCCTATAAAGAGAAAGCTGTAAATAGCTCCTGGAACCGCCACAGGACCATTAAAACGAGAAAATAAGCACCACAAAAAAAGATAAAAAAATTTTGAAACCTCTTATTAACTTCCTCCCCGAAACAGAGGTGCGAGGCGAATGATGAGTGTGTTTCCATTCCTGTTCAGCACAGCTGAAACCGCTCCCAGCATTTAGCCACATCCTTTACTTCAGTTGTTTCTCAGTTGCTTTTGTATACAATAACTGTACATGATGTTGGCTGCACACAAATATACACAGGAGTTAATGTGTGTAAATATGTAAACCTGTGTTAGAGTGGCTAGAGAGTAAAATGTGTATACTTGGATCCTGCCTGCCAGCTGTCCATACCAGGGCCAGTACTGTACAGACAGTGAAGTGTATTAATGCAAATGAATTATTGTTGATTGAATTTAAAATGGCACACTTAAGGGTTGTCATTACCGTTGGAAAAGTGTTCAGGCTTGTTTTATATCCACATACCACTATTGCACAGCCAGTGATTATGATTACCAATTATTCACTCTTCTTTTGCTTGTAACATAAGGAACCTGTAATATGCTCATACCTATTGTGGTAAACTCTTTGGTGGCCTTGTCCTATGTATTAGTTACCACATCTAGTGAGGTAAACCCCTATATTTCTGTTTGATATTCAGCCTAGCCACTATAGTTTTACTTTGTTTAAGAGAGAGAGTAGTCTTTGTCCTCTAACCATCTCATCCTCTTGATCAGTGCAAATTGACTGTAGTAAGATGGCTAATACTTGAAGCATTCAATGCATAGGAAATCTTTTGGTTGACCAAAAAAAAAAAATGTACTTAAGAATTAACATTTATGGCAATGCCAATTTAAGATTATGAAGCACTGCAGTCATGTATAAGTGGGTGCTACATTTATCCTGAGCAACTTACCAACTGTTAAGGCATGGAGGTTTTGGGGCACGTGGGCTACTGCAAATGAACTAATGCATAAGCCTGGAGCAAAGTTACATGCCACCCTCCAAGCTTTAATAAACAGTGACCGGTTGTATTGTTAATGTGATCAGTTTTAAGAAAAATAAAATGCCCTTTCTGATGAAAGGTTTAAAAGCAATGTATGTGTCCTGGTTGTATTTTACATAAGACTGCATATTGTACCATAGCAAAAATGTATATGCCTACCACTGAGCAGCTTGCCAGCTTTTTATGCCAAAGTATTAATTACTGCTAACATGTAATAATTTAATCCTTTGCTTTGAAGGCTCTAAGGTTTAATGTATTGTTCAACCAAATTCTTTAGTTTGACAAAATAGGAATATCAATTAAAAACAATTTCACAAGACAAAATCAAATTTATTTTGCAGTCTAGCAACAAAATTCCTCACTTCATGTTCTCCAGTCAAGTCATTTTTCATGGCACAGATTCACCATGGCCTTCAAATAAAATCAGCAATTGCATTTACAAGTCAACATAATTTGCAAAACTACAAAAAAAACAAACTCAAATTCAACCTCTTAAGGTTTACATATCAGACTGCTGGTAAACAAAGTATAAGGTCTAAATGAAACTCATTTTGATACTTGAACTTTTTGTGCAGACTTTCTTGCTTGATCCACCTTCTCCACAGACTTGATCACACCAACAGCAACAGTCTGCTTTAGATCCCTCGCTGCAAAACGCCCTGAAGGAAGAGAGAATTCAGTAGCATGCAACAATGCCTGTATTGTTTGAGGAATTTTTAAGCAACACTTCCAGAAAGATACCTTACTACAAATCCAACTAAAGACTTAAGACTGGTCTTATATTAGGTGTACAGGTGTTATATCCAGAGTTATGCAAAAGTATTTGACCTTACCTAAAGGTGGATAGCTAAAGAAGCTCTCTACACAGAGGGGTTTGATTGGTACAAATTTCACTGTGGCAGCATCTCCAGAAACCAAGAAAGGAGGCAAGTCTTCCAGTTTTTTCCCTGTACGACGATCAAGTTTCTCCTGCAGCTCTGCAAAGCTACATGTGACATGGGTGGTATGGCAGTCCAGCACTGGAGAGTAACCACTTTTGATTTTGCCAGGGTGATTGAGAATGATAACCTGTGCAAAGGATACATTAGTGGTAGACAATCCTGGAACACATTTACACATTTCAAAACAAAAGAATTTAAGCATATGCTTAAGGCTAGGACCATGTCAAGTCTTCAGCTCAAATGGTTACAAATGCAGCTAGAGCATAATAAAGGCTGTCATAAGACCACACTACCTGAGCAATAAAGCTGTTAACATCAGAAGGTGGGTCCTGCTGGGCATTACCAGCCACATCACCACGTCTCAAATTCTTGACTGCCACATTCTTGATGTTGAAGCCCACATTGTGGCCAGGCATTGCAGTCTGCAGACCCTGGTGATGCATCTCGATGGACTTCACCTCTGCAGTCAGCTTTGCTGGTGAGAAAGTCAGAAGCATCCCAGGCTTCAGAATCCCAGTTTCAATCTTGCCCACTGGCACTGTGCCGACTCCTGGTAAAGAGCATGGTCAATAAAACAAATAAGCTCACTCTAATCATAAAATAAACATTAGTTTTTAGTGCAAGGAATGAGTGATTTAATCACAACCTCCAATTTTATAGACATCCTGAAGTGGTAAACGCAAAGGTTTAGTGGCTGTGCGCACTGGTGGGTGCAAAGAGTCCAGCACTTCCAAAAGTGTCTTGCCACTTGAGAAACCATCCTTTCTCTTGATCTTCCAGCCTTTAAACCAAGACATCTAGGAGAATTCAACATACAAATACACGTCTTACTGTCACATTAAGGCCCATGTTTAAGAACTTTAGATTTATATAGAACAGCTACCTTCTGAGACGGTGCAAGCATGTTGTCACCACCCCAACCAGATAGAGGAACAAAGGGCACTGCAGCTGGGTCGTAACCAATCTTCTTGATAAAAACGGTTACATTTTTCACTACCTCATCATATCGTTTCTGGCTGAATGGTGGCTCGGTGAGGTCCATTTTGTTGACACAGACAACAAGCTGCTTGACTCCAAGGGTGTATGCCAGTAAAACATGCTCCCTTGTCTGACCATTGCGTGATATACCTGCCTCAAACTCACCCTTGGCAGCAGAGACAACCAGCAGAGCAGCATCAGCCTGCAGAAAAAGCACCATTTTAATCATTACTTTATTCACCAATTTAAACACTTAGGATAAGTAATGCAATTTACCTGTGACGTTCCCGTAATCATGTTCTTAATGAAGTCACGGTGTCCAGGTGCATCAATGATTGTGAAGACATACTTCTGAGTGTTGAACTTCAACAAGGAAATATCAATGGTGATGCCACGCTCTCGTTCTGCTTTGAGTTTATCAAGAACCCATGCATACTTGAAGGACCCCTTCCCCATCTGGAATAAGAATTTCCATTCACCTTGAGTTAATGGTTTTTAATATAAACAAGCAAAAGTAAATAAACATGCCTGAGCCAGTAACCAACATTACGGCACCAACCTGGGCTGCAGCCTTCTCATACTTCTCTATGGTTCTTGGGTCAACACCACCACATTTATAAACCAGGTGGCCAGTGGTGGTCGATTTTCCACAATCAACATGTCCAATAATAACAAGGTTGATGTGGATCTTCTCTTTCGCCATGTCAGAGGTTTTTGGTTTAGAAAGCAAAGAAAAAACCTAGCACAAATATATGAACTATATTGGGTATGTTAGCTAAGCGTTCGCTTAAAGCACACCAAAGTTTTTAAACAGAACAGCATCTAAAGCATCAGTTAAATAGAGCAGAATAATGCAGCTCAGGTGTGTCTATTTGCACTGATATCCATCTCCTAAAAGACACGCCCATCTACTGATTGTGCACTAATTACACCCTATAGACTGCATTTAAAACTGCATTTAAAACTTCACTGATCCATTATTGAATCTGTATAAGTCTTTGTTTTTAATCCTAAAACACTTTTAAACATATTCAATTCAATGTATTTGTATAGCAATATTTAACAATACACATTACCCTAAAAACAGCTTTGCAGAGTTAACTAGGTTCTAAAATATGAATTTATATGTTAATGCCTATATGTTTATCTCTTATGAGTTTATCCCTAATGAGAAAGCCAGCAGCTAGGAAAAACACCCTGAGATGATAAGAGGAAGAAACCTTGAGAGAAACCAGTCTGAGAAGGCACTCATCCTCATCTGGGTGGCATCTAATGTTCTCCCCTCACGTATTCGAGTTTTACCTTGTTCCCAACACCACCAACAACAACTACAACCCAATCAAATAAACTAACTACTACGCAGTTCTTCCCGAGTGGATGACTGAGACCAATGAGACAACTAAAATGTCCTGAAGGATGCAAGGCCACAAGGAACCTCTGACCCAGCCAATACTATTCTAAGTACTACAGTATGCCATTTTGGATGCCATCTGGAATAACAAGCCTTGAGATAAAGTCATAATCTAACCCAGTCCAGAGGCACTCTAAGGAAAATGTGCCAAACTCAGGGGTCCAAAACATCTAGGATTCAGAAAGGGATCAGGCTGTGGATTATTTGGTACTGTGCTGCACACAAAAAATACAGAAGAAATACATTTACATAAAAAACATTGGTCAAATTATTGGTCACTTTCCAAATAATACAGGTATAGCGCATTTACTGATAATTATATATATATATATATATATATATATATATATATATATATATATATATATATATATATATATATATATATAATTATCAGTATATATATATATATATATATATATATATATATATATATATATATATATATATATATATATATATATATAATTATCAGTATATATATATATAACCGATGCAGATATGTTGAAAACAATGCATCGCCATACAAATACCAACTTGTATCGATGTTCACATTTTATTGCCGATGCACCGAATCGGTTATTCATACCATCCTTACAATAATATTCTGCATTATGATTGTATTCTTTAATAAAACATCCCGCAGACCGCAAAAGTCAGTAAAATGGAAATAGAATAAATCTTAAAGCGTGATGATCCAGGGCTCGGTGCCAGTCCGAAGCCCTGTGTTTGGGCCCCTGGTCTACTTAAATAACGGGCCGTATCAGGTGTGGCGATCGCGCAATTGCGCGTTTAGGCCACAGGGGGTAGTAGACCCTCATCCGTACACATGCTGTGCAGCGGCAGGGCAGATGGTCAGATGGGCAGATATTCCGCGCAACATCTTATTTACAGTAAACACGTGTAATCAGGGCGTGATACGAGAGAGACGTTTTCATGTTATGCTTTTTCACACGGGTCGTTGCTTTTGAACCTGTTCAGGACAGCGCGATGACGTTTCACCAACCCGGAAATAGCTGTTAGACAGCTAAGAGAGAGAGAGAGAGAGAGAGAAGAGAAGAGAGAGAGAAAGTAAATCACTCCTCCCGGATCTTCAGCGTTGGAACTGGTCTTCTCAACGTTTCTCCCTCATTCCCAAGTCGAGGTTTGTTCAGTTTTCTATATGCGATGCTTTATTCCGGTCACGTGGTCGTGTTGTGGTTTGGTCAAACAGGGGGATTTAATTGGGAAGTGTTTCTAAGGCGAGGCAGTGAATGAAGCAGCGTGTCAGCGAGAAGACATGAAGAACTTGTGAGATCAGGCGCTTTAACAATCTCAGGTCCAACTCGAGGTTTCTCAAGCTGCTGCAGATCCACATCAGACGTCCACCCCAAGAGCCAACAGCACGTTTATTTAGCCTGGACAATAGCATAACGGTAACTAAACAGACTGTTGCCTCTCCAGCATGTCAGTCTCAACTTGCTGTTAAGCAGCACATTGGATTTATATGTAGCTGGAAATGACATCTAATCACATTGTTGCTTTTAACCAAAGCCTGTTCACATGATTGTCCCTCACAGATGTGTGTAAGAACTAACCTGACTGATGAAGTCTGTCTGATCACAATACCTGACTTGTGTGTTTCTTTTGTGCAGATCATAAATGACTCCGAGACAGATGTGTAAAACCTCTCTCTTTCTTTTGTTATTATCATTTTTCTTTTCAAGAGAACCTGAGCAGTGTAGTGGCTTTGTGGATGCTCATTACCAGTGTGGTTGAGCTGAAGTGGGTCTGGGGTTTGAAGCTCTGGGATGTACTGTGCTTATTAAATACATCCATTCAAAAGGATAAAGATAATATCATTATTATTAATTTGTGTGATTAACAGTGAAGCCCCGTAACTGTAGTCTGTAATGGTGCTTAAGAGCAATCACATTCATAGATCATTATTTAAGGCTTTTTATATGGGTTTACAGATTTTTTACACATAAAGACACTTTTGTATAACTGAACAGTTTATTGTTGGCAGTGACCTAATCTGTTTTCCTGACTGCCACGTTATTTGAGTCTTCTTCCCCTTTTATGGTATTGTATGGTAAGGTAATGCTTTGAAAGTGGAAGCTAAACGCATACAGGAAGTCCATGTGCTGGTGGTTATGAGACGTTATGTGTCAGCGTGCGTGTGTGTGCGTGTGCATGTGTGTGTGTGCGTGTGCGTGTGCGTGTGTGCAACAGAGCCAAACTGACTACTGCTCCCAGCATGGCCATTTGTTCTGTAAGGCATCCCATCTGTGCTAGTGGGAGGATGCTGAATGCTCGCATTTCATTCCTGCTACATCAGGTGGCATCATAGAAAACCTAGGCATCATGCCATGGTACGAGGCTCCATTGCACCATCATGCCATACTGCAAGCCTACAGCAGGGTGAAAAGATCAGGTCTGCTGCCTTTCCTTCTGTAGATTAGTACGTTTCGACAGGCTTTTAGCATGTAAATGGTTTTCTGTCTCTTGATGAGAACGGTCTCCATTTTGAAACATGTTAGGCCACATGTTAGGACTGAACCAGTAATTAAATGGGTCAATATGTAGAATTAGCATTGTTTTTGAGGATGGTTCGATCTGCTTGGTATTCATGTGCATTTTGTTTTGAGCAGAAGGCAGAATCTAATTCTGACACTGAGCTAAAAATGTAAAGACTTTTTTGCTCAACAGCTGTGGATGAAATGCACAACATTCTGTCATTAGCAAAGAACCTGAAACGAATACTTCTGTCTTTCTCAAATTTCTATCGCCTTTATTGTGTCTGTACCCTCTGTGTGATTTCCACTGGCAAGGATTTCAGCATTTCTCTTTGCTGAGAAAAGAACCGAGACCCTTTAAGGGGGAACTCATTTATCATAAAGTGCAGTTGTTGCATGGCATCAGAAACATTTTTACATTTTCTGGTCTATTTACTTAATTGCTTTAGTTGCATCAGTGTGAAAAAGTTGAATAAACATCCATCTAGTGTCTAAGATCATCTAAATAACTAAAATACCTTGCTATCTGGATTATTAGTACAACAGATCATAGCTTACTGGCCTGATAAATCAGTTAACTTAGCTAAAGGCTTTTATAACTATTCAATAGTTGTCAGTAGAGTTATTGCATTTTTATCCTCAGCAAAATGGCAAGGCGTCTTTGGATAACATTTTGGCTGTGGGCTGGGGTGTTCTCTTGCAGTAGTCATAAGAAAAATGTTACTAGAGCCTGGACGCACTTTTATTTTTGGCAGCCTCTAAGTTGACCCCAGTCAGTCACCCTCCTGTTCTGATATACTGTACATGAACCCTGCAGTGCTACTGAAGAAACGAGGTGAGAGCAGGATTAGCAGTTCAGTGTGGTAGCACTGTGATGAGGAGGCGCTCTCTTCTACAGTGAGACTCTCATTATTGCCCTTAGAATTAGTTTTGAGTTTGAAACAGAAAAAAATTTTGAGTTAAGTTTAAAGTTTAAAAGATTTGAGAAATTAAGGAGAGCATTAATGGGATGGTGTGTGTGTGTGTGTGTGTGTGTGTGTGTGTGTGTGTGTGTGTGTGTGTGTGTGTGTGTGTGTGTGTGTGTGTGTGTAAAATGCTTGAATTGTATTTATTTATTACAAAAATGGTGTTTTGATACTTACCTTTTAATGTCTTGGAAATATACAAGTCTTGCAAATCCTCATATATTTTGACCAAAATAAAACGAGTTCACTATCATTGGTTGGTTAGCAAGTAGTAACACTATCAAGATGGTTAGCAAGCTTCAAAAAAAGAATTGTAATGAACACTTTATATCATGAAAGTAAGCTGTATATGATGACAGCTTGGTTAATATCAGTGATTTTCCTTTGTCCTTTGTTAGATATTTGTATAAAGATTTACCCTGATCCAAACAATACTTTTTTTTTTGTGCTGAATAACAGTATTGTAAAGAAAAGCTTTAAATCCAGGTGTGGTCAGGTGCTTTTTCCATTGATTTCCATCTTAAAATATATATTTAGAAGTTGTTGTACACTTAGAGGTGGGGAATTTGTAATGATGAATGTTGCTTGGGCAATAAATAACGAGGATATTGAGAAATGTCTGTGTAACAACAATACCTTCCTAAATGTGTCAAAGCTCACGACTTAAAATAGTTATAAAAGCCTACAGCTTTACCTTTATCCCTCCGCACAGTTTTGCCTAATTACAATGTTATATGTGGCGTCACACCCTCATCAAGGGGAAATTTCAGCCTTTCACAGTTCTTTCTTTATTCCCTGTTTCAGCATGTGTACATTTTATTTTTTTTTAAAACATGTTTCTCTAGGGCCTGTTTTATATTACATATTATTTGTGGTAATTTGGACCAGCTTTTGCCATCTACATGTAATAAAGTCTTACATGAAAGGACTTTTGACATATTATATTGGTTAATCGGTTATGTGTAATAAAAGTATTTCTGAAATTTAGAACAGATTTGACCCACATGCCTGAGTTTTTATGATCGGCTTTTCCATTAATATACACCGTTTCCTTCTTGCCCTCTGTTCACTCCAGGAAGTGACAAGTCACACGTGTGTCTCTTGTGGGCGTGTTGCAACTGATATTGTTGCTTGCGGGTGTAGACTGTCCACTGTATTTTTTTTTTTCCCCTCTAATAAGAAAGCGGTGGTAGCCAAAATATAATTGTGTCTATGCAGTAGGTAAAAAGTTAAAATACTGCTTAGACCAGATTATACACTAAACAGGATGAGATGTTTATATGATATACATGTATGAGCTTTTTGGGAAAATGTAAGCGACACGTTAGAAAACTACAGTAAATGCATTTTTCTTTTTTGTTAACATTTTACTTGCATTGAACTTAGTAGATTTCAGGTAAACATAATTTGTCACACTGTTGAACAGCGTGCGTGTAGGAAATGCTTTCTGGCCCCTCTTTTGTAAGTGTGAACACAGGGTGAGGTTTCAACATGGTTCTCTTTCCACCACATTCAATCTGTAGCCCTTTTTTGCAACTTTGTGAGTGTTTTGTTGTATTTTTTGTAGTCCTTCTAAGACGCATTTCGGATTATTATTTAGTATATTTCTGCACATTGGCTTCGATTTTTACTCTATTTTTTACAGTTGGTCACTTGCTAGTGCTCCCCTGTCACATGACCAGGGAGGGTTAAGGCTGTGATGTGATTCTGCGGCATGTGTGTGTCCTCATCACAAGGGAGCATAACGCACTCTGAGGAGAGCACTAATTGCCCTCCTCAACATGCTGTACACATTGACCCTATCTATTGGCCAGTGTTGTCCTGAGTGACAGGGGGAAAAGCAGTGTCATCTCGTCCATGCATTGTCACAGACAGCTTTAACGTATCTGTGTGCTGTAAGCTACAAACAAATCCCTTTTTTTTTGCAGTCGATTTAGCACTGTTATTGTTAGCATTATATATTATTATTTTCTATTTTATTGGTATATAAGTGAAACAACCTCCACCCTTTCAGTCTTTACTTTAGTCTTTACCAGTATTCTTTTCCTGTTCCTGTCTGCACAATTGAAGTTTGTGGACGTCATTAAATGCAAATTAAGCTGTGTTCAGAAAATGCTTTGTAAAATTTCAGATCAGTTTGGCTTATGCAAACATTTACACACAACAGCCAATCTCAAATATGATTGGTCATAATGTGATGCATTTTTATTACATTTTCAAGTAAAATAATCGAAGAATAATAATAAATGGATTCATGGATTATTAGCAGGAAAGTCTGCTGCATTGGATTTCTTATTCAATTCAAGTTAGTTTAGTGTAAAGGTTTATATTTCTGCAGTAACTAGGTGCAGCATATTGCACTTCCTGTACAACATTAATGCCCATGTGGGCTCCTGAAAACATCACATTTTGAGAATCAGGACATGTGTGGCTCAAACTCGATTTCACTAGATTTGTCTTATAGATTGTCTTCTCTTATAGATTGATACTCGCGTGTTACCTGTGCCTTCCTGATTTTGAGCATTTTGGGTGATTTTTGTTCTGACATTTTAAGTATGGTGTTCTGTATGAGACGACTGCATTAGATATAGCAGAATATAATAGATTACTGCATAGCATTTTCTCCACGCCGTTTTACAAGATGGACATCCTTTAATTATAGATGTGTGAAATCTATGCTTTCTTCTCACGTCAAAAATCGGCACAATCTGTGCTCACGCAGAACACATGAGGAAACATGAGTAGCATGGTTTTACAGTTCACTGCTGTTGCTACCATATAGTTTTTTGTATTCATGTAAGTTTTGCATAATCTTATACACTCTCCCTTTTGGTGATAAATAGACCAGTTTTGTGGCAGACACATTCTGTAGTCAGATCTTTGCTTGCAGTGGTGGTCACATCAAAATCTTAAAAAAAAAAAAAATCCTAATTAAAAATTTCAACAATTAATCTCACCTTTTGCTACAAAGAGAGTTTTATGACATGCCACTGCAAATTATTCTCCCCACACAGCCACCTAATCAGAGAATTAGATTTGAGTAGGGTGACTCAAAATCCAAAAAAAAAATAAAAAAAATAAATGCAGCTTCCTCTAGAACCACACCCCCAAAACATGCACAGGCACTTCCTGAGTTAAGTCATCTGAAATGCTTTCTGAACTGATCAGTAACAAATGGTGTTTTTACTTGCTTATACAGACACCGTGGCACCTCAGAGAAGTTTCTCTAAGCAGTTATGTTATTGAAGCACTGATTGAATGTAATAGAATTCTGATATTAATATCAGTGAACAAACATTTAGTGTAAGGATTTGGTAGTTCATTACTTTGGGGGTTACATTATAGTTCTTGACATGGTGCAACTCTAATCTTTACATCAGAATACACTGTTGTTTGTCATATAGAAACATGTTACTTGTTAGTGTAGAAAGCCCATACTACATGCATTGAACTCTAACTATGTTATTTAATTTCACTCTCATATTACTAAAATACAAATAAATGTGGATTAAATTTGGGAGTTAAAGTGCAACACTGTTGATAACTCACTTCCTGCACATATTTACAGTGCCTTGCAAAAGTATTGACCCCCCTTTGCGTTTTTCATATTCTGTTGTCTTACAACCTGGAATTAAAATGGATTTTTTGGGGGTTTGTATCATTTGATTTACACAACATGTCCACCACTTTGAAGATGCAAAATATTTTTTATTGTGAAACAAACAAGAAATAAGACAAAAAAACAGAAAACTTGAGCGTGCATAACTATTCACCCCCCCCAAAGTCAATACTTTGTAGAGCCCCAACTTGGGGTATGTATCTATAAGCGTGGCACATCTAGCCACTGGGATTTTTGCCCATTCTTCAAGGCAAAACTGCTCCAGCTCCTTCAAGTTGGATGGGTTCCACTGGTGTACAGCAATCTTTAAGTCATACCACAGATTCTCAATTGGATTGAGGTCTGGGCTTTGACTAGGCCATTCCAAGACATTTAAATGTTTCCCCTCTTAAACCACTCGAGTGTTGCTTTAGCAGTATGCTAAGGGTCATTGTCCTGCTGGAAGGTGAACCTCCGTCCCAGTCTCAAATCTCTGGAAGACTGAAACAGGTTTCCCTCAAGAATTTCCCTGTATTTAGCGCCATCCATCATTCCTTCAATTCTGACCAGTTTCCCAGTCCCTGCGGATGGTGTTCTCTGGGTGATGAGAGGTGTTGGGTTTGCGCCAGACAAAGCGTTTTCCTTGATGGGCAAAAAAGCTCAATTTTAGTCTCATCTGACCAGAGTACCTTCTTCCATATGTTTGGGGAGTCTCCCACATGCCTTTTGGCGAACAGCAAACGTGTTTGCTTATTTATTTCTTTAAGCAATGGCTTTTTCTGGCCACTCTTCTGTAAAGCCCAGCTTTGTGGCGTGTACGGCTTAAAGTGGTCCTATGGACAGATACTCCAATCTCCGCTGTGGAGCTTTGCAGCTCCTTCAGGGTTATCTTTGGTCTCTTTGTTGCCTCTCTGATTAATGCCCTCCTTGCCTGGTCCGTGAGTTTTGGTGGGCGGCCCTCTCTTGCCAGGTTTGTTGTGGTGCCATATTTTTTCCCTTTTTTAATAATGGCTTTAATGGTGCTCCGTGGGATGTTCAAAGTTTTGGACATTTTTTTATAACCCAACCCTGATCTGTACTTCTCCACAACTTTGTCCCTGACCTGTTTGGCGAGCTCCTTGGTCTTCATGGTGCCGCTGGCTTAGTGGTGTTGCTCTCTGGGGCCTTTCAGAACAGGTATATATATATATATATATATATATATATATATATATATATATATATATATATATATATATATATAATATACTGAAATCATGTGACACTTAGATAGCACACACGTGGACTTTATTTAAGTAATTACGTGACTTCTGAAGGTAATTGGTTGCACCAGATTTTATTTAGAGGCTTAATAGCAAAGGGGGTGAATACATATGCACACACCACTTTTCCGTTATTTATTTTTTTACATTTTTTGAAACGTTATTTTTTTCATTTCACCAATTTGGACTATTTTGTGTATGTCCATTACATGAAATCCAAATAAAAATCAATTTTAATTCCAAGTTGTAAGGCAAAAAAATTGGAAAAATGCCAAGGGGGGTCAAGACTTTTGCAAGGCACTGTATGCCTGAAATATTCTGTATTATTCTTCCACCATTTTGGAGACAAGGTGAGGGAGGTGAGATTGAGATGGTTTGGACATGTGCAGAGGAGGGACATGGGGTATATCGGTAGGAGAATGCTGAGGATAGAGCTGCCTGGAAGGAGGAAAAGAGGAAGGACAAGGAGGAGGTTTATGGATGTGGTGAAGGAAGACATGAAAGTAGTTGGTTTGAAAGAGGCAGATGTAGAGGACGGGGGGGTATGGAGACGGATGATCCGCTGTGGTGACCCCTAACGGGAGAAGCCGAAAGAAGAAGAAGAAGAATATATTCTTTTCCCACAGTTGCTTAAGAAGGAATGTATCACCAAAGTAAATGAACAACTCCATATAACTCCTGTTTTTGCCACGGTCAGAACTCTGTAAACCTCTGTAATGTAATCTTAATGTAATGTCCTGCATCAGTCCTGCCATGTAAATAGCCATTGATGCTGGCATGGCATTAATTTAACAATAAATAACAAGAAGCATCCATAAGAAGAACATAAAACATCACAGGATGTCCTGGATCTTAGTAGAATAATAAATGACAAGGTGGTCTGATGCACGGCAGGAAGTGGAAGGTGCTACTACCAGTAATACTCTGCAGTGGGTTATTTTCCAGGAGGAGCATTTGTGTTGTATTCCTTTCAATCCACAGCAGTTTGTTATTCAGTTAAGAACAGCATGTACAATCTATACAATTATTGTTACCTTACATTGTGGAACATCCACAAAATGTATGTTGTTGCTTACATTATGAGAGCTGAGCAGTCTTTCCCTTACCAACCTGTCTTTTTCTGTTTCTCTTAAAATAAACAAGAGAAGTGCAGCTTATCTTTTCACCAGCCAGAATCATATATTTAAAAATCATGTGGTAAAAATATTTTCAGTTCTTTAATCGGATCTAAAATATTCTCATTCATGCAGACCTGCAGCTTACAACAGTCTATTTTAATGGAAATGAATACAAAAAATCTGTTCGGATTCATAGTTCATTGCTATAAGAAGGTCCCTTTTTTGTGGAAGAAGTTTTTGTCAAATTTGTACCACCTTCACTTTATTGAGAGACCCACTGGCATTAAACAGTAATGCGTCTGTGAAGAGTGCACTCTTTACAGAAGTGCACAGTCTGCACATTTTTTCCTGCCTCTTGTTATGACAAGTATTGGTATGCAGAATGAACTATGAAGTTTAGCTGGAACTCTGCTGATGGCCTGAAATAAAATGATTCATTTGACTATGAAAACTTTGTTTTGTTGTCCCCTTTTCCTTGCTCAGTCATTTTACAAGCAATCTGTGTAATCATTATAGTGAGAGCCTGGAAATGCAGACACTTAATATGGCTATAGATTTGCAGACCTACAAACAAGTAGTGATGCATAATGGTGCATAGCAAGGCTATTGCTCATCAATCATCCCTGAGTGGAATTCATTTTACTTCTATTAACCGGGTTGGTACCTTTTTCCTGCATTTGCTGATGAACAGCTTAATAAAAGTTTGTTTTTGGTTGGCCATGTTGCCGCAAGGTGAACCTGTCACCTGCATGGTTCAAGCTGATGACAAAACACATGCAGGCATGTGACATGAACGTTTACATAAAATATGTTGGTAATAATAATAATTAATTATAACATTCAAACCATGAAGTTTCTTTGGTAAAGGTTTTGCTTTAGTGTAAAGCCTAACCGATTAAAGTTCTGTCCTAAAAGGGTTCACAATAATTGGTCAAGAATTCTAAAACAAAACATGGCAAACATAAGGATTATATATGTGAACTGATGGTGAGCTGGAAGTATTTTAGTTACCTAAGCAGGTTATACTTGAGTATTTTTCTGGGGCTTAGTTTGCAAACTGCTTAGTTGCCAGAGCAATGGGCTAATAAGCAGTTCAGTGTATGTCATTTACATTTCCACAATTACAGCTTTTATCAGATGTTCATTTCCAGATTGATTTAGTGAAGACGAAAGCCCTTATTTGTTCTATATAAAAGTACAGTAAAAGCCATTCTTTTGCATGTAATAGCTTGTCGGGGTGCTGGGCCAAAGAAAAGGGTTAGCCATAATACAGTGCCCCTTGAGCACAAAGGATTTAGGGTGCTTGATGTCTCAAGACACAGCTTGGTGGTGCTGGAGCTTGAACCTTTGACCATCTGACCATTAACTGCTAAGCTAAAAGTGCCCACAAAGCTGTCACTGCCCCTGTACACCCTAGCAAAAACATCCTTGACCTAGTTCACTAGGCAAAGTACAAAGAGTACAATCAGTATAAATTATGTACTTATAAATTATATCATTGTTTGTTGTACAGGAGATAGATTGACCTATAAGAAAGAGAGGGTAGAATAGAAGACAACCCAGTACTTAGCCTTGTTGTACACCATTGGGATGTTTGCATTAAGTTGATATAGATCTTCCCTATGTGACCTGAGTGATCTAATGCGACCAAGGCAAACCATTGGCATATTGTCCTACAAGTTCCAAGACTCATGAGAATTCAGAGGCAGGATTGCCTTCGTCAGAGGCTGACGAAATGGTCAACTGGACAATATTCTGCAGGATGTCTCCTTTGGAGGGGGATAAGCAAACATGTCGTGCAGGAAAAGGGGTTGAAAGTAAGGAGTGGCAGATTTGGCCAATTTTCTTGTCAGAGAAGGTGTTAGCAGTCAGCAGCAGTCAGTTATGACAGTGCAGCTTATACACAGTACAGGTCCAATGCTGACATCCTCTTAGTAACTGAGACTTTTTTTTTTTAGACTTTTATTCCTATGTCTGGAAAAACGTGAGGTGTGCTGTTGATTCTTAAAGACAAGTTTTATCTTGTGTTCACATGAAAGATCTGCATCGTATCAGTGAATATCACATGGCCATTGCATAAACTATATTAGTTTTTGATGTGCTAAAGAGCTTGGGATTGCAATCACTGTTTTATTAGTCTTCCCTTTATATTGCCTAACAAGTTCAACACTCCACCCAAGAACAAAATGAAACATTGAGCAAATTAATTTGACTAAGCTCACTGTTGGTAAATTATTATGGCTCTGGTCTTAAAGTATTACACACAACTCTTCAATGCTTTTTGTAGTGGTGATCATAGTACACAAACCATGTACTTGAGTTAAATAGAGTTTTTACAAAACTGTTGCTTAATCAACTCAGTTTATGTGAAAAGCCCTGATTAGTACCTTGTGCTTTATCAGTTGAATTTTTTTCCACTCATAAATAAAAAAAAAATTACTGATTTTCTTATAGCAAGATATTTGTCATTTGAAGTCTCACCAAATGGAAATTTTTCCGTACAGATACGTGGAAAACGCTATTTATGTACAGTAACGAATTACATTTACTTCATTACTGTCCATGGTTGTTTGTATGGTTTGTTCTGAAGCCCACACATTTAACCAAATCATAATGTAAATTTAGTTAGGGGTGCATTTGTTTAAATTTGTTACCATATAGAAACCATAAAGATGGTGAGTGATGTTCTTCCTTTGATCGACTTGGAACTGGAATTGATGAGTTTGCACAGTTTGATACAGTAGACTTGAATTAAATACTACAGTAAAATAATTTCCTGTTGACACAGTGAGTACATTTTGAATACATAATATCCAGTTAAAAAAAATTATTTATAATCACACTGATTTCACCCAGATGGCTTTTTTTTTAAGGCTGTTTCTTCTCTTGGGCTCTTCTTCATGTCATCTCAGGCTTCTTTTTTAATTGCTACAATTATCTCTGGATTGCTCATTAAAAATTATTTTTTATAATAAAAACTAATTATATCTGGATTTTGCCAAGGTCTCTTTCTGTCAATATTAATTCTTAAAAGTGCTACATAAATTACATAAATATTACATAAATAAATTGGATTGGAAATTGAAAAACTTAATCACATAACTGCACAGACACCTAGAAACATATGTAAAATTAATATGTATAAACAATGTATACTATCCTTTCATTTCAACAGCTGTTATATATGGTCACTGCATTGGAATTCTTGACGTTTTAATAGTAAAATAGTAGGATTTTCCATAATTTTATTCTAAATACTGTACATAATTTCCAAACATAAGAAAAATAAAAATGCTTTTGAAGGCATTTTTGTTTGTCAGAAGTCAATTTTCTCTGTGGTTTTAATTCCATTACATATTTATATTAAATGTAGTCACCTTTAATTTTGTGTAACCATTATCTGTCTTCAAAATTGCATCCTGAATAGACTTGTCTAGCTTGTTTAACTGCAAAGTGAGATTGTTTTGTTTATCAAATACAATCCCTGATAATTGTCCAGGCTCTATTCTATTTTTGTGCGATTTGGCAACAACGAATAAAAAAAGGTTTGGATTTACACTGAGACCAGGTGCAATAAAGTAGTTAGATTTGCTCTAAAATTCTGGATTAGACAGTATCAACTTTGACTAATTAAAGTGGGCTGGTAAAGCAATATAGAGTGGGATTTCACTTTAAGCAAATAGCAAGTAACATGAAGGTTGTATTAAACATATTAAAGCTCACATAGACATCCTTCTCAATCCCCTCACTGCTGATTGTGTTTTGTGTTAAAAGGTGGTCAAATGTATCTCATAATGTAGGAAGCCTTTTTTATTGCAATGATTTGGTCGGCTTGCTGCGTTAGAGGAAAACATCACTGCAAATCAATACAGCATTCCCAGGACTGATGGCCTATGATGAAACATTTATATCCTGGTGGGAATGGTTTCTTGACATCTTTAGCTGTAAATCAGTAAAAGGTGCTGACAGCTAAAATAACCAAACCAACAGACAAACCTGACATGCAGGGTAAACCATGGAGTTGGGTGAAGAATATATCGGAGAATGGGAAATCAGAGGGGAAAAAAAAAAAAAAGAACAAAATTGCACTACCAGAAGCCATCAGTACAGCTTCAATCTATCTACTTTGGGGATAAACACCATTCTTTCAAAAGATATTCCCTTAATTGGTGATATGATGATGGTGGTTGAGAGAGAGAGAGAGAGAGAGAGAGAGAGCTGTCATAAACCTTTGTTCGTTGTGCTTGAGATCTGTTGACTGTAAAGGCCATAGCATATGATCATTCTTTTTCCTCATCTGATACACGGTGTATGCCAGCAGTGCCATTCTAATAGAATACATTTTCTGGAATACTATGTCCAATTAGGGATTGACCACTATGGAATCGTTGTAATTCTTTGTTATAATTAGCAAAAAAAAAAAAAAAAGTGTAAATTTGAGGTTAAGAGAATGTATCGATAGCTTTGATATGAATGAGCTTTATAGGCAAATGTTTATGCTTAAGCACATTTGTGCTCTTGCAAAACCTTTCATTTCTTTATTATCAATGCTTATATCAAACCACGTGTATTTTAGTAACTGTGTCAGAAAAATTAAGTTAGCTGGGAAAAGAATTCTTAATTCCTAACCCGTATACAGGGTTTTTAACTGTTCTAAAATTACTTATAAACCAGAGATAAATGTATTAGAATGGGAAGAGCAGGAGGTAAAAGTAAAGTAAAGTAAGTAAGTTAAATTTTAACGTCTCTGAATTTTGTTCAGAGACCCCCCCACACACACACATACAAAAAGCACATATCATGGAAGCTTGATACCAAGATTGTGTCTTGTGCTGATAAAGCACATTAGCAAAGCTTCACAGACTTTCCCACACATTGAGTGAGTCTGAGCTCTGTACTGAATTGCTTGAATGCACCTGATGCAGTTCAGTGATTTCCTTCATGAAGTGTTCATAATTCACAAACCTTTGTTTGGGATTATGAATTACACCAGACACAAAGATGTTTCATCATTTCATTTTTCAATGCCAAATTTTTCTAACACCACTGGTTTTGTTTAAAGTGTATCAAGTGGCCCAGGATTGCTAGGGGTTTACAAAGAGATGGAGATTATAGCCTATTGGTTATCTTTTTTTCTAAAATGTCCTCAGGTCTCATTCACTCCACTCCTTACAAGTAGCACACATATTGAATTACCTGCTCCCAACAAACCGCAAGCTGTAAAATATACTTTTGCTTGGTGAGCAAAAACTTGGTCTGACTTAACTTTTGTTTAGTTTGTCCCCAGAATAGTGAACTTTTCTCTAATCTATATTTACATTAGTCCAATGCTCCTGTGTTCATTGTCTTTATTTGTTACACATACTTTATAGTCATCTTTTGGTTATAAGATCACATACTGTATCTGATAATATATTGACACCCTGCCAGATTAAAAAATAAAAATCAGTCTGTTCTGCTCTGGCAGATTTTATTATAGTTCTTATTCCGTCTCGGTGGAGGTTTTTGCAGTGTGTTGCATCACTATGTCGAGTCATTTGCTTTTAGAGAAGAGACTATATAAAGCGTAAATTGTGAAATGGCTGCCAGCGTTGTGGATGTAAAAAGGTGTATTTGTTTTTAGTAATTATTTAGTAATTTAGTAATTAGGGGAAAATGAATCAACATCCACATGTCATGAACACATTTGTTTAATTTTTATAAATAAAAAATGGTACAGATCATTTTTGATTGCAAATAACACCCATCTAAGCAAGTCCATTAATTACAGTTCAAGTTTCATTGGAAAAATATAAAGATACATTTCTTAAGTAAACTCTTTGTCATACCTGACGCACAATACTGTTAGTTGCACTACCATGCACTCACACTTTATTTACATTACTGATCGGTCATATATTCTGTATCCATATTTAATACTCATACTGTCTATATTGTCTCACATTGTCTGTATTGTCTTGTATAGTCTGTTTTTGTCTTGTCTTTTCTGTATTGTCTTGTATAGTCTGTTTTTGTCTTGTATAGTCTGTTTTTGTCTTGTCTGTTTTGTCTTGTCTTTTCTGTATTGTCTTGTCTTGTCTGTTTTGTCTTGTCTTTTCTGTATTGTCTTGTCTTGTCTGTTTTGTCTTGTCTTTTCTGTATTGTCTTGTATAGTCTGTTTTTGTCTTGTCGTGTCTGTTTTTGTCTTGTATAGTCGAAGCTGAATGTATAGTGTTATTTTTATCTTACATTCTGCACGATATACACAACAGGACATTTAATAACCAGATCTTGCATATAAGTGTGTACAGAAAAGAATTGTGTATACAATAATATGTAGGAGACATACATTTTTAATGTTAAATTAGTAACTATGAAACATCACACAATAATAATAATTAACAGTTTTTTATTGGTATTTGATAAAATTTTAATTTTGCTTCATAAAAAATGTTTTAACAAAATATATTTATTGTTTAAACATTTTCAAGAACTAACCAGATTTTGTATTCTCTAGCATAAACAGAGCTGAATTGAAAGTGTTATTGGGCTATTCAACAAAACTGTTCTCTGGTTAAGATTTGCACCCGGACTATGTATTTTAAAGACCATACCCACTTACCCAAGACTATCATTATAGAAACACATTAAGTGAAGTGTTGAGGTAATATCTTTTGAAAATCAGGAATACATCATAATTAGAAAAGTATGTAGCATGTAAATGTAGAAGTAAAAAATATTTGCATCATTTATTTCTTATTGTTGTATCCGTTAATAATAGCATTGTGACCATTTTCAGATTCATAGCAAATAATAGTGATTTTATCTGATATATGTACCATATGGTTATAAAGCAATGCATGTTTACAATGGTGTTTTAAGATGTTTGTCACAATTGACATCACATGGACAAATAATAATTTTTTATTATTTTTGAATGTATAACAAGCCTAGGTCTATGTGGTTTCTCGCTGTTGGGTCTTATTTCATTTGTGGCTTAATCTGGTGTTTATTTTTCTTAACCTTTTATTTATTCATTATTTTTAAGCAAATTATTTTGAAGGGCAAGCTGGTTTTAAAGTTAAGTTAAGCAGCTCTGCCTTGCATTTTAACAAGTGCCTGGCCCTTTCATAGGCCCCTAGCTCTATGTTGCTCAGGCATGGAGGTTGTTTCCTTCCTTTCCTCTTAATCAGAATGTCCATTGTGTTCTTCAGGACACCAAGGTTGGTGTGATTGGCTTAGACACGAAGCTGTTACCACCTTTTAAGTTAATGATTTCCCTCCCAAAAAATGCGTGTCGCTCTTTTACTACAGAAGTTTGCTAATAATAGATTTTTTTGTATACATGAAAGAATGTCACAGAACAGTTTGTTTAATGTTGGAAAACAATCGCAAAACAAAAGAGGTTAGGTTCAGTTATTGCTCATGTTGTAGTTGTTATAATCAGATGTTCCCTCAACAACCTCTTTTATTAACCTGAGGATTTCTAAAGATGCATGCTACAGGAACAGCTTCACCTTTGACTTGTGCAAAGTACTGACACTGGAGACTCCTTCAGGAAATGTTTAATTAATGTCTCAATGTTAAAAATCTTTCCATGTTTACAGATTCATGCTTTTTTTTAATTTAGGTTATGTGAGCCATCTGCTATACAATTTGCTGTAAATGTTCTACTATAGAAGTGATAACATGATAGAATTGAATATTAATTTTAAACAACACCTTCGGATCAGTAAGAATCACATTTTCAACATTGCTCAAGTATAACATTTTTTCCGTAATGTCGTTTTAGTTTAATTTAATTCAATTCAGTTTTATTTGTATAGCGCTTTTAACAATTAACAATGTCCCAATGCTGCTTTACACAGACAAATAGGTCTTTGTCATATGTCTTTGATTTTCAGTATCAAAATACCAGTGATATGCATCACTAGTAAGGATTTCATAATAGTAATGCCAGTATCACAACTACTACATAAGATGATGGTATCTGCAATATAAAGTGCCCATATACCATTTTGGATTAATCATTTACTATTGAAATGGATATTAAACACTTTTGAATACAATGAAAAAAATATATAATATCAAATTTGGCACCAAAAATTCAGGCAACAATTTGCAGCCACATGTGGGTGGCAATGTAATGTATTGCCGTATGTCCTACTGTGTATTTTACCTATATTAAGTGATCTAGAAATGCTCCTGTGTTCGGAAATTCTTTATGGTGTTTTCTACAGGTCAGTGTGCTGCTCTTCAATTGGAACTAAAAAAGTTCTGATATTGAACACTTGCTCTCAAATCAAACTATTGTTTTTCATGTTAAGCTCATAAAGGTTTAATACTAAAGTCACTGATGGAGCTCAAACCGAATTGACTGTTTTTACATGTAATTTAGAAGATAATGCAGCACTTGGCTACATATACAGTATATGTATCCAATAAAAACTTATCAATACATTAATGATATTAATAAACATATCAAACAAGCTACATCATTTTTTTTTTTACCCAGGCTAGTATGCTTTTATGAAGGCGAATTAGTGCTCTAAACATATAAAGTGTGACACTAACCAGCAAGTCTGTGTAAGCCACAAACTCACAGCAAAAATATTTTTCTCAAATATTTCTCAAATTACCTTCTGAAAATGGAACCAGGATTTTCACAGCCTGAGCTTAAGGGTGATTAATGCATGTCTATGTGATTACGACTGTAATTTAATTTTCTAAGGCTTATGGGGCATGTGTAAATTTTACTTTGCACATTTTACCTCCATGTTTGGCATTTAATGCCTATTTCTGATGCATTTTTACTAAATGAAATAAGTGAATGATGTCGTAATAGTGCTGCTGGACTATGCCACCCATCAGCCACTGCACATCTGCACATGATCATCGCGCTACAGCTGCAAGTCTAACCCAAGTATTCTATCAATTACTCTATTAATCTGTACTTTTTCTTCATTAAAAAGCAATACAAGAGAAAAAAAGGCAGGCCTCTTAAAATGAACAAGTAATTTGTTTTCTTTAAATAAATAAAAAAAAATGTTAATTTCTGAAATGACAAAAAAATCATTAAAAAATATAAAAATACATTTCAAATTATAAAAAAGAAATCTTTGTTTTAGTGGGAAATGATCCCGAACTTTTGGAAACTTTTTGTTGTGTTCTTTGGCCTGATTCTTCTTCTCGCTCCTCGCTGTTTTCTCTCTGTTCCTCTGTTTTTCATTCTGTAGCGTCTTCTGTTTTTACCTGTCCAGGAGACTCATTTATAAACGTAGCATTCTCACAAGTGTGTGTACGCCACCTTCCACGCAAAGGTTGTGATTTATTAAAAAACAAACTTGTAAGTAAACTTTGAGCCCTGCATATGCACAACATGGAAACACACAAGACGAGAAGAGGTTGCTTTGCTTTCTGTCTGTCATTTCTTCTCTTGCTCTTTGTGGTTCCTGTGTTTTCACTTACAATAAACCAAAATCAACCTTCTCTTCAGTCACTGAGAAACGAGTGTAGATTGTACTTAAAATGCACTCACAGTCTGCAGTTGATTGTTCATTCAAGTACATTGTATGATATTTAATGTCCTTTCAGCAACTGCTTTACATTGTTATTACCTGCTCAGTCATATAAAAGTCCATTAAAGGCTTTTTATAAAAAATCTGTTCTCATTAAAAGTTGTCAGATATCACGGATCAACACGTGCAGCAGCCTTGTAGAAAAGTGACACTGACACATTTAAAGGTACCACAACACTTCTTGTACAGATTTATAGCTTCCTTTGTAATTCGACCCACCCGCAGAAAGCTGTGATCTCTGAGTGCACCAGTGAAGAGCTTTTTGCTTTTTGGTGATACTTTTATCTTAAGGAGTGTGTGTGATATATTTTCTTTCCCCTTCGCTGTTACAGTAGATATGGTCTCAGACTCATCTGCACTTATCCATTCAGCTATTTGCATATGTCCAATGTTTGAAAGATACATTAACAAGGGCACAGAATCATGTTTAAACAACCTCATAGTGAGCACTGAGATATCCTCACATGTCAGTCAAACAGCTTCTTCCTGTGAACAAAGCAAAAAAAAGTGTTCATATACTATTTATTTGCATCCTTTGTATGACTAATATGTTTAGTTTGGGTGATCGGTTGTCAGTTTTAGTGTCAAAGTACCAGTGAAAGTGTTCAGTATAAGACTCATCTTTTCTGCTTGACAAGAATCACAAAGCTAAAAGATATTGGCATGTTGCAGTTAATCATTTTAGGGTGGAAGTAGAGGTGACCGTTTATTAAAGGTTATATAGCAGTTGAATAATGGCAGAAAATTAGAGACAAGCTTTTTAATAGCCTAAGGAGTGTCATTTGTTGATGCCAAGATTTAGATTTTTGAGGTTTGATATAATGAATCTGTTTTTTTCACTATTTTTTTGTTTACAGTTATACAGCAGAAGTCTTAGGGAAGTTTTCGGCCTGCTTGTTCCTTATTCTATGTACAGCAAATCTTTTGCCATGAAGACATTTAAAAGAAACTGGATGCAATATTTTGTTCTTTAGTTTACATCGGTTAAAATGCGACAATGTGTCATGCATCAGTAGGTTTTCTACAATTTGTGTAATCAATTGTACTTTCTTTAAAAAGTCTTTTACTAGATATTAAATTTTTTATAAATCACATATGGTGGCACAGTTTGCTTCTCTTTTCAAATGAAGATTTGTTTGTATTTTTTTTATCCATGATCCTGATCTTGAATTTGCTGCACTGTGTGAAAATCCCTTGCTATGTTTGTAAGCTTATTGTGGAGATGACAATACTGATAGCATGGTAAAGCTTTACTTCAGGATGCAAACCTCAAATCTGCTGCGAAAGGGAGGAAGTCACTGTGCAAGAGGAAGTGGCCTGATCACCTCCCACTCTCCACTGTCTCGCTGTCTGCCTTATGCCCTGCTAACAAGGCACTGTATCACTGTGCTTTTAGAGCTTCGCTACGTGTTCTAATCTAAATTTTCTTTACCATTCACATCATTCTGAATGTGTAGTGGAGTCCATAATATAAGATTTATCATTTTAGAAAACAGCCCTGTGCTAATAAAGAAATATTAATAACAGAACAACAAATTTAACAGAAACTATTACATTGAGTGTCTCCACTCACCATTGTTTCTTAAAATAACATTTTTACAATTTATCTAAAATTAAATAGAATTCTTTAATGTTAAAATCTGTAATATGTATTTTACATGACTTAGTCAGTCTCCAGTCAGAGTGTGGGCCATTCAGGACATCTGGCATTGAATGGATAAAGATTTCCCCACCAATCTTACAGAAATCGTAGTGGTTTACAGGATTCAGAGGTTGGTTGCTGTTACAAAGATAAGATTGCGTTATTAGCCAAGGAGTGCACAAGGGATTCTTACTTGTTGCAGCCTGTCTGGATACAGACAGCTTAATTCTGCCAGTACAGCACAGCCAGAACCAGGCAGGCAGTACAACAGATGCAAACAGTGTAACACAACGGAGAGTAGTACAACGGAGACAGTACAGAGAGTACAAAAATGGGATGGTACAACACATACAATGCAACACATTTAGAACACAAGGTGTGCAAGAATAGACAGTTCAATGCAAACAGTATAATGCAGGACATATGTAGTCCATATAAGCAATGCCACATTGTAAATATCACCTATTTCGAAATATATCACCTACCAAAAATAAGGTGCAGCATTATATAATGAATAGAAGCATAATTAATAAACATAAATGTTTATTGTAGATTGTGTAGACATTTTTAAGGTATTATTTTGAAGAGAAATACAGCTATGGTTTGTTCATATATATTTTTTACTCGTTTGTGTTGTAGCTTTATGTTGTTTAATGTAGCACCAGGGTTCTGGAGAAACTTTGTTTTATTTTACTGTGTACTGCGTCAGATATATATGGTTGAAATGACAATAAAAGCTACTTGACTTGACTTGTATATAGAAAAGCATACAGTCATTTGCACTCAAATGTAGTATTATGAAGAACTGAGTCGCATGCACTCATAAATGCTTCAAAGACTGGTGACAAAACAGCTTTTCAAACTAGAAATAATGCTATTGATGACTGATGATTGATGACATGACTGAGCTGTAAACAGCACAAGGACACTTGTGCTCAAGCATTTTACACCAAGCCATTTCTTTGTTTTCAAAATTTTTGTTATTCGTCTATTTGGATCTGAAGCTAATTTTTTTTTTTTTTTAGGACAATATGCACTGTATGACTGTTCTTAACCATCCTGGGTTTATTAACCACTGTATGCTACTGAAGTGTTGATGCCAGACCTTCTATTGCAAAGGTCATATATAAGGATATTATTCTGCGCTTTGTGGTATAATTGTCATGAAAGTGGAGTGTTCATAGGGCTACATGACACCTTCATGAATCCTTTATGACAAATGACAATGAGCCTACTTCAATATTTATTAGGGTTTTTGTGCAATACACATCAGTCGTAGATATTGTTTTTGTCCGTTTTGATGTCAATGTGATGATTTTGGCAGACTGCTCACTTTGTATCTCAGTGTATCGATTTCATAATGCTGAATAAGCGATGAAACATGAGGCATGCTGTTACGGGAAAGTATTCAGCATTGGGTTGGTGATTATCATTAGAACATTACTAACCTGAAGTGTTTACGGATTTTGTTTGACATACCTCTTATATCACAGTGACTTTCTGTCCATTACAGTTTTTTAGTAAGGGACAACAAGGGTCATACATTCAATTTGTTTATATGTTTTATGTTATGGTTAAAATCTTTATCCTAAATATTTTCCAAGTTACAGCTTTAGTTTTAACATGCAAATGTTCTTTATGGTGTTATATGTAATTAATCAAGATTTTTCAACCATTTAAAATTGAGGATTTGACAGTGCTGTGGGATGTGTGATGTGCTATCATTTGCAAATGTATGCTAAATTGGAGACAAATCAAGCAGAGCTATACAGAACTGCCTGTTGAAAATGTTCAATCAGTTGTCATGAAGGGTTTTATGTACTGTAGATTTCATGTATGAGAAAATGTTTAGCATGGCCTGTGTTGTAATCCTTTTGGGTTATATGTTGGTAGAGCAAAGTAAAAAAAAAAGGCCAGCAGAGGGAAGTGAAATAGGGAAATACTTGAGTGTGTGCAGTCCTAGCATAAAACAGTGTTGTATACTCCCAGTTTAGTTCAGATCAGTGGCTTAATGATTTTATGTACAAATCTTTTCTTATATCAACTTCTTCAGTTTAATTCAAAGTGGCTTTAGAAAACATGCTATAACTGTATAAGATCATCTAAGGTGGTATGTTTGGACAGCAGTGTCTAACATTAGGTTTTTTTTTTCGGCCATGTGATATGAGTAAATCATGCCCAACAGAGTCATGACATTTTTAAACTGTTTGTGCACTTAAACACATTATTAGATACTCTTTGAGTCTTGTAGCTCAACTGATCATGATTTTATTTTATTGTATCCTTTTGCCTTTAAGTTGACCTGCTTTTAGGCCACTTCATTGCTGTTAGATGAAGAATTTGTGTGTTTATAGAAATTTTTGACAGGGTCTGTTGCAATGCACACATGATACTTTTTAAAGTTTTAAATCCCGAAACACAATTGTTTCAATCGTGGTTATTATTCTAGGATTATATTGTCTTTTGTGAGCTGAAAACTGCTATGATTTATATGATTAGGCTATTGATATGACCAACTAAAGTATAGACATAGTCAATGATTATATCTAGGAATTAATTAAGGTCTCTCTCTCTCTCTCTCTCTCTCTCTCTCTCTCTCTCTCTCTCTCTCTCTCTCTCTCTCTCTCTCTCAGTGTAAGTTTCAGTGCAGGACTGTAACCTTGGCCAAGTGCCTGGGTGGCTCTTCCTCCCCTCATCTTCCTCTGCTCATCTGCTGGTAAGTTACCTGTGCCTTGTGCTGTATATGGACATGTATGGTTGTGTGAGGTGCAAATGATGAGAACTTTTTTGTCATTTATTTTGGAGGAATGTTGTTTTATCCTAATTGCTGTACCTGTGTATTGATGAGACCTTAATAGATGTTATTTTGATAGTTATATATATAACTATCAAAATAACATATATATATATATATTATATATATTATATATATTATATAATATATAAAACTAAGATCTATAATATGCACAAATTCCACATTCAGACTGTGTCCTTGTAAACAAAATACAGAAGGAAGAGAAAGTGGGAAGAAAATTAGTTATGTTCTCTTTGGTTCTTCTTGGTTACCCATGTCTGCCTCATTACATAAAATAATAATGATAATAATTGTCTGAGTTTGTAAAACATTTGCCAATAGGGAAGTGCACAGCATTTTGGGACACGACATGGACTTGAGTAATGTGTCTTCCTGTTTTCCCACTGGCTGCGCATGCAGTCACAGGGTCAAAGGTAACATGAAATGTAATGTGCCGGTATGAGTTGACAGACATGTTCCACTGTGGATTAACACTGAGAACATGCTCAAATGCTGCTATGTGAAAAATTGCCATTTCCATCAAGTGAGAGGAAAAATCATGTCTTTACCAAGCGATGTAAAGTGCACGTTTAGGCGTGTTTGGTATCTGTCCAAACTCTTGCTCTCATCGTTCACCTACTTGGATCAACATTTTTGTCTCAAACCTGCACTTGAGTGGGGCCATGTTGAAGCATGAAATGTTTCTATTGCTTGTATGTGCGTTCCGATAATTATTCTATTTTTACATGAACGACAACAATCAGTACACCATCGTTCTTTAGATACAGTGCAGGATCCATAAATTACATAGAACTGCAATGTTACAGGAAATATTTTGTACACATGATAAATAAGACATTAGACATGGAACTCTCTACATCAGAAGATTTTATTTGTAAATGTCCATTTACATCATTTTTTCCCTTTTTTAAAGGTATGTGGAAGCAACATACATAACTATAAAGACATGTTGTATTTGAATTCCTATTTTGTAGCTATAATTTCTAAGCCTATTTGTCATTTAAAAATCTGTTTCCTTTAAACCACAGAAGAGTAAATCTTGGAAAGTTTGTAAAAACTCCTTATCACCTCTTGCTTAGTTTCTGTGATGATTTGCTGTTTTTGGCTAAATAATTCATGTAAATGGTTGAACTGAACAGCTTTCTATGGCATTTTTTTACAAGCATTTGTGGTCTGACAGCAGCACTTCCTCAGGCACATGTGGTCAGTGCAAACTAGCTGCTGCTTGTAATTTACATTTAAAGGTTGAGCCCAGGTTTAACTTTATTTTGCTGCACTATGGAATTATTGACTCTCAATAGTAATACTGGAACTATTTTATCATTAATTGCAAATAGTGTTACAAAATTTCATAAGAAAAGCTTTGGAAATAACTCATGTATCTCTTTCACCCTTATAAATTTTTTTTTACAGTTCACTAGTGGCATTTCTGACTTTTAAACTAACTACAGTTTTACCAAACTGGTGTTTCCATCTTTGATTAATATCTGAGAGGCCAAAAAGTTTTCATGTTAAATTCTTTTTAAACAGCAAAGTATAGGTTGGGTTATTTACATATAAGTGTCAGCTGAGATGGATGGAGGCTGTGACATTTTGTGCCAATGACGGAAGGAAGCATTTTGTAATTGGATTTCGAAAAGATTCCAGTTATGTGCAACTTGACATACTGTTAAAACTATTGTTATTACTAAAATGATGTTCAATAACAGACGTATTTTAAATTAGCCCAGTTTTTCATGCACAGATGAAAGATTCACGAGCAAAACCAGTCTCAGTTATTTCAACACTGCTCTCAGTTCCCAGTGGTATGTTTAAGACTTTTGACCTTTATTTGGGTAAAAGATTTACTTCATTTTTATGACTAGGAACTTTTGAATGCTGGATGCAGTCAGGAAAGAGCTGATCTGAGTTTTAGAGGTCACCTGAATGTAATAATATTTCAAAAATATTTTAGTGTCACTTGAGCAGTGTTAGCAGTGGGACAGTGCTGCCCCCTCCTGGTGATGCTACTACATATTTTGAATTGAATTGATTCATCTTATTAGCTGCTGCTATTAACACTAGAGTCATGTTGCATTTCATAATTGTGTGTGCACTGAATTTGAGTGGCCAATATCTGCTCTATTTTGACTACTTTTGTGATGGGGATGTCAAAGCCCATTCACAGATACTCCACTTTGGCAACTACTAAGCATGTTAAGCAAGTTTTATGTCTTTACCACATGCCACAGTATAAAATATAGCCACCATAATAAAGTAGACACTACGCTACGTGTTTCATTTACATTATTTCACATTTGCATTTATGGTGTTTGCCCTTGTCCAGAGCGACTTACAGAAAAGTCTTAGTCAAAAAATACATCCTGATGCTAGTTCACTAGGTCATGGAAGAATATAATTGGTGTAAAACTCTGTTGAAAATTAATATACCTTATACTGTATAAAAGCAAATAATTAAGTGCTAATTTATGTACTAAAAAAGGTAGGTCTTTATTCATAGTTTAAAGACTGCTTGTGACTTTTAGGGGACATCTAATTCTAGAAGTTTCTAATTCTTAATTCTACTGATGTTTTCGATAAAGATAGTTAGGTTGGAACATACTTGCTGCTTACAGAGTATAATCATATATTTATAATATGGATAAAAAACAAACGTAACACTTCATGTAACCATGATGATTCAATAAACACAAATATATCGATCAGTTAATTATAGTTATATAATTAATAATAAAAAAAAAAACATCAAATATAATATAGCGTCTGTCTCCGTGCAGAGCACAACCTCGCGTGTAAAAAGACAGCACGTGGTGTCATCGGTTTGCCTCTAGAGGCCGCTCTCGTAATGACATTGAACCATTTTACCCACTTCAGCAACTAACACAAGCCGGAAAAACTATTGGTATGGATTTTATGCCAATAGCCGTTAGTTCCAGCAATGATCGGTAGACCTCAAGATCATTCCACAGCCAGGGGAAATCTCTAGTAGTCCAGTCTTGTCTACCAAGTGACAAAAAAACCTAAAGTTTTAACTAACATCTGAGTGATTTTCTTAGATAGATTAATTCTTCTGATGCTGTACAGGTACAGTAAAATTCACATGAGTGTGTGAGATTAAAGTGAAAGGAAAATTAAATGTCATAGCTATTCCAAGGCTGTGTGCAGTGACAGAAGGTGAGATCAGAGAGTCGATCAAGATCACAAGATCCACAAGACATGTCCCATAATGGGAAAAAATGTTACTGTGTTTCAGAAGGGGTGAAATTATTGGCCTGCATCAACCAAAGAAAACAAGTAAAGGAGATTAATGACTGAAATTGGGTTAAGAATTTTCTAATGCATTATTAAAAGGTGAAATTATAGTCACAAACGATCAACTTTGCAGAAGAAATGTGGTTAAAAAAAACTAGAATAATTGTGATTAGAGATCTTTAAAATGTCATAAAAATGTGACAGAGCTTTTCCATTTCGATAAGAAATTACAAGATTTTGACTAAACAGCTGTGTGGCCAAAACAAAGCCACATGTTGGTGAAGTTAATCGGATAAAAAGACTTCTGGAGTAATAGAAAAAGCTCGTTTTTTTTTTTGTTTTTTTTTGTTTTTTTTGAGTCCCCATTTTCTCTGTTCCAAAGCGGTGTGTGCATCAGGGTAAAAAGAGAAGCACATGAAGCGACTTATCCATTATGCATTGTGCCTACTGTACAAGCCTCTGAAGGTAGTGTTATTAACAAGGGTTTTCTTCTATTGGTCAGTTCTCAACTTGGCATTGTTATGATGCAATAAATAAAAATCCAGCTGGGTACCTGAATGTTCTGAATAAACACGTTATCTAATCAACAGTTATTTTTACTTTGCTGATGACCCAGGTGTTTTCCACAATGACAATGCTAAGCGTCAACAGGCTCAAATTGTTTGATTCAGGGGGCTTGAGAAATCATTTTCATATATAAATTCTGCTGAATTTAACCTCACTGAAAGTATTTAGGATGTGCTGGAAAAGACGTGAGGTGGTTTAACTCTGCCATTATATTGTTGAATAAGAATTTAATACATTGAATAAGGTTAAAAAAAAAAATATATATGCCATGATGAAAGTATTGGAATTAAATATTAGTGTGCAGCTTTTAAGTGTGCAAACTAGTGTTGGCATTTAGAAAACTAAAAAGCCTTTGGAAAATGTTTGTCTGTGGAAATCAATCGTTTCAAATGGCAAAGAGTAAAAAGAATTAAACAATACAAATTAAAAATTATAGATGTATGGCTTAAAATATTTGCATTCGCTATCAAATGTTAAACCATACACATTACTAGCGATATTAGCGATACACATTACTAGCGATATTAGCGATACACATTACTAGCGATATTAGCAATACACATTACTAGCGATATTAGCAATACACATTACTAGCGATATTAGCGATACACATTACTAGCGATATTAGCAATACACATTACTAGCGATATCTCAGAAAGGTGTTTTGTGACAATAATTTCCCTAATATAATATAATCATAATTGTATATTGTTATATTGCCCAGACCTAATATCAAAATAATTTTTTATTCTTTAGCAGACTAGAATCCTGATGTTGTTCTACAATTTTCTGTCACACAGTTGCCTCTCTGTTTATCTGTGTACTAAAAATATTTAGTGTTTTAATTGTATATTAATGAAAATGTGTGACCATTTATAAAATTATCCACACACTTGAATGGATATAAATATATTTGTATGTACTTATTCCAATTTTATGTAATGTGTGTGTGAAACAAATTTTGTTTTCATAGTAAATTAATAATAAAAATGAACACACCAGGCTAAAGTCCTGTTATTAGTAAAATTATTTCCTGATTTCCCAGAATGCCCTGTTCTTTTATATCATTTACATTCTGTTTTGTAGCTCTTAAAAACAGTCTTAATGTCTTATAGTATTTTTCTGAAAGTGGCATTTTATAAATGAAAGTTTAAAACCCTGGCATGCATATAGAAATTGGTTTGTAATGTTCATGATTAATAATCAGTGGTTCAACAGGTGGCGCTGTTGTTCACATTATGTGTTGGGATTTCAATCTGGGTGCTCACAGTGAAGTAAATTATTATCTTTATTTACTATAACTACTAATATAACTACATATATGCATTACAGCACCATGAGATGCAGGGTCACTAATACTGCACCCATAATCTAGAGTTAAAACAATTTACCATTCATTAAAAACAACATGTCCTGATTTCCATTCATTTATGTTTATATTTATTTTGGTGTAAAATTTCCAAAGCAAATTATTTCTTCACATTACAACAGTTATATTACTTTTTAGTTGAAGTTAATTACATTCTAACAAAGCAACTGCAAAAGATTTTCTCGTCTTTCTCTTTGGCTGTTCCAAAGCACTGACATTGGAGATTCTATATAAATATGTTAAATTAATAAACAACTGCTTACATAAATTTATTATATTAACAAATATATATATATATATAATATATATATATACATACATACATCAGATTTGTAATCAGTTTTTATTAGCCTGAGATTTTGTGTAGTGTCTGCAGTGCGTCCACCAGTCACACACAAGTCGCAGTAAATTAGCTTTAGTAGACCTTTTTCTTTGCCTTGCAGCCAGCATTAATGTCAGAGCCATGGTGGTACAGGAAATCAATCATCACCTTCTGACCAATTTCATTTGAAAAATTCAACATCTCTGTGGTATAAGGACATTTTATGTCAAATGACATAGATTATTTTCCCCTATAAACTAGGAAAAAGATTCTGCTATTTAAATAATCATTGTATATAACATTTAAAGGGCTGACATAGTGAGGCAGTGTGTCTCCATACTCCATATTGTGGTCTACTGTGGTAGTGTGAGGCATCTCAAAAGCATGAGGCAGATGTAACTTGGCTTTGATGACTCATGTAAAATGCTTACCATGGCATATTTGGATCTAGATGCTGAAGGGAGAAGATGGCTTTTTTAATCTTTAGGTGGGTTGCCTTCCTTTTAATTTAGCAATGTGTCATCCACTGATGGTCTGTGCTTCTTGCTCTACCGAAATAAAAAAGTTTTCCTAAGCGCATTTCATTGGATAGTAGATTGTTTGTGGGCAGTAAAAACTTCAGTCCTTTTTGGCCACTGCACTGCACCATTAGTGAATTACTAAACTCTTAATTAATATGCCAGCGTGGTATAAATAATGCTGTCAGAGGCAAGTTTCTGCAGCCCCTGCTTGAGTCGTTTCTGTTGCATCCAAATTTACTTCAATGTTCAATGTTAAGAGCACATTTATAACCCAAAACCATAAAAAAGAACCATAATCACTAACATCCCACTGCGCACCTTTTCTTTCCTATTTAAATGTTGAAATGTGTGTAGAGCAAACCCCAGAGACAGGGAGTGGCATCCTTCATACTTCAATCTCATAACGGTCACCAGAGGGTGCTATTTGCCTTACACATCACCCCAATCCTCTAACGCAAATCTTCTGCATGCCAAACACAGCGCCAAAACCCCTGTGCCAGTGCCCCACCCTTAGCACAGAAATCTCAACTCCTCACCAGATTAATACCCTTAATCTGAATTTACATTGGCCTCGTAAATTGTATCTATGTGAGGGCTGAGTAAAGCGCACATGGACAAAAAGTCATCAAGAGTTTAGTGTGCTAGTGGGGTGCACCATGCTATTTTTAAATCTTTGACATATAGACATGTATGAATGTGCTCAGCTGTCTTTGTGGACAGAATGTGCCCATGATACAAATACATGAAAACACACATGTATGTGTGTGTGTAGGAAGGCATCATGTTTCATATATTAGTGCGGACAAAATGTCCTCACAAGGAGAGGAATATCTGACAGTTTTGACCTTATCTTGACATTTTGCTGTTCCCCATGAGAAAAAGTGAATTTTTTTAAATATGAAAGCTACAGCTTTTTATAAAAAAAAAAAAAAAAAAAAAAAAATTCTAAAATAGACAGAAGGTTTTCCTTGGGCTACTGAGGTTAGGGTTAGGGTTAGGTTTTGGTGAAAGCATAGCATTAAGTAGCTACATTAATAATTATGTCATAGTGGGTCTTTATAAGAATTGTAAGGTGTGGGGATGTGTGTGTGCGTGTGCATGCACGTGTGTGTGTGTGTGTGTGTGTGTGTGTGTGTGTGTGTGTGTGTGTGCGCATGTGTGTGTGTGTGTGTGTGTGTGTGTGTGTAAGGTCCACATCCCTGCATAAATCTGTATTTAGAGAACAACTAATTTTCCTGTAGCAAACTATTCCTCCACATTATCCAGAGTAAGGAATGTAAAGAGTGGTATAGTCACCAGTTTTCAAATCTTCTAATCAGGAAAAGGTGCCTTGGAGAGATGCCTTGTCTCCTGTTTGATTTTAGACTATGACTAAGTTCAACTGATAAGCACACGTTTTATAAACTACAGGCCTTTGTGGTTCGATTTTCTTCTATGTATCATCAACAAAGTTAGCATTTTTTAAAGATTATGTGGATCTGGGTGGTTTTGAAAAGCAAACAGAGTGAAGGCAGAATGCATATGATCAGTGTTTGATGACTAAATAGACCTTGTAGGGTTTGTAGAGGTTTGGCTTAAAATTCTCCCCCAGTCCATCAGTGAAGGTGCCATGTTTTGGCTTGTTATGTGTTGTTGCTATGGTTTCATGCTTTGATCATGAATGGTAGCATGAAGACTAAGAGGTGCTATTGAAGGAAGGATTAAGCGAAATCCTTCTCTGAACCTGGTCTGTTAGATCCCGCCACATACCACCGACTCATTTGTGCAGGTCCGACCTAAAGGATAGATGAATATTTATTAGAGAATATTTAAATAAAGCTGATAACATACAGTGATTTGACAAATACTTGGAATTGGGATTAATTATGAGTAGGGCTGAAACGATTCCTCGAGTAACTCGAGTAATTCCAATACAAAAAAATTTCTAGGCAAATTATTTGCCTCAATGCTTAGTTAAGTGCATTTAACTACACACAGAGCATTGTGTTTCCCTGTGGACCATTATTACTGATGCACCACCCGCTAAACTCTGTAGCTCTCTGTACAGGTAAACATAGAAGACGCTGCAGAATGAAAAAATGGAGGAACAGCAAATAAAGAAAAATGTTTGCTTAATTCCAACCGCATTTCTCACAATTCTGCCTTTTTTTTTTGCCAATCGGGGTGGCGTCTCCCCCTTTGTAGTGCCAGAAATCTTTACACATTGAAAATTAAATGGGCTACAATCAATAAAATTGCATGGTTTCAAAATAAGCCTCCAAATCCTGGAGACTCTGTCTAACAATCAGCTGTGGAGGAGACGGAACAAGACAGATGAAGCAGAGGAGCCTCGTTCATACACCAACAGCTTCAAACTTCAGGCTGACAACATGGTTACTGGTGGATGCACCAGAAATGATGGATGTTTTTTATGAGAAATAAAATCGGAATTGCAAGAAAAAAAAAGTTTTTATGTAGCGGAAACGGACTTTCATAGTATTGAGGCCAAAGAAAAAGACAGAAACATTCCCAAAGTTTGGGATCTGTAATAGATTATTATTATTATATCATTTAATGTTTTTTTATTTATATATTTGCATTTGTATGTAATTGGGCAATTAAATAAATTAAATAGGTTTAACTTGTTCATTTTAAAAGACTTGTCTTATTTTCTCTTGTATATTTAGTATTGCTCTTTAATAAAGAAAAAGTAATTCTTATCCAATTACTCGAATAATCAATGGTACAATCTGTAGAATACTCAATTACTAAATTATTTGATAGCTACATCTATATTTATGCATAAAGTTTATGGTTTCGAGCATTTTTTTTTGTCTGTCGGCCATCAAAAGCTGTGCTTATTGTGATTGGTGATTTTTGTGATTGGGGCAAACCCTTTTTTTTATTTATTTATTTATTTTTTTTTATTTTTACTTTAGCTCTTTTCAGACAGTAAATGAGCTGTTGTTTTTTTCTCTTATGACCGCCCATATGGAGGAAGCTATAAATTACAAACAAGCTCTTGCCCATTTACCACTTACTATGTGGTTCATGACTTTGGCGTGTGCCAGTTGACAGGTCATCCACCCATTCTCTGCTTCTTTGATTGGATGAGTGTCATGGGTGCCAGCCTAATGCTAATAGTGCACCAGGGCACCCTAGGAGATTTAGGTCAGTTTAAAACTGCCAGAGTTGTTAATGCAGTTGCTGAGGACGCTTCCTTCTGCAGACTGACACAGCAGAGAGATGTGTTGATTCGCACCCTTCCATACACACATGCATGAACAAATTATTAATATTCAAGACATGATTGCAAACTGAAACAAACACTTATGACGCATGGAGCAAACGGTTAAAGAGGTTATTATATAATTGATTAATGATATAAGATTACATGAAGAAACAATCATAGTGACCAAGGCCAAATGAACTCAATGCAGTAGAGATTTTCTCATTTTCATGCTCTAACAAACTAATACCAAGTAATTGGAGAATACTCAAGTGGTTTTCACCATTATCTGTTTCCACCCCATGTAGCGAGTGCAACAAAAAGAATAACATCTAGCTGTGTAATACAAGGCACTAGACGAAGAGAGAATGTTTTACCAAAGCTGCTTTTATGTAGTTATATAAGTGTTTGCAACACTGTAAAAAAAAAAAACATGATTATAAATTGAGGCAGTTCTTTGTTTATTTTAATAGGCCACATTCTAAAAAAAGTACAACTGGGAAATTCGCAGTGGCAGGCCATGCATTTCACAATAAGGCCTTCAGTGGTGTCCTACTCGAATCAGTCCACCTCTTAATACCATCATTTTAGATATAGAAACTACCAATACCATCAATATAATGCAAAAATACAGTATACCAGAGCGCTGCATCACAGCCAGTTAAAAAAAGGAATGCTATTACCAAAGCAAGAAACCCATTGAACACAATTCAACAAGTCTCCTCTCACTGCAGCCACAGCTGCACCACCCGCATACATTATCTCTAGCAGAAGCATCAATATTAACCTCATAAAATGGCCCAAGGTTTTTGGTGCATTTTTTCCCTGCATTATGATTTTCCTGGGGTTTTGAAATGAAGCAAATTTTGTGTTCGAGTGCACATTTTACAAGAAAGAAAACGCAAAAGTAAAATCGTTTGTGAAAAAGCTTAAAAACTGTTTTGAGATTTTTTGGTTAACCTTTGCTCCCATTGTCCAGCTTTTCTTAAAATCTCTGTCTTGTAAATGTGTATCTGTGACCAAATCAATTTAATCTCCACTGTCAGCTATTGTGGAATGAAAAAACATCTATTAAATCCACACAAATATATTTGAGCTTGTACAGTTTTCTGCAGAATTCTGACTACTGTGCTCTCTGACCATCAAATCAAAGGACGTGATAATGCCGACATGATCGGAAGCCGTCTAGGGGGTCTTACAGGGACCAAGTCGCAGTCTGAATAATTAAAGCAACAACTTTAAGTAACATGGAGTTAATGATGAAAAGAACCACAGTGATCTCAGTGATGGTCCTACAACAAACTGAGCTTACATTTTTATTAATTAATTATGAAATTAGGAGAATATAGACTATTGGGAATAATTGAATACAGATACATGAAGGAAAAATATGTAAATCAGTGATTCTGATAGAGAAGGCCTGGCTAGCCCTGATGGCCCACCACTAGAATTTTGTTATGGGCCAGTCATAGACATTCAGTGTTTAGTTAAACACAAAAATTGAGCAGATTATTCAGGCTTCTGAGGTAACTGCAGACTTGTACACTACACTATACAGTTGTGCAACTTCTAGGTAGACAGGAGGCAGCTGTTTGCATAACAGATAGCAGAGCGAATGTAATGCAAATGTAAATTTAGGATGACTTCTTGTTCAGCGTTTTTCATTTACTGGTCAAGTTTTCTATTGAGTTTTCTGTCAATTCACTTCAATTTAATTTGTATAAAATTTTTTACATTGGACATTGTCCCAAAGCACCTTTACAGAGATAAAGAGGTTAAAAAGTTGGAATCTATAGAAAGTTTAGTGCCTATAAGTTTGTTCCTCATAAGTTTATGGCTCACCCTAATGAGTGAGCCAGTGGTGACTGTGGTAAGAAAAACTCCCTGAGATGGTATGAGGAAGAAACCTTGTTATAGTTCCATTATTGTTGAGGTATAGTGTTTAGTGATAGGTCCTTAAATGCAGAACTGTTCATGCAAACTGCTGTCCTAAGCCATTGCAGTAGACTGCAGTTGATATTAATTACATTCTAAATCCATCCTTATAGTTTTTGAGTTGCTCAGTAACTTCATGGATCTTTTGGCTGTTCATGTGAAACCATCCCCAGCTGCATAGAGTGGATTGACGCGAACTCCATCGTGAGGTAGGGCATTAGAAAGAATCAGGTAGCTCTTTTGAGAACCGTCAGCAGCAGAAACATTACAGTATATGTACAGTATGTTGTATTAGGCAGGAATTAGTAGCCAGAATTGAATACATTGGTAATGCACTACCTCATTGTTGGAGAGGAAAAAATTAACAGTTTTATTGTTTTATTAAAAAAATATATTTTTGCTGCAAAAAATATACCCTCCCATAACAACTATTTCCATATACCTTTCTTTATAATAAGTTAGATTGATTGGATAAACAGTAAACTGCATCAGTTCTTGTCTGTTATTATCGCAAGTATAATACAGATGATATGTTGAGTAGGTTATAAGTTAGATTGGGGGAAACAAGAGTTTTTTTAACAGGCTTCATCTATATTGACAATGTGCAGGAATAGGGGATGAGATGGCACAGCAGAGGGTAACATTAGAGAGACTTGGCATTATAGGGCCTTACAAAATATCACTTTGAATCATAAGACAAAACGACACTGTCCTAACAAAATTGAGAATGTGACCAAACAAGTACTTTTGACAGTTGGTCAGGGAGCAGTACTGATGTTCACATTCAGCTGGGTCTCTCCCTCTTTCTCTGAATTGGTGAGCTTAGCTGCTCAAATCTTGGCTTTATGTCCCACTTTTATTAAGCTCAGCTCTTTTACCATCTCTATGATTAAATTGGATTCTGTCTCATGAGCCACGTCGTGTTTGCTTAATAAATACATGAAAAGGCAGAAAGAGGTATTTCAGTATTGTGGTGTTCAGATTCTAATGTAAACCAATAATGTGTAAGCTTGTATTATCTCACTGTCTGTCTCTCTCGCTCTCGATCTCCCCTGCTGCGCCCACGTGACAGAGAAAAGGGGAGGGGAGAGAGAATGTGTCTTTCTGGCACCAGAGAACAAGCATAGACACGTGGACTCCCATGCTGCAATGCTGCAAGAGAATGCCAGCACCCTTCTCATTTATCCCATGTGCGTGCGTGTGTGTGACTGTGTGTGTGTAGACTTTATTTAGGTGTTTTGAACGTTGTTGCAAGGTTGTGTGCAAGGTTGTGGGTATGAGGATGTTCTGTGTACATGGTAGATCTGCAGACTACTTATATGAATATAAAATCATATTAAAGATTCTCCCACTTTTCCCACTGACCTCGTGTTAAGTAAGTAGGTCAGTTCACATGGTTAGTCCCGAGTAAAGGCTAATCTCTTAATCGAGCAGGAATGTAGAATATTCTGAACTCCAGCTTCCATCTCCTCTTGATGCTGTGGAGCTGTTGTATTGGGTCGGAGTTTTTGGCGCATTACCTCATCGCCATTCATGTATTCATGCTCAGGCTTTTAAGTTGTACTATTTTCCCGTCCTCCACCTCCCAGGCTGCAGCCTCATTGGCTCTCCGGCAAGGGTTCAGTCTTTTTTCAGCACCATGGATACAGCGCCACACAGAAGAGCTCAGCTTTGACCAATCAGAGTGCAGGAGTGAAATCGTAAGCACCACGCGGCCTCAGATGATCCCCCCCACATGTACCTCAATCCCTCTACTGCTACTGTGCTCAAGCACGCAATCTCTTAAGGGTGGGAGGGGGATGTTGATGGTATGCCAAACAGCCAAAATTTTGCCTATGGTTCCGTCTTGGTCAGTACACACTTGTGCAGTAATATCATGTGTCCTCTAAGATTAGCATGAAATGAGTTTAGAGGCAAGACACATCATGCTTAAAGTTTTTCATGCTTTTTAAAAGATTTTCATGCCCTTTAGCACTGCTGTAGACAGTAAAAAATGTCCCAGATTCTTGTGCTGCTTCTTAATTCTAACTTTGTCATTAAGCACAAGCGCAAACACTACTGCTGACATGATTGGGATATTCTATTAGCATGGTATTACTATTTTCATCTTAAAGGTACAGCTAGATATTCCTTATATATATATATATATATATATATATATATATATATATATATATATATATATATATATATATATATATATTTTCAATAAAAAAAAAAATACAAGCCTTCCTGTTGATGGTCATTTCACAGTCATGCCCAAACACGCTGTTGTTTTGACTTTATCTTGCAAACCCCACCTTTAAAATACAGAAACTTCAGAAATGAGTGAATTATGCACGGTGGCAGAATTATGAGTTTGTCTGAGGTTTTGTATGATCTGTATCAGGGGTATTACAGATGGAGTCTGCATGGTACATGGCAATTCTCCTTACCATGACCTCATTGCAGTGTTAGTGAGATGGAGTGTGGCATTGTGGGTAGCTATACTGGAAAGGGTGGTAAGCAACACTGGCACCTATAAGCCTGGACCCCAAGCTCAGCCATCCTCACCACTGACACATATCATACTGTAACCTACTAACACCAAACTCATTACAGCTACAGTGGCTGATGATGGCTAATGCCTAATTTTGTTACACATGACAATCTTTTTAATAACACATTTTGACTTGTTTCCTATTTAAGTATATTTAAAAATATATATATTTTCAACTAAAAAGCATTTAACGATTGTTTAATTGTCTCCAATTTGCATGTCTTATATTTGGGTGTGTTCAGTCTTCTCTGGTTTTTCTCCCAGAATTTAATTTCTTCCTGAAATCGATACCAGAAAGCACGCTAGCCACTTAATTGCCATTTGGTAAGACAGCCTGTTTTTTTTTTTATTGGACAGACTGCTTTTTAGAAGGTTGCTTCTCTGAAACGTATTTTTCTGAACTTTTTAGTCTCATTCTTTTCTAATCAGGTTGGAATGTGCTGCAGTTAGCATTTAATAGCTGCTGATGTTTTTTCTTCCCTAATTTTGTAAACAATTCAAATACTTAATTGAATTCAGGATTACAGATAATTTGAAATATTCTATATTTTCTATTGAAATGTTTTTATTTTTTCTCGTCTGGATTTTGAACAAATAATCAAAGAAGCATTCATGTTTGTACAATCTCTTTAGCTGGTACCAAAATGAAAACTGAATGACTAAAAAGTACTTGAACCATAACTTTGATTTAATGATGTTTTCCTATTGAACTTCAGATAATAATCCCATTAAGTCAGCATTAATCTTTAATAGCAATCTTGACATTTTGTATCTTATTAAGATGTGTAATGACATAAAACAAGTTTGCTTTGTTAAATAATTGGGATATGAGTTTATCATTTAAAATGAACAGATAATTTGTTTTAAACTGGTACTTATGAATTTCTACCTGTTTAAAACAAATTATCTGTTTAAAATGAACAGATAATTTGTTTTAAACAGGTAGAAATTCATAAGTACCAGTAGCCCAACCTAAACGTAGCCTTTCGGAGCTCTGAGCTGAAAATGGGGAGGTGGTGGCCTTAGTGGTAAAGGCATTAGACTTTGGATGTTGAATCCAAAGTTTGTGAGTTCAAATCCCATCCACAACAAAGAAGCCACTCCTGGGCCCTTGAGCAAAGCCCTTAACAGTATAGCTGTATAAAATCAATGGCTGTTAGTCTGGATAAGGGCATATGCCAAATTACATAAATGTAATTGTAATTGAGATCACATTCTGTGCACATGGCATCGTCTTCATAATTTTGACATTCTTTTTTTTTTTTCTCATTTAAATAATGTAAAAAAAACAACAAACAACTACTCATTTTTTTGCTTTAATTCTATTCAAGTCAATTATACTGTATTCTGTTGTTTAACATGTTTATTTACATTTAATATCCAATAAACAAGCTCTGTGTAATCAAATGGATTATTAAATATCCTTCATTTATTTAAAAAAATTATAAATTCATGGTCAATTGAGTATTTTTCCTATTTCTACACCTCCAACTGTGGTACATCATTAGGGCAGTTTGCATGTCTTCTTCATGCCAACAATAATACCATCTTTCACTGCTATTAACAATTTAAAGCACTTATCTGTCTTTTTTGTACATGACTCCCATTTTTAAACCTGAAGGTATATACCCTCATCCATAAGTCTCTTCTCTCCTGTCTTCTCTTAGCATGAGGAAAGCCTCAGTCATTCCCAGGTCCTCTGTGAGCTGTCACTCAGCATTGAAAGATCCATTCATGGGTGTGTCAGAACAGAATTACATTAAGTATGTGTCCTTTTGACACCTACCTTTTGAGGGTTTTGATGTCCTAGACATGGTTGGAAAACACACACACACACACACACACACACACACACACACACACACACACACACACACACACACACACACACGCATGCATGTATTTGAATATTAATGAGCCTATAATTTTAGGCTGTCACAAGCAGAACACAGATTAGCTGTAACTCTACACTGTTTGCATCTTTGCGTCTAAATCATTGAAGGTGAAAAATATGTAGGCATAATTTAAGCAAATATGAAAATAATAACATTTATTTTATTTTTTATATATTTTCTATATTTAGATGTTTTAAATTCTATACTATGTATGCTGATTGCAGGTGAATAGGGTGTAAATATGTCATGCTAGAACATAGTGAACTATATGATGTACTAAATGCTATTTGATGTACAGCCATTTATTAATAAATGGGATATGAGAAATTAACTTGTAGTATCAGTTTTAGGGCATGTATACACACAGGAGAGTTTTAGCTAAAAAAAAGTTGTAAACGCCAGGTACCAAAACTATAGCACATGGGATCTAAATCATTCAATATTATTCCAGCTAAGATTTTAAGACACAGAAACATGAATATCAGTCAGGACACAGTCAGGACAGTAATACATACAGTATGGCCTACATCTCTTCTAACCTGAGGCACTGGAATGATAGGTAATATGCTGTTTTAATGGGTTTGTCCTGATTCTCTGTCATCTCATGGTTTCTTTTTCTGGTTGTCTAAGACTTAGGGTTCATCTAGGACACACAAGCTGTTTAATTACAGCAGGAGTTTAGCAGCTGAAGAACAGAGCGCAGAGGCTTGAGCTAAACGCATATTTAGATCCCTTAAGTGAGGATAGAGCACATTAAAGGGTGCAGTGATGTTTGCTCTGCCCCTCTGCCCTGTTAAAATTGAATTTTCACCCACTAATTTGGTTTATTGGGAGCCGTTTTCTCTAATGATGTCTAAATCGTTTCCAGACACACACACACACACACACACACACACACACACACACACACACACACACACACACACACACACACACACACACACACACATACTATTTGAAATAAACTGTCCCACCTGCTGTCTTTGCTTTTTTTTCCCTTCTTTTGATGTCAGTTCTCCCAGTTACATTTGTATGCTGTTATAATTATTATTGCTAATGCACAAAGGGTCTAGTTTCTTTATGAACTAATAAAATAATGTTAGTAGTTAAAGAATCATTACTGAGTCAAGCGAGAAATGTTTTACACTCTGATAATCCTGAGCTGCTTTCATTGTCCTGTAATAGGAAATCCAGGTTAGCGCTGAATCAGAGGTGTCAGGTTGGAATTGTGTCAGGAAATTGTATGTACCGTATTTTCCGGACTATAAGCCGCTACTTTTTTCCTACGCTTTGAACCCCGCGGCTTAAACAACAAAGCGGCTAATTAATGGATTTTTCCTGGGTTTTTCCCGGTTTCACAAGCGTCATGCCGCCAAAGAACTGAACCCCAAAACATTAGACCAATGAAATTGCTGAACGGGTTCAGGTAAACCAATAAAACTCTTTATATTAAATCAGATGCGCTCCCACTGAATCGGGCCGCATCACATCATAAATATGGATGAGGTTCCTCTGACGTTTGACCTGCCGCTCACTCGGACTGTCAACAGAAAAGGAGAATCATTCATCAGGTTGAAAACAATCAGGAGAAAAGCTTCACCGATGGTGATTTTTAAACGCACGACGATGCCAAAAGAAAAACTCCTGAGAGAAATAGTTGTGAAAGGAAGGAGGAAGATAGTGAACAATGACTTTTTTGGTAGGCTACTGTTTAGATACAAGCCGTGTAACAGGCACTGTCTTTTCGTTAAAGCCTGTGTAAAGTTCATTAGTTTCAATGTAGACAGTACATTGCTTATAGACAGGTGCGGCTTATTTATGTTCAATATAAAAATCTTTTTATTTTTCAGCGGGTGCTGAAATATTTATATTTGGGTGCGCTTAATAGTCTGGAAATTACGGTATACACTACTGGACAGCTCAGATGTGTTAACCACAATCATGTTTGAACATCAGAGGTGTGGCCATAGACCAGTTGAGAGAGTGCGAGGGTATAAACTACAAGGAATGAGTTTTTGCCTTCCGAGAAGTTAAGGCATCTATCTGGGGCCAGTTAGTGAATTACACACAAACAGTTGAGCTGAGTGACTAGAATTCTACCCCTCTGTTCTGCTTCTTTTTGTTTGCTAAGAATTTCATTAAATTACATTTTTCTTTGTATGGTGTTTTTAACTGTGCAGAGAATTTTTTATTTTTTTCATGTCATGAACCAAAACCATGTTTAGTCAAATTATCCTTTTCCTGTTAAAATCATGACATCATTTGGGGTGCAACACAACACATAAGACTTGGAATGCTTCTATCAGGAAAGTGTTACCTCTATCATGAATGACTTTAGCACCTGAATACAATAAACATCTTTGAAAATTGTCCCCCGGCGTAAAAGCAGTGGAATGTGAGCCTGTTTTTACCACAAAAGATTGCAACAAAAGTTCAATGCATAATAATAATGACAAAAGACACGGCATTCATGTGACCTTATCAGGTGTCATTGGCCATCACCTGTATTTATATATTAACACATTTGTACAGACTGCACAGTCAGTGTGGTGTATACCTGGCTTTGAATTTATGTGTGCACATATGTGTGTTACTCATCATCTTCATCACTCTCACTCTCACACCCTTACACAGTCAGTGTTCACTTTCTCGCGCGCACACACACACACACACACACACACACACACACACACACACACACACACAGAGCTCTCTCTAACTCAAAGATCAACATAAAACGATAAGAGTTTAATTAATTTTCTATTAAACATTTCAAAGTTTGCTAATAAAATTCCCCCACAGTTCTCTGTTGCTTCTCTCTCTCTCTCTCTCTCTCTCTCTCTCTCTCTCTCTCTCTCTCTCTCTCTCTCTCTCTCTCTCTTTCTCTCTCTCTCTCATAATATGCATTAACTGCCAGTTCATTTGCCTTTCGTCCACCTACAGCTCAAGCTCCACCATGCCCCCACTGATAAAAATTATTTAAAATTTAACACTAAATCACTATTATAATTATTTTGTTACTTTATAATTAACACATTATTTTATGTTTATAGTAAGAGGTTGATGCAGGAGAGCCTCAAATTAGCCATCAGACACATGCAACTGTGTTCAATTCACAGCTACATTTTGAGGCACATGAATAAATATGGTTTGTTTTTTTTAATAGGTCCAATTATACATTTTTTAAAAATATTTATTTATTATTTATTTATTATTGTATTTAAAATCTTTTAAGCATGAAAGTTTTCACCATCTTGAATATTTAATAATCAAGATTGTGCACTATTTCTGTATCTAAGATTTTGCAAAGATCAGAAGATTTTGCACAAAGTTGTGGGTCGTACCAAATACTCAGAATCTCTGAGGTGCTAAACCTGAAGATTATGTAACACTCTCACAACTACTGTGGGAACACAAACAGTTTATGAGCACTGTGTGTCATCAGTCTCGCTCTGTCTCCATGTTCCTGCCTCAGATGCTATCTTTTTCTTAAGTTATTTACCACCTGTGGGTTTTTCTTTTTCTGTGTTACTGCCCTCACATGGCAGAAGGCAAATTCTTTGTGATCTGTCAGTGATAAAGTATGGGATGTGTGTAAAAACTTCTAGAGGTCTGCATGAACTTGTTTTCGGCAGGCCACAGGTTTCACCAGAGGATAGCCTGGGAAAATGTTCTCTTCCAGGTGCACACTTTCTAAGAATCAACTGACAAAATCCGCCAACTGTAAAATATTTTACATTTCTGCAGCTAACACTGGTTTTAAACTGCGTAAATACTTACTATTGGTCAGACAATTCCTTACAATCTCAGTCTGACTATGATACATGTGCATTGGTTCAGATTACGCTTAAAATTACTGTATTTGTCAACATAACAGGCAATGCATAACTAAATTAACTCTACAAATTTTTATTTAACAGCAAATCATTAAAACTTTTATTCACACAAGATGCAGTATAAAATGCACATTTACATTTTTTTATATTGTTTAAAGATTCAGTGGTCTGCTTTTGCTAGCTAGTAAGGTCAAGTGTAAAGAATGCATTTTTATAGGTTTGAATTTACCTTTTTCAGTTTGCAGCTGCAATTATGTGTTATGTTACATGATGTGCATTTTGATTCTCTTACCCAATATAGTGTTTTTATTTTTCACCCTCCCAAAAAAACTCATGCAAATTTCTTTTGTAGATGTTGGTTAATGCAAATTTTTCTTTGCAACTGTGTACTGTAAACCTCTGTGGGATTTGGCTTTAATTCCCACTGTACCTACTTTAAATTGACTTAAATGCACGCTATGTTCACACTAGCAAGCTGCAGGTCTCCTGGGTTGTACTAACGTCAGTGGAAGATTTTGAAAGCAAACTGTAGTAGCAAAACTTATTCACCAGGGGCCCCAACACAACCTCTGCTACTTCCTTCTGAGCTTAATTTTTCTTAAAATATTCTATAAACACATTTAATAAAAGGGGAAATATGACAAGATTCAATAAAATTACAGGCTCATTTGAAAGATTTGGGTTATTTCTAGTAAATAAACAAAACTATTTACTTTTAATAAATAAAGTGCGTAATTAAAGGTACAAACTAAAATTGCGTGTTGAGAACCTAATAAAATGACAACACACAATCTTAAGACGTTCTGTTAAACCATTTATGTCAATCCGTTGAATTTGTCCCTCTTATGTCATATCTAATTAGCAAATTATTGCTAAAATCTTCATTTATATATCGGATTGTTGTTCAATGTTTTCAGTCCAATCACCATATGACATGTAGGGTGAAAACACTGATAAATGTCAGGGTTTTTTTAACATTATAGCTACAATATAGCGTATTATAATATTATAGTAAGCTGTGGTGTAGTGGCCCATGATGATGAATTTGTCGTTTTAAAAAAGTGAGACCTGGTGGCTTCTCATGTGACCCCGGAATTAGGTTGTAACCGCAACGTTCTTAACCCTGTGCACTTTTCCCAGGCGGCTACAGAGCGAAAGCTATTTAGAGCTCTTTTTTCCGTGAAGAGAGTATGTTCTGTTTTTATTTCCTAAAAATTTGACAGTGAGAGCCTGGGGCCCCTTTAAGCTGTAAGCAGACACGCATGGTTTGGCATGAAGCACAGGGATTCCCGTAACTCACATGCACTGTGTGGGTGTGTGTGGCAAGGCTTGCAGTTAGTGATGACATCTGGTAGGGTGTTCTTGGGCAGGAAAACCGCACAGCCTGTCTGGAGAGGGGCAAATAGGGGGAGGGTGGAAGAGTGGCACATCTGGGTCCTGGCACCACTTGGTGAATGAGGAAAAGTCAGAGAGCAAAAAAGTGCCACATTTTGGATAGGAAACACAAGCTGTCATATTATGCCTCAGTCTGTCCACTTGTCAGTCTGGCTTCCATCATGTTTCATGTTTTCATATTTCATGTCATTTGCAGAGAAATATTGTATATAAATTTAGTTCAAATCTTGTCAAAAAGTTAAATTCTTCTCTCTTTCTCTCTTCAGGTACCTGTCATGGGGAACCTCCTAAAAGTTTTGACGTGTACAGACCTTAATGAAGAGCCTAACTTCTTCCTCGATTTTGAAAGTGAGATTCTGTGCTTTTTCATGTACATCAATCACAATCATGTCTAGAGAAAAACTCAAGCATTTTAACCTGGTGCTAATCCATCATACCTCAACTGTGAAAACAAAACCCTGACATGGTTTTCTGAACTGAGAAGTAAAAGATTTTAACGATAAACATTTCGGACTATACTATTCAACTTCACCATTGAAGTAGTTTGCAATCTCTTTGTCAGCTTTTTCCGTCAATGCCCTAAACTGAAAAGTGTCTAGTTATTTGAATTTAAGTCTAAAACACCTATACTTTTCTCTTGAATATGACCAGATAAAAAAAACTCACCCAGCAATCTGTTACTTTGAAATTCGGTGCCACCCAGATAAAGATAGGTTCTTTTATTTTCTCGTACCATGTCTGGGAGTTTTTCCTTGCCACTGTAGTTGCTGGCTTTGCTTATTATGGATAAACTTTAAAGGAACAAACTTATAGGCACTAAACTTGTACATTCAATCTTTATAACCTCTTTATCTGTGTAAAGCTGCCTTGGCACAATGTCCATTGTTTAAAGCTCTATACCAAAATAAAACTGAATTGAATTAAACTAAATTAGTTCAAAGCTTGCCAGTATAATTGTGTTTAAAGATATATCTGACTTAATGTTTAAAAACATTTGCTTTTAATAGTTTATAATGCTCTAATCATACACATCACTTTTATATAAAAACGTATTCGCTGATTTAATTTAGTTGTATGCATCATGCAAACAGACAGTGGAAAGTATATACTGTACATACTGTACATAGTATATAAACTGTAATCATTAATGGGCTGGCTCACCCAGGGTATCATGACACTTTGGGAAATTTGCAGCTATAAATCTATAAAGCACAAGATAAGCCATAAGCCAATTAGTGAAATGTGAATACTAAAATTCACTCTGACTGTTCAGGAGTTACTCATGAGCTAAAAATTGCTCTTTTAAATTGTGTATGTGTAACCGTCAGAACATGATATGAAAAAAACTGCAGTATATTAGAATGCTTTGTTGTGAAGTACATTTTTAAAAGCATCCAAAAAAAGGTATATGTAATGGTTGTAAAATTTTTTTAGGGATTAATATGAGCGATACAACAAGAACTATTCTTGTAGCAATGTTTTCCTAAAATAGATTAACTAAAAAAAAATATTACAGTGTTTGCCAGTTTTTATTCAGCTTTTCTTTTGCATTATGTTATATTTGATAGGAAATACATGTGACTCTGAATACGTGTGACTTTCCCCTTTGTAACTATGGATGTAAGTTTTCGGACTTTGATAATTCATTATCTTAAGTATTTTCTTAAATCTGTCCTCTAAGTTTATATCAAAACTCTTATACTTAACTGTAACTGTAAATAACCATATATTGCATCACATACTGTCTGCCCCAACAAATGCACCTAATACATCTATTTAAAATGAGTTTTCAGCTTTATAAAGTTTATTTCCCCTCTTTCTCTGGTTTTGTTTCAGGTCATTTTAAACATGTTACAGATGTGGGATGTAGACTGTGGTAAAAATGTTGAGTAAAGGTCCTTTAATGTAATCTAATCAATGAGTGCAGCAATAATAAAACCCTAATTCTATGACTTTAACTAATAATCATAGAAATCGTACCTGAGCACACAAATTGTTCTCAACACACCCAGCTACAGTGTCTACTGTGTAAAGTTTTGCTTTCCTTAATCACAGCTTTCAAGATGTTAAAATTCAAAATAAGCTCCAATCAAGAAAAATCTCCGCAATAACCAATAATGAAATATTAAATTCACCCTTAAACTAAAGAATAACATGTCACATTCACTTAACTGGCTGCTTTCTGCCACATGTACATACAAATTTTAGCAACTACATAAATGCGCTTAGTGAAAGGCTTGAGGTTCTAAAAAATGTCTCTGTATTTAAAGCCCACTGAAGTTCAAAGTCATGGTTGTGATTGCTCCTCAGATGAGTGCCTGAAGTTTCCAGTGTTTAAAATTCCACTATTTTTTTTTTTTTTTTTTTTTTACTGCTTCATAAATGAGAACAAGCTCATCTGCGGAGGTCTGATTAGAGCACATGTTTCCTTCTGGGTCGCAGAATTGCAGTGTTTAGTGTGAAACTCTCTCATTCTTCAGCTAATTAACAAGTTCTCCATGAGGTGCATCAGCTGAGTTACAGTGGGAAAGTGCACAGATGTTCCCTGCTGTGGTCCTCCAGGACTGTAGGATAACAGTACTGAGAGGCTGCTACCACATGCTGTACCTGTCTCATTTGAGCAAGAATGTCAAACACAGCCTTTCATCATTATGGGATGTCAGTCACTTGCTTATGTGAAATGGATTTTATAGATTATGCATGTAAACAAATTCAACTGATTTGAACATTCAACATTTGAAAACTACCCATTACGACTCTTAGCAGCATGAAACAAAATCTGTGTACTTATTAGTACAGAGCAAAATTAAACATTATTAGTTTTACTTGTGGTATTTTTGGTGCCATAGTGTCTGAAGGCTTTTTGTTATTCTGCTTTTAGCTACTGAGTCACGTAGCCCTTCTTACTACCAAATATGAACCAGCGTGTGTTTTTCTCCAGATTTACAGACTTACACAAAAGGGTGATGTAAGTCATGTTTGCAGCTAAGTAATGGTGTATTGGTCTCATATTTGGTGGATTGTAACATTTCTGTTCCCTGTTCACTTCGTGTTTGTCTTAAATTCCAGAGCAGAGTGCCAAACACTAATGATGTTAAAAACTAATGTTAATAAAGCTAGTACGCTAGTTTGCACAGTTACACAGTTAAAAGGGATATATGTATTGGTAATCAAGTTATAAGCCAATGTTTCTATCATATTTAGAAAGAGAGCGATGTAATAACTTATGCTGATAGCAGTTTTTGATAGTTTTGATATATCTTAAAATACATCGTTTTATGTTTTTTTGTTGTAAGTTTGTATAATATTGTAAGATATTGTGACTCCTACTGCATCTTGTTAATTAAAATACTTACTTATGTTTATTCTCCATTTTGTCCTGAACACTAAAACACAAAGAAATGCTATGTTAATGTAATGTAAATGTTAATTGGTTACAGATCAACCTACTTTCTGACATTACATATTTAGCCTATTACATATTTACAGCACAATTTGGTTTGTTATTCAAAGATGAACTTTCACATATTCAAGTAAATTGGGAAAAGGTTAACCTAATACAATGTCATACATAATTATGCTTTTCTTTGGTTTTTTAGATGCACAGCCTACAGATGCAGAGCGAGAGACATGGAATCAAGTGGACGTTGTCCTGAAAGATGCTCGAGCAGTTCTTGATGAACTTCAGGCCTATAATGGCGCTGGGAAAGAGATAAGAGAGGTACATACAGATTCAGCTCCTCTTATTTTATATTGTTTATTTGCTTATTTAAGTAATCTATATTTAAGGCATTTTTTAAGTAATCTGCATTGGACGAATATGCTGCAAATTAGGCATATAAAGACGTAATGTACATTTTGCGCTTGCATGAGAGACCAAAAACTCTCATAAAAGCAGGCAGCAGTAGCCTGTATTCAGCATCCAAACAAGGGAAACCGGAAGAGTTAGAACTGTAAATCTAAAGCAAGCAGCGTTTCCACCTGCCGCGGTCATTACTAACGGAGACAAACTGTAGCTTGTTTCAATCCAACAGCTAAATTGCAAAGATTAGAGCAAGAATGACAACAAGCGTGTCCGGTTTATTTTTCATGTGCTCGTTCACTACCTGAATTAGCCAATCAGATTCTCTTTCTCGCCGACGAGCTCCGCCGCTGATTTGTCAGAATCCGACAGATCCGACGGACTCAAAATCCCCCTGACTTTCCCCGACAGCTGCTTAGTGCTTAGGCTTTAAGTTCTTAGTATTTGTTCTTAATGTAGCCTTATTTATTTAATTGGCTAAATATGATGCTGCTCATCTCAGATAGAATGAGAATAGCATTTGGAGAGAGAATGAAAATAACATTTGGAGAGAGAAAGAAAGTAACTTTTGAAAAGAGAAGGAGAGTAACTTTTTGGGAACTCTATTGTAAATGTATATATAGCCAATTTCTTTATATTTCTAAATATCAGCATCGGAAAACCCATATTGGTCGAACTCTAATCTAATATAATCTAATCTCATATGAATCTAATGTTATAATTTATATATATAATGTTTAATATTATATATTATATTATATTATATTATATAATATTATATTATATTATATTATATTATATTATATTATATTATATTATAATATATTATAATATATTATTATTGCTTAATGCTTTTAATGAACTTATATTCCAAACCAAAAAAAGCACCCAAAAATATTTGTGAAAAATACAGTATGAATAGAAAACTAACTGCACATATCTTCACTTCAATGCAGATCCTTTGAAAGTAAACCGTGGCTTTATACAACACCACCTTTCCTGATTTTCTTGGGCTTTTGTTATACATTGTATGTGAACACACACATGCACTAGAAAAGCGTTAAACGATCAGGCATCCCATGTAGTGTTATTCAGTTTGTCAATTGATCATGCCTTTGAGTAATTTAGAAAGCGTGTCAATGTGACTGATGATCATGTTGCCACAGTGACTGTTGCTATACCAACTCAGTTGCCAGAGCACGCCAGCTTTACCATGGCTACTGGTGAATATAAATGAATGCACCCTTTTATTTTCTCCTTTGATTCACACTGCATTCTTTTTTACTGGAAAAACCATTAATTATAATTAACAAGATGCACACACTGTTGGATAAAGAATCAAACATTAGTAAAAGAAAGGTCAGGAAAGAAAAAAACTCATATTTATGACGAGATTAAACAAAAATAAATAATACATTGAAAATGTGATTATATACACAAAACCAGGCCTAAATTTCATGTGTATATATATATATATGTATATATATATATATACAGTGGTTCCCCGGTTATCGAATTTAATTCGTCCCTTAAAACCGTTCGAAATCCGATATGTTCGAAAACCGGACCTAATTATCCCATAAGAAATAATGGAAAACCAATTAATCTGTTCCCAAACTCCACCAATACCCAATAATTTACCATTTTTTCCTGTTTTTAGCCGTATAAATATTCAGGTATCCCCCTGCCACGCCCCGTACGGTGGCTGTCATGGTGCTTCAGGGAATGCCCTGTTCCTTCGCTCATGCGTGCCCCGCCCACATTGAGCTCATCGCAATCGGGCTTCCTCCGTAAAGCACCGTGGATATTATTTATGGACTGCCTTTTGCTGGATTATCCCGATCTCTGCGGGTATTTATTGTTGGTTCGGTAAAAGTATAAATTAACAACTTTACAACAGTAAGAAACAAAATGATTACTGTACTTACCGCTAAATATCACTAATATTGTTCACAAACAGAAGTTGCGATAGATGCTTACTCAGCGATGGGTGAAGCGGAAGCAGTTTCTTCCCCTCGTGCTGGGTTGGGCAGCGTAGGTGGCGTTCGATAACTGGTGTGTGTGTATTTTTCCTTACTGATGTGCCATCATCAACTCTGAGTTTGTTGTTTATTTACTTCTTCAGGCAATCCAGAACCCCAATGATGAGGCATTGCAGGACCAGGCTTGGGCTGCAGTCGTGCCCCTTGTGGGCAGACTCAAAAAGTTCTACGAGTTCTCACAGAGATTAGGTAACTCTTCATGTTTTCTCATAGTCATATCTGTGGCTGCATAATCAAGCGTTCCTTTGGATGACCATTTAAATATTTTACAGCAGCTAGAGTTTAATTCAGAGGCTGTTTTTTTAAATAAGACTCAAAAGAGTCACAGATGTCAGAAATCAAACTGCCAAACTTCTCACCCTTGTGTTTTAAATTTGTGCTCTGAACAAGGCTCTTCAACTGGAAACTTTTTAGCAAATAAGTAAGCTCACACAAACACCTGAGAAACTCTGTATATCGACTGTGTGCGCTCTTGTATTTCAGATGTGCCATGTCATTAAATACAGTGCATCTGGAAAGTATTCCCAGCACTTCACTTTTTCCACATTATGTTATCTTCTTCTTTTCGCCACAGCGGATGAGCCGTCTCCACACCCCCCCTCCACCCTGCCTGCACTCTTTTCTTCACTTCTCTAACACGCTCTCCATTACTTTGCACTGTTGACCCCAGGTACCTGAACTCCTCCACCTTCTCTGCCTCTTCTCCCTGCAACCACACCACTCCACTGCCCTCCCTCTTATTTACACACATGTACTCTGTCTTACTCCTACTGACTTTTATTCCCCTTCTCTCCAGCACGTACCTCCACCTTTCCAGGCTCTTCTCAACTTGCTCACTACTCTCGCCACAAATCACAATATCATCCGCAAACATCATAGTCCACGGAGACTCCTGTTTGACCTCTTCCATCAATCTGTCCATCACCACTGCAAACAGGAAAGGGCTCAGAGCCAATCCTTGATGCAGTCCAACCTTCACCCTGAACCAGTCTGTCGTTCCTACTGCACACTTCACTGCTGTCACACTGTCCTCATACATGTCCTGCACTACCCTCACATACTTCTCTGACACACCTGACTTCCTTATACTGTACCACAACTCCTCTCTCAGCACTCTGTCTTACGCTTTCTCTAAATCCACAAACACACAATGCAACTCCTTCTGACCTTCTCTATACTTCTCCATCAACATTCTTAAAGCGAATTATGCATCTAGGGTGCTCTTCCTCGGCATAAAACCATACTGTTGCTCACAGATGATTACCTCTTCTCTCAGCCTTGCTTCCACTACTCTTTCCCATAACTTTATGGTGTGACAGATCAACTTAATTCCCCTGTAGTTACTGCAGGTCTGCACATCTCCCTTATTCTTAAAGATCGGTACCAGCAAACTCCTTCTCCATTCCTCAGGCATCCTCTCACCTTCCAAAATCTTGTTGAACAGTCTGGTTAAGAACTCCACTGCCATCTCTCCTAAACATCTCCATGCTTCTACTGGTATGTCATTTGGTCATCTTCCCACTCTTTATCCTCTTAATCGCTGCTCTCACTTCCTGGTTAGTAATCCTATCCACTTTCTGCTTTACCATCTTCACTCCATCCAACCTTCTCTCTCTCTCTCTCATTTTCCTCATTTATCAGCTGCTCAAAATACAGGTAGTCATCGACTTACGACCACGATTGGTTCCGACAGACCAGTCGTAACACGATTTGGTTGTAAGTAGAGTAGGCTATATGTACAGTACTGTGAAATGATGTTATAAAAATCTTTAAGTAGTATTTTATCATAATTTTCTTTCATTATTGTTATACTGCATATATCATCATTTTCTTTGTTTATTTTATGCCATTTGTATCATCTCTACACCATTTTGTTTCTTACTGTCGTACGCCGCGGCTAGCGATTGTGGTCGTAAAGTCGAATGGTCGTAAGTTGCATAGGTCATAAGTCGACGACTGCCTGTACTCCCTCCACCTTCTCAACACACTCTCCTCACTAGTCAACACATTTCCATCTCAATCCTTTATTGCTTTAACTTGTAGCACATCCTTCCCAGCTTGGTTCCTGTGCCTGGCCAATCGGTATAAATCCTTTTCTTCTTCCTTAGTGTCCAACTTCTCTTACAGCTCCTTATATGCCTTTTTCTTTGTTTTTGCCACATTCCTCTTTACCTGCTGCCACATCTCCTTGTACTCCTGCCTACTTGTCACATCACTCTGTCGATCTCAATTCTGTTTTGCCAACCTCTTTCTCCTGATGCTCTCCTGCACTTCCATATTCCACCATCTTCCTTTCTATTTCCAGATGTCACACCAAGTACCTTTCTGTCATCCCTTATCACCTCTTTAGTAGCTGCCCAATTATCCAGCACTTCTTCACCACCACTGAGCCCCTGTCTGACCTCTTCCCTGAATCTTACACTACAGTCTTCCTTCTTTAGTGTCCATTGTCTTATTCTTCTTTCAGACCTCACTCTTTTCCTCTTTTTCTTTACGTCTAAACCCATACTACAGACCACCATCCAATGCTGTCTATCTATACTGTCCCCTGCCAACACCTTACAGTTTTCAATCTCCTTCAGGTTGCATCTTCTACATAGAACATAGTCCACCTGTGTGCACCTTCCTCCACTCTTATATGTAACCCTATGCTCCTCCTTCTTCTTAAAATAAGTATTCACCACTGCCATTTCCATCCTTTTAGCAAAATCTACCACCATCTGCCCATCCACATTCCTCTCCTTAAGGCCATACCTAACCATCACCTCCTCATCACCTCTGTTCCCTTCACCTACACGCCCATTAAAGTCTGCCCCAATCACCATTCTTTCATTCCTAGGTATACCTTCTACCATTTCATCTAACCCACTCCAAAATTTTTCCTTCTCCTCCATCTCACAACCCACTTGTAAAGCATAGGCACTGATGACATTTATCATTACCCCTTCAACTTTCAGCTTCACGTTCATCACCCTATCAGAAACTCTCTTCACCTCCACTACACTCTTACTGTACTCTTCCTTCAGAATCACCCCTACACCATTTCTCTTTCCATCCACACCATGATAGAACAGTTTAAACCCACCTCCAATGTTCCTGGCCTTACTGCCTTTCCACTTAGTCTTCTGAACACACAACATCTACTTTTCTCCTCGCCATCATATCAGCTACCTCTCTCCCTTTACCAGTCATAGTACCAACATTTAAAGTACTAACTCTAACCTCCACTCTACTCCACTTCTCCTTTCCCTGCTGTCTCTGTAGACGTCTTTCTCCTCTCCTTTTCCTCCTTCGGCCAACAGTAGCCCAATTTCCACCGGTACCCTGTTGGCTAGCAATACCTGTGGTGACTTTGGTAATCCGGGCCTCGACCGATCCGGTTTGAATTCCACATTATGCTATGTTACAGCCTTATTCCAAAATTGATTAAATTAAATATTTTCCAAAAAATTCGACAAACAAAATCCCGTAATGGCAACGTGAAAGAAGTGTGTTTGAAATCTTTGCAAATGTATTAAATAAAATAAGAAAATAATAAAAAAAATTAACAATTACAGCTTCAAGTCTTTTTGAGTATGATGCACACCTATTTTGAGTATGATGCACACCTATTTTTGGCAGTTTCTCCCATTCTTCTTTGCACAACCTCTCAAGCTTAATCAGGTTCAATGGATAGTCTGGGCTCTGGCTGGTCCACTCAGAGACTTTCATAGATTTGTTCCGTAGCCACCCCTTTGTTATCTTTACTGTCTGCTTAGGGTCGTTGTCCTGTTGGAAGATGAACCGTCTGAGGTCCAGAGCGCTCTGGAGCAGGTTTTCATCAAGAATGTCTCTCTACATTGCTGCATTCATCTTTCCCTTGATCCTGGATGGTCTCGCAGTTCCTGCAACTGAAAAACATCCACACAGCATGATGCTGCCACCACCACGCTTCACTGTTGGGATAGTATTGGCCAGTGATGCCTGGTTTCCTCCCGACATGAGAAATTTGGCATTAGGTCCAAAGAGTTCAATCTTTATTTCTCATGGTCTAAGAGTCCTTCCGGTGCCTTTTTAGCAAACTCCAGGCAGGCTGTCATGTGTCTTTTACTGAGAAGTGGCTTCCGTCTGGTCACTCTACATACAGGCCTGATCAGTGGAGTGCTGCAGAGGTAATTGTTCTTTTGGAAGGTTGTCTTCTCTCAGGTTCTTGGTCACCTCCCGATTAAGGCCCTTCCCCCCCGATCGCTCAGTTCGGACTACACATGGTGCATGAAATTGTTCTGTAACCTGCCCCAGATCTGTGCTTAGATACAATCCTGTCTCTGAGGTCTACAGGCAATTTCTTGAACTTTATGGCTTGGTTTGTGCTCTGACATGCACTGATAACTGTGGGACGTTATGTAGACAGGTGTGTTCCTTTCCAAAACATGTCCAATCCAAATTAAATTACCACAGGTGGACTCAAATAAAGTTGTTAGAACATCTCAAAGATGATCAGTGGAAAGGATTGAACTTAGGATGCACCTGAGCTCAATTTTGAGTTTAATGGTAAAACCTGTGAATACATATGTACATTTTATTTACTTGTATTTGTTTTTAATGAAAAAAAAATTGGCAAAGATTTCAGACAAACCTCTTTCACTTGTTCATTATGGGTTATTTTTTATTTATTTATTTATTTGGAAAATAACTAATTTAATCAATTTTGGAATAAGACTGTAACATAACTACATGTGGAAAAGTGAAGCTCTGTGAATACTTTCCGGATGCACTGTAAAAGCACGAGGTTGTTATTTTAAAGTAAATTTGACTCGAAAGAATGTACATAAAGAGCACCATAAGGTCCTATCATGTTAATAGGCAGTTATCTATAACTTTCATGGAAATTGTTCTCATCAGTGTTTAATAGAACTATTTTCAAATGTATATAATTGTGTTTCATGATGAAAATATTAATAAATAGAGTCCTTTTGTAAATGGCCAAACAAAATTATGATGCATAAAGCCCTGAGCTTCCTTCTGACTCTTTACTGCTTTTTAGGTGCCATTAGCGTTAATGTCATTTCAAAAAACATGCAGAAGAGACAAACAAGACTCCAGGCAGGTTCTTTTATTGAGACCTGTCCTTGACACTACAATCCATACAGCCTCACCCTCCATGCGTTATGCAATGTGGTAAAGTAGGTCAGACTTGTGTTCAGTTGTCATGCTGCTTCACTCTGTTCTTTACCTTATTACAGTTCTTTTTCTAACTTCGCTTGGTATTTCACTATTGGAATCGCTTTGGGCGTGACCAACTATGGAAGCTCCTATGACACCACGTCTGTCTTGACAGACAGGTCGACCTGAGATCAGGCTCAACCTCACCTTTATTACTCAGACCCCTTACTATATCATTCACGCTTTTTTCCCATGAGGGACTACATCAAGTTCCTCAGCACATCCATTTCCCGGCTGGTTTTTGCTAAACTGTTCATCGTCATTGGATTCCGCCACCGAATGCGAGACCAGTCATACAGGATTGTGCTAAGCGACATCGAAAAACTTGTTATAGTGTCCGCGTGGAGGTGCGCTATTCCTTTTTCTGACCTGCTGGGTATTAAATAACACTGTAGGAACTTAGAAGCATCAAGTTAACAAAAGGCTTCACACGTCAAGGCGAAGCCTTTGAAGGGCTAACTAAGGGATATACTGCGAATATCAATAGACTAACATGTTGTGACGAGTCTCGATTTTCTCTATACTCTTTCTCTATCCATGTAAACAGTCACCCCCCCCCCCCCACCCACCCCACCCACCCCACCCAAGGGGAATGAGTCCAAAATCAGGGAGTTTGCATCCTGCCTGTATCCATCGTCATGTGGAGCAAGCATCTCGGGCAGGGACCCTCACCCGATGTGCATTCCCATAGTAAAACACATCACTCTGTTAATAAAGAACCCGGGATTACGTTAAGTAACCCATCGTTTCCCAGCATGCTCTGGGCTGAAGTGATTTAATATAAAGTGACATTACCCCCACTTTGCCATCTCCAGAATCCCTCCCTGCACCCTGGTGCAAGACTTTCTGTGTCTCATCTCTGTTTTGACTGTCCTTTTTAATGGTGTCAAAATCTTACCATTGGAAGACCTTAAACCTTGAGTGTGTTTAAATCATATGACCTAATTTTTGTGTTTTACATTTAAAAAACACAAATCCATTGTATTCATATAGCTCATGCATCAATTAATGTTATTCCGATGCTCTTTTGGATAAATTATAAACAAACTGAATTAAAAAAAAGTTACCTTGAAACTTCCAGCCTGACAGTGATTATGTACCTGAAATATAACAGAGTTGTGTAGTTTTATGTAATCACTGAAGCACACTATATATTTACACTACGGATAAAGAGGGACAGTAAGAGCTGAAGATGTAGGTTAAGCTCAGCTTGTAAGTGTTGTTCACTTAAGGGTTTTACTCGTCTAGTGTAACAGTAAACCACGTGACCTTATGAAGTAAAGCTCATGTAATAAACCTAATAAATGGATTTGATAACATAATTTCGGGTTTTACAATTTGTAAACATGTCCAAAACTGTTAGTCAGTGGTCAAAGGAAATCTGAAAAGGTTAAATCTTAGATAGAGAAGGTGGAAATATTAAGAAAGAAAATTATGAAATGTAATGAAAGCAGTGATTCTATTATCAGGCTTGTGCATTCCTGTGTAATTTAATATAATTAATATCACCCTGCATATTTAAATTATATAAATATATCATATTTGATATCATAACCAATATGTCACAACCTGTAACTGAATTTCTACTATACAATTGATATATTATTAACTCTATAGGACTGTGTCTGAAAGTACTTATTTGACCTTTGACCCTACAGAAGCAGCACTACACAGCCTGTTAAGAGCTCTGACTAATGAGACATACAGTGACGCCACACAGCACCTGGAGCGCGAACAGGCCCTTGCCAAGCAGTTTGCTGAGATTCTGCACTTCACTCTCCGCTTTGACGAGCTAAAGGTGATTCACAAACCCATTCACACACAGACTGATGAAATATAATAATTTGTTTATTGATTTATTCTGATGGTCAGAACGCATTGATTAATTTTCTAGAAGCTTTGTCAAACAGCAGTGCCAGCTTTTTATAAAGGTTAATAGCTTTTGTAATATAAGGGATAACAGGAATTTTATGGAACATTAAATGTTCCGTAACATTACAATAAATATAAACCTTCAAAATAAGTGATGTGTCATTCATTAATAAAGTGCGCATTTGATTGTGATTTACGTTTGATTGTGATTTACACCATTACTGTCTATAATGTCTGGCTGAGTGTCTGATTTTTTGCTCTAGCAGCAGGATTTTTGTCTTATTAATTTGGAAAAAAAAAGCTTGGCATGGGAGACTGTTAACAAAATTAGATTCATAGGTTTTTGGGCAGTGGCACAATGAGTTTGCCTCAATATGAAGATGTGCCTAAAGTGTACATTTCTTTCTGCCTAAATTCAAAGGATTTTACAAAAATACTACATTTAATTGTTAACAGCTACATGGTCCCTCCATTTTTACAGGCCAATAGTAATTGGAGAGGCTAACATAATTATAAGATTGTTTTAAATACTTGGATGAGAATTAGATTTTAAAGTCAATGACTGTCTGAATTCTGATTCTGATCATGACCAAATTTATTTTTTTCTCTGGAAATGACTTGCCAGTTCATCTCACCAGTTCTTTACCTCAGCCACCTTCAGTAGGTAGCTGTTTGTGGGTCTTTTTGCCTTCAGTTTTGTTCTCAGTAAGTGAAAAGCATGCTCAATTAGGTTGAGGTCAAGTAACTGATTTTTTTTTTTCCATCAATGATTCTTTTTCTTTGACAGCACGCCCCATAATGCTTTATTTCTTACTTAGCAAAATCAATATTTTGGCCTAATCATTTCTTGTATATGTAAAGCTCTGTACAGGTCACATTTGTGGACCTTTTTTTCACAGATGCTGGTTAATGACCAGGCTAAGTAGCTTAAAAAGCGTCAACGTCTCAGTAATTGCTGGATAATATGATTAGCCAGTAGCTAATGAGAAGATTGTTTGTAGTCGTGCACCTGCACAACACCCAAGGGATCTACAGTTGGATTAAAGTGGCAAGTGAGATATTTTATTTTCCCCACTGTCACATTGTGGCCACCAGTATTTTTGGCAACACCTACAGTCTTTTTCACTCCCTTTTCAATTCTGAGACAAATACGCTCCAACTACACATTAGAGTACTCTTTTTTTTCAATGAAGCCCCATCACTCTGAGTTACTTTATTACACTTCTATATCTATCAGTGAAGAATTTCAAGTCAGTTTATACACATCCATTCACTTCACTCGACCTCCGTCTGTGATTGAGATGCTGCTACAAATTTAAAGAGTTGCCTTGTATTTTTGCTAATGTGGCCACAGATGCTGACCTCATATGTCACAAGCAATCATATCCACTTCTGTCTAGCCTGAGCCTTGTTTGTCCCAAAGATATTTTCTTTGCCATCTCCCAGTTTCTTTCATTCCCTCCATGCTAGAACACACACATGCACACAAACAAGCACACTCACATGCGCGTCTGCATGTACCCACACTTACATGCACACACACACACACACACACACACACACACACACACACACACACACACACACACACACACACACACACACACACGCACGCACAGTACACCCCAAGGCAGTGCGATGAGGTGGCCCAATTAATGTTTCCCCCAGTTGGTGGTGCTAAAAACAGACAGGTAGGGGTAGAAGGTAGCGTGGAATTCATCCTTGCCCTCTTTGGTGCATCAGCTTGGCACTGTGACCTAATTTAGTCTGTCAATGTAATTCAGCACACTAGGAACAGGTAGAAATATCCATCAAACCTAACAAGCTAACTCTAATGTAATAAAATGTAATGTTAAAAAGCTCTTGTTCACTTACATTTAGCCAGTATTTAGACAGTAACTGGTAGCTGTGTATATTTTTTTTAAACATTTAAACATTCTAAAACATCTTTATAAATATAGGTGAGGTTTAAGGCAGATTATATATTTATTTTAATACCAATTAATTTGTTTATATTTACAATTGTAAGAGTTTTATCTGTTTGGTTTTTCCTGTGTATTAATTAATTTGATTTATTTACCCATTTTCTATTTTATTTGTTGCTTTCTTTATTCAGTATCTTTACTTGGTCAGAGTCTTTGTGGAGTAGGAGCATATCCTGGGAACACCAGGGGAGGGGTGAAGGGATTTATTTGACACTGGTTGTTTGCAGTTATTTGTATACTTATTTATTTATTTACTTATTTATGCTTCATTTACATTTTGATGTAACATGTTTTACTCCCATCTAATTTACGACCTCCTTAATCATCAATGTTAATATTGTGCTTTCTGAATCCTAAAACGCTTCCATATATCAGCATCAATCAAATCACTAGCCGAGGTACCAGGTACAAACATTATATTAGTTTTATTCCTATTTGCCTGGTCAGACAGGTAGTTTAATAGTCAAAACAATAACTAAATTCCAATGATGTATGTTTAAATGTTTGTTTAATGGTGGCATGAAGCACTTGATGATGCAACTGTAGTATTTGCTTCTCAATATCTTCTTTCCTATTGCATGCCAAGATAAATGGATGGACTTGGAAACTGACCAAAGTGTAGTGCTATAGAAACCTGGCATAATACTAGAATAATTCACTAAAGTCACATTTTTTCCAAACAGATACTGAGAAACACCTACGATGCTAGCCAGACGTGAAAAACCTTTTTTTATATATAGTATATCGTTCAAGGAAATTAAACAGCTCGGCTCACACTACTGTAATGTTAGTCAAATCATCTGTGCTGTTTTTTTTTTTCGAGGGTGAAAATATTATATGCTACACCAGAGACATAAAGGGTATAATGATTTTGGGTTTATACAGTTTACACAGTTGCTCAGAATTTTTACATCTCTTTGTAAGCTCATGTACTTTTGAGTAAACTCTAAATTATGATCCATTTTTAGTATTTGTTTGACTTTCCACCTTACACTGATTTCAATTGTCCTCTTTGTATCCTAAAAACAGTTTCTTGGAAACCATTGTACATGTTGTACTAATCTGATTTTTTATTAAATATTCAAATGTATACAGGCATGAACCTAACATGAACCTAAGGCATGAACCTAACTTAATGAACCTAACTTTTGCTTAGTAACATTTTGTTAATGGGAGCAAATAGAGAAAAACATCCAAAATGATGAGATAAACAGGGTAATTTTGATAATCTGAAGGAGTCATAATCCTTTTAATCCTGTCTTTGTTCTTTGCCTTTCAAATTGCCTTAAGCTGTGTTAATTCTGCTTTTGTCAATTGGTCATATCATAGAGGGTAGTGCAAAAGAGCTGACTCTAAAGATAGATACAGAAGTGCCACACAGCTAGCATGTGCACGCACACAGAAACACACACGCACACGCATCCCTAATTCACATGAATATTAATCTTGTTTGTCTATTTATTTTTCTCAGATGACGAATCCTTCTATCCAAAATGACTTTAGTTACTACAGGAGGACTCTGAACCGCATGAGAATTAATAATGTCCCAGTAAGTATCTGTAAAAATTAAAGTCCCACTTATCAGCATGTATATTAGGACATCGTGTCCTAACCTTATTGTCTTTTTCTTATTTTGTCATACATCTTATTTTATTCTTACACTCTCACTTTGTATGTGTATCTATACAAGTGCTGCCTTCAAAACTTTTTCATAACACACTCATGTACAAAACAGCCTTTTGGGGATATTTGAGATAGAGAAACTGCTGCCTCCAAAGGTCAGATAAATTTCAGGTGCTTGCATTGGGAGGTGCATTGAGGACACACTCATGCACCTGTAGCTCTGCACATACTATATAATGTCCCCTGAGACACATTTCTCTGAACTGAGATCTGTCTAACATTCACCCCTGAGATACTCCTTGTGTTGATCCCAGAGGAGGTAGGCTGGTAATCCCCTCTCATTCCTCCCTGCTGAACTCAGCCACCCTTCAGCCATGGCAGCTCCCTAGAGCCCAAGCACACTAATTTAGCTCACTAGCCTTAAGCCACTAAGCATAGCGGGTGCTAACTAGTGTTAAATTTAGTACTTGTTTTTTTTTTGACTCTGAGAGAATTTGCAGGTGGATGTAATATATTATACTGTGAATTTAATCATTCATTAAATTGAACAAGATTACCATGAGGAATCGAAACATTTTTCTTTTTTTTTGTTTGCTATTTTTTTAGTCATGTAATAATAACTACAAAACCATTAGAATAAATAATTGTCTGTGATTCTGTAATTAAGAATGGAGTAAACATCCTATTCTAAAAAAGTTACGGTTTCCAGAACATTCAGATCTGCTACAGGTCAAGCAGTGCTGCTCATCACACCGCTTTATCAGCCTCTCTTTTGACTAGCCCAGCCAATTTACATAATTAATAACATCACATTAAAAATTGAGATCATTTTAAATGTGCTGTGTTATTAATGATGTATTAGCAGGGGCCAGTCTTTGCACCATCCTGCAGCGCTTAGTTCTGATACACCTGATTCTCATGAAACTGATTGAATCAGTTGCTTCAAAAGTATCTGAATATTACAGGCAGGTGTTGAATTACAATTTGTAGCAAGAGTGTTTAGCATCCGTGATATATTCACACTGGTAAACCCTGCACTTGTACCTCATTCATCTTTGTGCAAAAACTGTCTGTGCATGTAATTAAATTTGAATTGTTGCTTTCTAAGTTCAGGCCTATTGTTCTGTTAATATTTTGGACATAATAGGGTTAGTAAGATTAACTGTTTCTGTTTTCTTTCATCCTCACCTTGTCATTGTTTTCTGCAAATAAATGCCTTTTTTTTGCAGACAGAAGGAGAAAATGAGGTCAACAACGAGCTAGCCAATAGAATATCTTTATTTTATGCAGATGCCACACCTATGCTGAAGGCTTTGAGTGATGGCACCACAAAGTTTGTATCTGAGGTAAGAAATGCCAGGCTATCTAATTTTGTCTTATTGGCAGGGCACGGACACAAAACCAACTGCTCTGACAATAAGATATGAAAGGGAAAAATGATACAGAAAGATGTTCTCTTTTTCTACAGAACAAGAACTTACCTATTGAGAACACAACAGATGTGTTGAGCACTATGGCTAGTGTGTGTAAAGTCATGCTAGAGACACAGTAAGTTGTTCTTCCTCTTTTTTTGAAATTACAGGCACTCCACACTTTATGAACATTCCCTTTACAAACTTTCATGGATACGGACAAACCTGTCCTCAAATTTAGGTTATTATGGTTTTTGAATTTATTTTGTTTTCGGATTTGCTAATGTGTTTTGCACTTCTCGGCCACCGTATCTTACATCATTAGGAGATACGCGTAGTCAATTACGAACGCATTAACAACTTACGAACAAATTCATGGTACGAACGGTCGTTCGGAACATAACTCGTTCGTAAGGTGGGGAGCGTCTGTATATGTGTTATGTATATGAAATATACAGTATCTCACAAAAGTGGGTAAACCCCTCACATTTCAGCAAACATTTCAGTATTTCTTCTCGAGGGGTAATACTATAGAAATGAAACTTGGATATATTATAGAGTCGTCAATGCAAAGCTTGTATAGCAGTGTAGATTTATTGTCCTTTGAAAATAACATACATCCAAATATGTCATGTATATGTCATGACATGTCAAAATAGCTGCCAACAAAAGTGAGTACACCCTAAGTGAACATTTCAAAACTGTGTCTAAATTGTCAACATTTTGTGTGAGCACCATTGTTACCTACACTGCCTTAATCCTCCTTAGTATGGAATTCACCAGAGCTGCACAGGTTGTTGTTGGATGTTAGGCGCTTCTCCACTTTCCGCTTGAGGATGCCCCACAGGGGCTCAATAGAGTTCAGGTCTGCTGACATACTTGGCCACTCCGCTACCTTCAGCTTCCTCAGCAAGGCAGTTGTCATCTTGGCGCTGTTTTCAAGGTTGTTATTATTGGAAAGTTGGAAAACTGCCATTCAGGCCCAGTTTCTGAAGGGAGGGCATCATGTTCTGCTTTACAATGTCGCACTACATGTGGAAATCCATGAACCACAGCTCCCCAGTACCTGCAGCACTCATGCAGCTTCAGACCATGATGCCACCACCATGGCAAGATACAATTTTCTTGGTTCTCCTCACCAGGGCGTCGCCACACATGCTGGATGCCATCTGAGCCAAACAAGTTTATCTTAGTCTCATTAGACCACAGGACATAGTTCGAGTAATTCATGCTCTTGGACAGGTTGTCTTCAGCAAACTGTTTGCAGGCTTTCTTGTGAGCCAGCTTCAGAAGAGGCTTCGTTCTGGGATGACGGCCATGCAAACCGACTTGTTGCAGTGTGCGGCGTATGGTCTGAGCGCTGACAAGCGAACCTTTCAATTCTGCAACCTCGAAACCTCTGTATGATCCTGGCCACTGTACTGTAACTCAATTTCATAGTCTTACCGATCTTCTTATAGTATAGGCCATCTTTGTGGAGAGCAACAAATCAAATCCTCAGATAGTTCTTTGGCATGAGGTGCCATGTTAACATCCAGTGGTCAGCATGAGAGAATTGTACTCAAAGCACCAAATTAACTACTATTCTAATACAAGATACACAAATTTGTATGATCATGACAAAAACATGATGGTTAAGGGACATACAGCTATCACTCATGGTGTACTCACTTTTGTTGCCAGTTATTTGGACAATAATAGCTGTATGTTGAGTTATTTTCATAGGACAACTATACTGCTATACTGCTATCCACGTTTCACTTCTGTAGGATTGTTCCTTGAGAACTAAAATGTTTTTTGTGAGATACTGTGTGTATGGAAAAGTTCATTTATTTCAGTAACTCAACTCAAGTTGTTAAACTTGTGTATAAAATAAATGTAGTGCACACAGACTGAAATAGTTTAAGTCTTTGGTTCTTTTAGTTGTGATGACTTTGGCTTACATTTAATAAAAACCCACGTATTCATCTCTTCTGGAAAGTATGTTCATTTACTGTATATGTACTCAATACTTGGTAGGGGCTCCTTTTGCTTTAATTACTGCTCAATTTGACCTGGCATGGAGGTGGTCAGTCTGTGGCACTGCTGAAGTGGAATGGAAGCCCAGGTTTCTTTGACAGTGGCTTTCAGCTCATCTGCATTTTTTGGTCTCTTGTTTCTCATTTTCCTCTTGATAATACACCATAGATTCTCTATGGGGTTCAGGTTTGGTAAGTTTGCTGACCAGTCAAGCACACCAACACCATGGTCATTTATCCAAATTGTGTGTGTGGGAAGGTGCCAAATCCTGCTGGAAAATAAAATTAGCATCTTTAAAGCTGCAGGAAGCATGAAGTGCTCTAAAATATCTTGGTAAACAGTTGCAGTGACTTTGGTTTAAAAAAAAAAAAACGTGCACCAACACCGGCAGATGACACTGCACCCCAAATCACCACAGACTGTGGAAACTTAACAGTGGACTTCAAGCAACTTGGGCTATGAGCTTCTTCACCTTTCCTCCAGACTCTAGGACCTTTTCCAAATAAAATATAAAACTTGCTCTTATTTAAAAAGAGGACTTTGGATCACTGGGCAACAGTCGAGTTCTTCTTCTCTTTAGCCCAGGTAAGACGCTTTGACGTTGTCTGTGGTTCAGGAGTGGCTTAACAAGTGGAATAAGACAACTGTCAAACTGTCAAATTCTTTGACACATCTGTGTTGTGGCTCTTGATGCCTTGACCCCAGCGTCAGTCCATTTCTTGTGAAGTTCACCCAAATTCTTGAATTGAATTAGCTTGACGAGCCTCTCAATGCTGCGGTTCTCTTGTTTGGTTGTGCATCTTTTCCTTTCACTCAACTTTCTCTTAACATGCAGCACTCTGTGAACAGCAGCTTCTCTGGCAATGAATGTTTGTGGCTTCCCTTCCTTGTGAAGGGTGTAAACGATTGTCTTTTGGAGAACTGTCAGATCAGCAGTCTTCCCCATGATTGTGTAGCCTGGTAAACCAAACTGAGAGATCATTTTTAAGGCTCAGGAAACCTTTGCTGGTGTTTTGAGTTGATTAGCTGATTGACATGTCACCATATTCTAATTTGTTGAGAGTTTTTGTTAAATGTGAGCCAAATTCATCACAATTAAAAGAACCAAAGACTTAAACTACTTCAGTCTGTGTGCATTGAATTTATTTAATACAAGAGAATCACAATTTGATTTAAGTTGCTAAAATAAATGAACTTTTCCATGACAAATGTACTGAGATGCACCTATCTATATATATATATATATATAGGGAGAAAGGAACAGTGGTGAACCGGCGACAGGGTCATGGGAGGTCAAGGCTCATTGATGCACGTGGGAAGCGAAGGCTGGCGCTTGTGATCTGATTTAACAGAAGAGCTACTGTAACTCAAATTGCTAAAGAATTTAATGCTGTTAATGCTTGACAGGTCAGGGCTGTTTTGGCAGCAAAAAGGGAGACCAACTTAATATCAGGCAGGTGGTCATAATTTTATGCCTGATCGATGTATAACATTGTTTATGGACTCTTTGCAGCGAGTACCGTTGCCGTTTCAGCAGTGAGGCCACTGTGTCATTCTGTTTGCGTGTCATGGTGGGCGTCATCATACTCTATGACTATGTACATCCTGTTGGTGCATTTGTCAAGTCCTCCAAAATAGACGTAAGTAGACTTTAACCATAAAAAAAAAACATTTTTCTTGCAAACAAGCTGATGCCAGAATGGTTTCGGTTAATATAAAGATTATATAGAAAGTTTAAAAGTGTCTGAATTCTGTTGCCAGATTATGAGTGTATATCTAATTAGACTTAAACAAGCCTGGTTTTACTCTTTATGCTTGTTCTTATAAGCATTCTTGAAATACATGTTACATATAGCACCTTTAAATAATGAAATCAATCAGAAATCACGAATCAAACTTTCTATCCATCAGAGTGAGTATAATTATTCTAACCTCACTGCAATATTTGTCACTGAACAGATGAAAGGATGCATTAAAGTTCTCAAGGATCAGCCCCCAAACAGTGTGGAAGGCTTATTAAATGCTCTCAGGTAAGTAACAGACAAGAAATTATCTGCACTCGAATCATAATACAAAAATGTTGGTCAGCACAGTCCAAGCACAGTGGTGTGTAATCTTTTGAATTTAAGAGAAAAAGTTTAACAAAAGCAATGTTATATCAAGTATGTGTTGCGAACCTAAGCATTTTTTATTGTATGCACACTCACACTGCGTTTCACTTTGACAGAACACCTGTAAATCTGCCTATTTATGCAGTTATCCAATCAGCCGATAATGTCAGCAGGGCGATGCATAAAATCATGCAGATGCAGGTTAAAAGCTTTAGAGAATTTTACATTAACCATAAGAATGAATGATCACAAGAATATATACACACTCTCTATCCATTTTGTTGGGAACTCATGTACACCTGCTTGTTATTGCAATTATCCATTCAACCAGTCAGGCATCAGCAGTGGAATGCATGCAGATACAGTACAGGTCAAGAGCTTAGGTTAATGTACACAAAATATCGTGATGGAAAAAACATGATCTCAGTCACATTAAACATTGCAACAGTGTTTGTGCCAGATGGTCTGGTTTAAGCATTTTAGAAAGAATTGGTAACCAGTGGCATTTTTATTTACAATAGTCTCTTCAGACTATACAGAACTGTGCAAAACAGTCCGTTAACTATAAGACAGCTTACAGAAACACCTTATATATTAGAGAGGTTATAGCGGAATGTCCAGAATGTTGGAAGCTGTGGTCATTCAATGACTACTCTTTACAACTGTGGTGAGCAGAAAGTCATTCAGAAATCACAGCACATGGATCTGAGCTGATGCATTGTGCTCCTGGCAGATGATAGCCTGACTGGATATTTGAATCATGAACATGCCACTTAAAGCATAAAGTGCATGGTGAGTGTGTGTATATATATAACAACAGGTGCTATCAAAGCTGTCATCTGTATGTATGTCAGTTTTATTTGATTTGATTCCTATTTCTGTTAGTCATATTAAAAAGACTTTTTAATTTATAGTTGAAAAGGCTCTCTACCAAACCTGCTGTGCAAAAATGTTCCATATGCATTATCAAATAAAATTTCAGCTTTGTCTCATCACCAGCTGTGCGTGTTAAATTTTTATTTTGAATGCAGGGTTGTGAGTTAGTCTGAGATTACAGGACAGAAATTTGGCCTCTCTTTTCAATATTTTCTGATTATTGAAGTGTTGCTATTTTTAGTTTGTTAAGTCGTCTATTACATTTTTATTTTAAATGTACAAAGAAAGAATTTCACTGCTGTAATGTGTGTTAAGAGCAAAAGCCTCATTTTTTCTTTTCCCGTTTCTAATTGCAAAATGATTAACACGTGAAAATACATTCCAACTATAGAGCTGTTAACAGACTTGATGTAAGTGCTTCACTCATACTCTAGACTACCTGCTAACAACAAACATATGCAGTTATTTCAGAATGAAGTCACAGCAAAGAATGGAAGTTATATTAAGTACTCATGAGAGCTAAACACTAGTCACAAGAAGCTGTACAGTGCCCTTTAGAAGTCTTGGCACATTGATTTCCAATATGCAGTCATTCGTTACTGGTAATGGGCATGATGTTGAGTGAGAAATTAGCAATGTAGCTTCTGGGCAGGTCTGCAAACTAACGCTTTAAACATAAGGTCAGGGGTTCAATCCCCAGCACCACCAAGCTGCCTCTGTTGGACCCTTGAGCAAGGCACTTAACCCTGTCTGGTCCAGGGGTGCTGTACCATGTCTGACCCTGTGCTCTGACCCCAGCTTCCGAACATCACTGGAATACGCAAAGACATTTTACTGTGCTGTGAAGTACATGTGACTTTAAATCTGTCTTCACATATATGTTAGGAAGCTGGGGTCAGAGCTCTGGGTCAGTCATAATACTGTGCCTCTGGAGCATCGAGGGTTAAGGGCTTTGTTTAAGGGCCCAAAAGTGGCAGCTTGGTGATACTGCTGTTTGTACCCCCTAACCTTCCGATCAGTAACCCAGAACCTTAACCACTAAGCTACCACCTCCACTGTAATAATATAAAATGTAATGATAAAAAAGTAATAATATAATAAAATGTAATAATAAATGTAAAATAAGTGTATATCAAAACCAATAATTGTTCATTCTTATGGTTTATAAATGGCCATTTTTGCATGAAACACGATGAGGCACTGTAATAATAAAAATCACTATAGGTACAAAAGTGTGTGGACTTTGTGCTTTTTGAACATCCCATTCAACAGTAAGGTCCAATCTTGCTTTTATAATAACCTCCATTCTTCTGGGAAGATGTTAGATTAGATTTTGGAGTGTGTTAGTGGAGATTTGTTCAAATTCAGCAACAAGGGATTTAGTAACTTAATGTAGCATGAGGAGGCCTGGGTTGCATTTACAGCCTCTTTTAAGAATCACATATGGCCAGAAAAGTCAGGTGTCTATACTTTTGTCCATATTGTGTATCTTCATAGCCATTTCATCTAGATTTAATTTAAAATTGTTTTCTGGGCAGGTACACAACAAAGCATCTGAATGACGAATCGACTGCTAAGACCATCAAAAGCATGTTGCAGTAAGCAGCAGCTCGGGGATACACACCACTGGCCTCACAAACGTGTTCAGGGGACACTCTCCCTCCCAAGGAACAGCAATGCAAAGAATGTTTTTCCTTTTTCCTTTTTCTTTTTTTTTTTCTTAAAACACCAGTAGGACAATTAACACTTTTAAAAGTGCATGCTTTTCGCATTTTTGGTGTTTTTCTTTTTTCTTTTTTGTGCCAAATAATTTTTTCCCCCAAAATCTTAGTTCTACCCCCTATGGCCATATTAATGATGGCAGCTACGAATTCGTCAATTATTTTTGTAATTATTGGGTTAATATTGCTTGTTTTCCCATAAAAGGGAGGGAGAATGCTTTTGACTTGAAAAAAGTATATTGATAGAGAAATATAAATATATATTTTATTTTGTTTGAATTAATATTTAATATTATGTGCTCTGCATGACACAATGTTGTATTTAAGGAAAAACAGAAACAACTAGTGTTTCAAAATTGACTGCTTGGTTGTGTGAGAGTTCCAAAAAAAAGGTTAATTTAAATTATGTTTTGCTATAAAGATGGTACTAGTAAAAAGCATTTCAAATTGTAGTAATGTTCAAATTTTATATTTTTTATAGGTTTTGATTTATGTTTTTTTTTTTTTTCCATAGCTGTGATTTTCTTCTTTGAAAACTAGTTTCAATATTTCTGGTGAATTAAAAGTAAATTTTTGATGTATGATGACATAAATTTGTGATGTTTAAAAAAAAAAAAAAAATTAAAAGATGGTTTCATTTTTGTAACTATTAGTTTTAATTGTTTTCAGTGTTTTTTTTTTGTTTTGTTTTGTTTTGTTTCAGTAGACATTCATTTGTACTGAAAAAACCCCAATATATTTGGTATTCATTATTTGAAACATTACAGTAGTAATGTTAGTAGTAAAATGTGTGGCTTGTTGCGTAATGATTGAATGTAATGTGTTTTTTCTGAAGGATGGCCAGTTTATTTTAAAAAAATAAAAAAAATATATATATATATACATACATACACACACACACACACACACACACACACACACACATACTGTGTGTGTATATATATATATATATATAAGATATACATATAGATATACATATAGATATATAAGATATACATATAGATATACATATAGATATATAAGATATACATATAGATATACATATAGATATATAAGATATACATATAGATATACATATAGATATATAAACAAGATTTTTTATAAAGCACTAGCTCACCTCTGCCTGATAAGATGGTTAGTCTGTTACTGCTTTTGCTTTAAATATGTTATTGACTTGTGGGGAATGAGCTCCTGTCCTTTAAATTAAAGTATCTATTTCAATGCAGCAGCATTTTTCAGCAGGAAGACCTGGAAGAAGGATATAAGGAGAGAATTCTGGGTGGGGCCAAACAGAGAGCAGAGTGCAGGAAAATCTTTAGGTGTGATCCAAATCACTGCAGCACTGCTGCATTACTTTGTAAAGATTGAAAAGAAAGACAGAAGAGAGGGGTGGGGTCGGGTGGGGTGGGGGTCTTGTGTTGGCTGGGTTCATCATCCTCTGCAGTGGCTTTAGAATACATTAAACAGAAAAGGGTGTGGTTTCGAACTGGCCTCACTCTACTCATTTTTTCCTGCAATATGATGATTCAGGCACTTACCCTAAAGACACAACTGTAACATTCATGCATGTTGAAAGGTTAACAGACTTTAGTAAGTAAGAAAGACCGTATATGATTCATACTAGTTAAAAAAAATAATAATAATAAATTAAAAAAAAAAAAAAAATATATATATATATATATATATATATGTATGTGTGTGTGAAATGTTAGCCATTTGATTCCATAAATTTAACCAAAGATTTGATAGGAGTTATTGTTAAACAGTCCTCCTTTTTTGCCTTTGTACCTCATCTGCCTTGTCCAGCTCTTCTCAGCCATCAGACTGATTGTCACTGCATTCCAGTGGATCTTATCCCGTCTTTCAGTGTACATCTTGAATGCTAGATATTGAATTGAATGCTGGATTTACCCACGTCACCCGCATGTTACAAACTAGAACTAAAAGTGCCAAGTGAAAAAAAAAAATCCTGCACCATACAAAATCTTTTCTAGAGACCTAATACTTTATTCTTTAAGGTCCAGGATCAGAGAACATAAAAAAAATTATATAATTTATTGTGCAGACTTAACCATTAAAAAAACATGCTGAGGGCTTCATACATCATCAGGGTTCTGAAGTGGATCAGGAACAGTGTATCTGTTGTATCTACTGCTGCGGTTTGGTGTTTTACTTTTCAATATAATTACTTTTTTTTTTTTATAATTTGAAAGATATTACTTTTTTAAAAGTGCAATTTCTGTGCTTTGTTACTGTCAGTGATCCGATATACTCTATAAATGATCACCTTATTGGATCATCAAATTATTATAATCATGTTCCCAATTTAGACCATTGTGATAAGTTTATTAACTCAACAAATGAAACTTTGTGTGGGTGAGTAAGTGCTGTGAAGAAAGAAACTGGGAGGACTGGGAGGTATTAGCTTGGTGTTTAAGGCATTGGATTTTTGGATCAGAGTTAAAATCCCAGCCTTACCAAGCTGCCACTCTTGGGCCTCTGAGAAAGGCCCTTAACCACTTTGCTGCTCAGTTGTATAAATGAGATTAATAAGGCAGTCTGAAAAATGCCATGAATGTAAAATGTACATTTGAATGACTTTTTTCACCCAACCCACAATACCATTTAGGGGAAATGCAAAAATTGTTAATTTACTTCAAGTGTAAGATTTGTGCTTGGTTGTAAATAATTGGTGAAAGCATATATTTTATTCTGTTTGTTGCTTGGGAAGTGCAATTTGACGAGCCTCCTGAGCTTTAGAAAATCTCTTAGTGCTGCAAAATCAACATCTTTCAACCCTAGTAGAAGAAAAAATAATCATATTTATTATTGTACATTAGGAGGAGGAGCTAAATCATATTTATTATTGTACATTAGGAGGAGGAGCTACACAGAAGCATATACTACAGGGGTGTGGCAACTATGAGAAATGTAACGTTTAAACGTGCCACATATCAAATAAAAGCTTTTGAGTGGGAATGATTAAAATAAATCGTTATTAACTGTCAGCACAATCCCATTACTTTCCAATGAACCTTTTATATTGATATTTAAACATTAATTGGTGAAATATATATTTTTTTCTATTTCCACTTTTATATAATCTTTTATATAATTGAGGTTGAAAGTGAATTGCTCATACACAGTGCTCACTTCCTCTTGGTAGTGAATGAGGCACTCTTTCCCAGGTCATGGCGTGCTGGAGAGTTGTCAGGCTGAAAGTGAGAGGAGACAGCGAGGGTTGTGGAGGATGTGGTTGGAGCTTGGGCCCCTCACAATGTGTCGGCTCAGTCAGCATGTGGTCCTGTGTGAACTTTACACGGACACAACAGCAAGGCTATGTTCACTAATACATTTCTTCTGATGCCAATGCCTTTCTAATATTCGGTCACAAAGATAGCTCATACATGATATAGGCAAAAGTATGTGGACACCTCACACAGATATGTGGGGTTTTCCCCAAATTTTTCTCTAAATTTCGGAATCGCAAATTGTACAGAATGTTGTATGCTGTAAAATGACAACTTTTCTACTAAGAGACGCAAGCAGGAACTAAGAGACACAAACATGTTCCAGCATGACAATGCACTATTGTACAAAGCGAGCTCTGTAAACAGCAACTGAGGAACTAAAGCTGGCATGAGATATTTACAAAGCTTATATTGCTGTGATGTTTAAGTATCCACAAACTTTATTCCATTTCGCATATATATTCAAATGCTTTAGACTTTCTTATAGGGCTCTGTTTTTCAATTGCACATGATGTATACAGTATTTGCAGCCATTTTAAGGGACAGCATCAAGGTTATTTTTTCTGATTTACTGAGAATCTTTTTATTTATACTCAGTATCAAAAATTTCTATACTCTTGACTACATGTAATGAACCTTCAATGCAACAATTCAGTGCATGACCTCTTACTGTAGCTACATTAAAGTACAACTAGAAAAGTAAGATCAGCAGCAAATATTGACAGTTTAACAAAAGATTTTTGATTAGTTAAACCTAATTTACTGTCCATGTAATGACAGAGATGTATTCTCCTACTGATGAGACACCCTGGCATCCTTTACCCACCTGGAAATTAAGAGATGGTAGCTTTTTGCTCAAGAAAAAGTAGAAAGGTTGTACGTATAAGATATATATAACACAATGATTTAAATTTTTTAGCATTCTCATTTTGCAGCAAAACAAGAAATTGAGTCAAACTTTTTTTTTTGTTTGTTTGTTTTGTTTTTTTTGGTGTAGAAAATCCCTAAAGCTGCAATTTACTTTGGATGATTATTAACTGCTTCATGTTTAGATACAGTGCATCTGGAAAGTATTAAAAGCGCTTCACTTTTTTCCACATTATATGTTACAACCTTATCCCAAAATGGGTTAAATTAATTATTTTCCTCAAAATTTGACAAATAATACGCCATAATGACAATGTGAAAGAAGTGTGTTTGAAATCTTAGCAAATTTATTAAAATAAAAAAAAAAAAACCTGAAAAATCACATGTACATGAGTATTCACAGCCTTTGCTCAATTATTTGTTAAAGCACCTTTAACACTAATTACAGCCTCAAGTCTTTTGGATTATAATGCAACAAGTTTGGCACACCTATTTAGCAGTTTCTCCCATTCTTCTTTGCACAACCTCTCAATTTCCATCAGGTTCGATGGGGAGCGTCGGTGAACAGCCATCATTTACATTTACATTTGCGGCATTTGGCAGACGCCCTTATCCAGAGCGAATTACAACTGAGCAGGGGAGGGTTTTAGGGCTTTTGCTCAAGGGCCCAGCAGTGGCAGCTTGGTGGTGGTGGGATTTGAACCTGTGATCTTCTGATCCAAAGCCCAATGCCTTAACCACTGAGCTACCACCACCCATCATCAATTAGGTTCAAGCCTGGGCTCTGACTGGGCCACTTAAGGACATTCACAGAGTTGTCCCCTAGCCACTCCTGGTCACTCTACCACACAGGCCTAAGTGGAGGAGTGCTGCAGAGATGGTTGTTCTTCTGAAAGGTTCTTCTCTGTTCACAGAGAAAGGCTGGAGCTCTTTCAGAATAACCATCGGGGCCCATCGGGTTCTTGGTCACCTCCCTAACTAAGGCCTTTCGCCCCGATCGCTCAGTTTGGCCGGGTGCCCGACTCTAGGTGGTTCCAAACTTTATACATTTATGGATGATGGAGGCCACTGTACTTATTGGGACTTTAAATGCTGCAGAAATTCTTCTGTACCCTTCTTCAGATCTGTGCCTTGATACAATCTCAGAGGTCTACAGACAATTCCTTGGACTTCATGGCTTGGTTTGTGCTCTGACATGCACTGTTAACTGTGGGACCACATATAGACAGGTGTGTACCTTTCCAAATCAAGTTGTAGAAACATCTCAAGGATGATCAGTGGAAACAGGATGCACCTGAGCTCAATTTTGAGTGTCATGGGAAAGGCTGTGAATATTTATGTACATGTGAATTTTTTTTCCTTGTATTTTATTTGTAAGATTTCAAACACAATTATTTCATGTTGTCATTATGGATTATTGTTTGTAGATTTTCTCAGGAAAATAATACATTAAATCAATTTCAGAATAAACCTGTAACATTACAAAATGCGGAAAGATGAAGAGCTGTGAATACCTTCCAGATGCACTGCATGATTGCATGAGTTGCTTTGGCAAAAACAACTAAACAGAGTGAATTATCTGGATGTCCTGATGCCCTCCTTTGGACAATTTGGAACATTTTTATGAATCTAATGCAATGCTGATGCACTACTTTTACTACTTAATAACAAACTTTTCAAAGAAAACGCAGAAGTGTCACATGTTCACTATCAATAAAGGAGTTAAACGGTAGCTGTATTTTCTTGGTTTTTTTTTAGTAAGACAGAGAAAGTGAGGATAAGAGTCAAGCCTGACAGCCAAACCACAACCTCCTGACTAGATTGCAACCCCACCTCTCCAGGGTTGTCTCTTCTAAGAATGACAACGTATTTCTTGAGACTCCCATCCCCCCAACAACACCACATATACAAGACACTTCCTCTAATGAATTCCTCTAATTGGCATGGTCTCCTCGAAGAGCATTTTACTGTAATTCAAGGTTTCCCAATCGGGTATGCTTGAACCACTAGGGGGTAATGATGCCATTTCAAGGGGTTTGCGAGACTGATGAAAATGCCAATGCCAATTAAATTGACATTAGAGCTTTTTTTTGGTAAATCTGCCAAACTTTAATAAAAAAAAAATTTAATTTTAAAGTACCAAACATTAAAGTGAAAAGTAACATACTAAAAGCTTCTGCATTAAAATGTTCATTGTTAGCCGTTAAAATTAGCTGGAACTACTTATGGAAAACAATATCAGTTCAGCTGACAAAAGATTTGCAGGCACTTCTATAATTGAAATCTAGCTAATAATTATAATATATGATAGAATAACAGTGATATGTGTTTTGTAGATCAGTTTTGCTTCATCAGAATCTAACAAAAGGCAAATGCTTGAATATTTGTAAAACAGTTTAATAGTCTTGTCAAAGAATGCAACAATGATTATGTGGTGCTGGTGTGATGCGTTTGTAGAGAGAATGTAGAAATTCAGTGAACATATAACCATAGCCAGCTAGCTAGTTTGTTCTTTGTGAATAATAAGAAAATTCTGTTGACTGTAAAGCAGAAAAGGCTTGGAATGGCAATAATAAGTTCTTCGATGTAGAGTGTTCCAGCAACATGCGACCCCAGCCTCAGGCTCTTGCTTCCTATTGGTCCATGTTGCCAAAATCGGTAGTATTTGGGGTTTAAAGTTTGCCTACATGAACTTTGAGGAGGTGGATACAAAATTAACCACTACCAGAAAGTATATGCCTTTTTATTTAGCATTTTTGCTTCTCTTAAATTAAAATAACTGGACTTCTTTACGCTTTGCATCCACATACAAATAAAATAATATTCAATTAGGAAAATTCCCAATTTATTTGGGTAGTTGCACCAGGCATTGAAAGAGGTGACATAGTGTTTTGCACTCCTCTTATTCAACAACATCTCCACCTGATCCAGCTTTTACAAGCAAAATTTATTGTAGAGGCACAGAAAGCATAATCACCTTCATCCAGAGGAACAAACTTCAGTCCAACTATGCATGACCTTGCAGTGTTCTTTCACACCAACATACCATCATCACATACCACTCAGCCAGCTTTCTAATACAAGTACATGGTGATACATGCCACTCCAATTTAGCTGAGGTGTAAAAACTCTTTGTTTCTCTAGTCATCCAAATGAGCCTGTTGGCAACGATCCATAGAGTTTATGCCTGCTTGGCTGTTTCACCCCTTTCTGGCCCCTTTCACAGTTTGTTCTAGGAAAGTAAGTAAGAACAAAACAGTTACTCCATCACAACTGTTATGTTCATATCCTGTAATCTAATTGGCACAGAGAGGCGTTTGTATTGTCAGTATGCAGAACTGTGGAGGCTGCAATCATGTCCACCCAGAGGTTTCCTGTCTGTAGTGCTGCCTCAGTCAGGAAGATAGAGAAGCCCACCCCTCATCTTACTTAATATTCTGTTCACTGTTTAAAAGTGCATGTCACATTGGCTCAAACTTTCTTAACACTACAGAAATGCGCTAAAATATCTTAAAGTATTCCCTTTGAATAAAGAGTGTACAATGCCAGGTGTGCACAGGTCGTAATATAAAATGTTTTTGACATGTTTTTGTAGCCCTATTATGCCATGTTCTTCATGTCATAATATAATGAACAGTGTTACTTTTAAAAATAAAGTAACTCCGTTACCGTTACCGTATGGTGCGGTACCCATTACTTTTATAAATGCAGCAGCGTCGCATTGTAGGATTGGTGGATAAACCACTGTAAACATGAAGAAGACACACTGTAGAAATGGAGGATGAACCACTGTAAACACGAAGAAGACGCGCTGTGGGCGTGTCTCCGTTTATTCAGGTCTGTGCGGCAGTAATGGCGAGTCGAGGCGAGAGCAAGATGAGTTTCTCAAAGTGGAAATATGCTCATTATTTCACTTTAGTTGAGTATAAAGACAAAAACTTTTAAGTCAAATGTAAGCTGTGTCTTCCTGGTTCGAAGCTCGTATCTACTACGATAAACAGCAACTCCAATCTGTTGAAGCTCCTCCAGGACCTCCATGCCGGAGAGGAGCTAGGAGCTAGAAGCTAACCCGGTGTTCTGTTCTACATTGTGGAAAGTTTTCATACTTCAGCTGTGAAAGGAACATTTTTAAGAGCTCAACACAACAGCAGAAGCCACTTTAGTTTTTGATTGTGAATATATTATTCAGCTTGTTTTGTTATTTATTTCAGAAATCCTTGTGATATATTCAGTTTGTGCTGGTCTGACTTCAATAAAATAGTGTTTAAAAATTACTTTGTGTTTAAGTCAGTTTTGTGTTTGTATAGATCATAACGCATAAAAGGGCACTTAACGCTAAAAAGTTACTTTTAACAGTAACGCATTACTTTTTGGTGTAAGTAATCAACAAAGTAACAGAGTTACTTTTTGAACGAAGTAACGAGTAACTGTAACTAGTTACTATTTTTAGTAACGAGCACAACACTGATAATGAAAGTCCTCTAATGACAGTCCAGTGAAAATGACCATGTTCTTCTGTTGGCATTAATCAGTCTGATCTTAGCTCATGCAAGAGTCCCATAAACAGAAACAGTGTTTAAAATTAGCTTAAGGTAATATAAATTTTTTTTTAGCATGTGTTTATATTATCAGCAATAACACTGTACCCATAGCTTTTGGACAAGCAGACAAAAAAAAAAAATTGATAAAAAAATAATTTCTGTCAGAACTTTGTTATTGACTGTGTTCCGTCAGAAAAAGCAGTCAATCAGCTGCTAGTAAATATATCTTCCGAGACCACCAATCTTACCTAAAAAGAGGAGATTTCCTTAAAGCGCATTTTTGTTAGTAAGAGCACAAAATACATCTCAGCACAAAATATATTCTAGATTTTTTTTTTTTTACATATATTTTTACTTTTTTTTGTTTGTTTTTTATACTTTTACAATAAATAAACATTCACAGTATTTCACAAAAGTGAGTACACCCCTCACATTTCAGCAACCATTTTATAATATGTTGTCAAGGCACTGCTATAGAAATGAAGTGTGGATATATTTTAGAGTAGTCAATGTGCAGCTTGTTAGTAGTATAGATTTACTGTCATCTGAAAATAACATACAGACATTAATGTCAAAATAACTGGCAAAAAATGTAAGTACACCCTAAGTGAGCATGTCAAAACTGTGTCCAAAGTGTCAATATTTTGTGTGAGCACCACACACATCTGCACTGTCTTAATCCTCCTGGGTATGGAATTCACCAGAGCTGCCAGGTTGTTGCTGGAATCCTCTTCCACTCCTCCATAGTGACATCATGGAGCTGCTGGAGATACATGACGCTTTTCCACTTTCCACTTGAGGATGCCCCACAGGTGCTCAATAAAGTTCAAGTCTGGAGACATACTTGGCCGCTCTATCCCCTTCACCTTCAGCAACGCAGTTGTTATCTTGGCAGTGTGTTTGGAGTTGTTATTATGTTGGAAAACTGTCATTTGCCCTGCTTCTGAAGGGAGGACATCATGTTCTGCTTCACAATGTCATAGTTGTTGGAACATGTTGGAATCCATGTTTCTCTCAATGAACTGCAGCTCCCCATTACCAGCCGCACTCATGCAGCCCCAGACCATGATGCCACCACCACCATGCTTGACTGTAGGCAAGACACAATTTTCTTAGTTCTCTTCACCAGGGCATTGCCACACATGCTGGACACCATCTGAGCCAAACAAGTTTATCTTAGTCTCATCAGACCACAGGACATGGTTCCAGTAATTCATGCTCTTGGACAGGTTGTCTTTAGCAAACTGTTTGCAGGTTTTCTTGTAAGCCAGCTTCAAAAGAGGTTTCCTTCTGGGATGATGGCCATGCAAACTGACTTGTTGCAGTGTGCAGTGTATGGTCTGAGCACCTACAAGCAGACCTTCCACTTCTGAAACCTCTAACGTAATGCTGGCAGCACTGTATTTTTAAGCCAGCTTCTGCACCTGATGCACAGCACGATGACAAGTTCTATTTAATCTATTCTAAGTAGCCATCTTTGTGGAGAGCAACAATTCTAATTCTCAAATCCTCAGAGTTCTTTGGCATGAGGTGCCATTCAATTAAATTCAATTCAATAGATTTTTATTTGTATAGCGCTTTTAACAATGAACATTTACACAGCTTTACACAGATAATGTGGTGATAAAAAATGACGCTATAAAAAAACGCTCAGGAGCATGTTTAACTCGACAGAGAGAGAGAGAGAGAGAGAGAGAGAGAGAGAGAGAGAAAGAGAGAGAGAGAGAGAGAGAGAGAAGAGGGTGACAGGAAGAGAAGGATATGGATTATTATGTGTCCTTATTGTTGTATGAAAGTTAAGGACACTGCGCATTTGGGGACTCCAGTAAGATTTGCTATGGCCTCATAACGAAAAGGGAGAACCAGAAGGTAACACAGACATGAGGGATCTCTGGGATAAGAGACGACCACCACCATCAACAAACCTGAGTGAACGTGTAAGAGTAGGGGGTTGACAGTATACAAATATCCCAGTTAACTGAACACCCTCCGAATCTGCTCCTTTACCCAAAAAAAATCTACTGATAAAAGGCTTGACTAAATTAATAGGTTTTCAGCCTTGACTTTGAACACTGAGACTGTGTCTGAGTCCCGAAAACGGGTTGAAAGGCTGTTCCATAACTGTGGAGCTTTAGAAGAGAAAGATCTGCCCCCTGCTGTAGTCTTCATTATTTGAGGTACCAACAAATAGCCTGCACCTTTTGATCTAAGTAGAAAGTTTACTTCTAGCCGCATGTGGTCCTAGTAAAAGTACTTCCGTCTTAACTTCCTTCTGTTCAACTCAGATATCAAGCATCCACTGTCTAATGTCCTTTACACACAAAGAGAAAAGCAGTGGGCCTAAGACAGATCCTTGTGGAACACCAAACTTTTCCTCAGAAAGTGTGAAGAACTCACCATTTACATCAACAAACTGATAGTGTTCAGTCAAATAAGACCTAACCCAGGAGAGAGCTGTTTCCTTTATTCCAACAACGTTCTCAAGTCTAGCAAGCGGGAAAGTATGATCAATGGTGTCAAAAGCTGCACTTAGGTCAAGCAAAACAAGTAAAAAGATAAAACCCTGATCAGAGGCCAATAACAGGTCATTTACCATCTTAACTAGGGCCATTTCTGTTCTATGATGAGGTCTAAATCCTGACTTATACATTTAAATACATTTATTCCTAATTAGATGTGAGCAAAACTGCTGTACTACAACCTTTTCTAAAATCTTGGAGATAAAGGGGAGGTTTGATATTGGCCTATAGTTGGACAGCTGACATGCATCAAGGTCAGGTTTCTTAATTAGGGGGTTGATAGTCAAGCCAAGTAAAGTCAAGTCAAGAAGCTTTTATTGTGACCCCAGGTACCTGAACTCCTCCACCTTCTCCATCTCTTCCCCCCTAACCGCACCACTGCACTGCCCTCCCTCTCATTTACGCACATGTACTCTGTCTTTCTCGTACTGACTTTCATTCCCCTTTTCTCCAGCACTTACCTCCACCTCTCCAGGCTCTTCTCAACCTGCTCACTACTCTCACCACAAATCACAATATCATCTGCAAACATCATAGTCCAGGGAGACTCCTGTCTGACCTCGTCCTTCAACCTGTCCATCACCACTGCAAACAGGAAAGGGCTCAGGGCCGATCCTTGATGCAGTCCAACCTTCACCCTGAACCAGTCTGTCGTTCCTACTGCACACTTCACTGCTGTCACACTGTCCTTATACATGTCCTGCACCACCCTCACATACTTCTCTGACACACCTGACTTCCTCATACAATACCACAACTCCTCCCTTGGCACTCTGTCGTACGCTTTCTCAAAATCCACAAATACACAATGCAATTCCCATTGTCCTTCTCTATACTTCTCCATCAACATTCTCAAAGCAAATAATGCGTCTGTGGTGCTCTTCCTCGGCATGAAACCATACTGTTGCTCACAGATGGTCACCTCTTCTCTCAGCCTGGCCTCCACTACTCTTTCCCATAACTTCATGGTGTGACTGATCAACTTAATTCCCCTGTAGTTACTGCAGGTCTGCACATCTCCCTTATGCTTAAATATCTGTACCAGCACACTCCTCCATTCCTTAGGCATCCTCTCACCTTCCAGAATCTGTCAAACAAACTCCACTGCCATCTCTCCAAAACATCTCTACGCTTCTACAGGTATGTCATCTGGTCCAACCAACTTTCCACTCTTCATCCTCTTGATAGCTGCTCTCACCTCCTCCTTACTAATCCTATCCACATCCTGCTTCAGCAACTCCACATCATCCAACCTTCTCTCTCTGATTTACCTCATTCATCAGCTGCTTAAAATACTCCCTCCACTTTCTCAACACACGCTCCTCACTAGTCAACACATTTTCATCTCTATCCTTTATTGCTCTAACTTGCAGCACATCCTTTCCAACTCGGTCCCTCTGCCTGGCCAATCGGTACAAATCCTTTTCTCCTCCCTTAGTGTCCAACCTCTCATATAGCTCCTTATATGGCTTTTCCTTGGCCTTGGCCACATCCCTCTTTACCTGCTGCTACATCTCCTTGTACTCCTGCCTACTTTTCTCATCACTCTGTCGATCCCACTTCTGTTTTGCCAACCTCTTTCCCCTTATGCTCTCCTGCACTTCCTTATTCCACCACCATGTCTCTTTGTCTTCCTTTCTATTTCCAGATGTCACACCAAGTACTTTTCTAGCTGCCACCCTCATCACTCCTGCAGTAGTTTCCCAATCATCCAACACCTCTTCACCACCACCGAGCTCCTGTCTGACCTCTTCCCTGAACCTCACACTACACTCTTCCTCCTTCAGTTTCCACCATCTTATTCTTCTTTCAATCCTCACTCTCCTCCTCTTCTTCTTCGCCTCCAAAACCATCCTACAGACCACCATCCGATGCTGTCTAGCTACACTGTCCCCCGCCATTACCTTACAGTCTCCAATCTCCTTCAGGTTGCATCTCCTGCATAGAACATAGTCCACCTGTGTGCACCTTCCTCCACTCTTATACGTCACCTTATGATCATCCTTCTTCTTAAAATACGTATTCACCACTGCCATTTCCATACTTTAGCAAAATCTACCATCATCTGCCCTTCTACATTCCTCTCCTTAAAACCATACCTACCCATCACTTCCTCATCACCTCTGTTCCCTTCACCTACATGCCCATTAAAGTCTGCCCCAATCACTAATCGTTCTTTCCTAGGTACACCATCTACCACTTCATCTAACTCACTACAGAATCTTTCTTTCTCCTCCATCTCACAGCCGACTTGTGGAGCATAGGCACCGATGACATTTATCATCATCCCTTCAACTTCCAGCTTCACGTTCATCACCCTATCACCCTATCTTTACCTCCACTACACTCTTACACCCCTACACTATTTCTCTTTCCATCCACACCGTGGTAGAACAGTTTAAACCCACCTCCAATGTTCCTGGCCTTACTCCCTTTCCACTTGGTCTCCTGAACACACAACACATCACACAACTTTCTCCTCTCCATCATATCAGCTACCTCTCTCCCTTTACCAGTCATAGTACCAACATTTAAAGTACCAACCCGAACCTCCACTCTCCTCCACTTCTCCTTTTCCTGCTGTCTCTGTAGACGTCTTCCTCCTCTCCTTCTCCTCCTTCGGCCAACAGTAGCCCAATTTCCACCGGTACCCTGTCGGCTAACGATAACTGTGGCGGTCGTTGTTAATCCGGGCCTCAACCGATTCAGTATGAAATTCTTATTTGTGATCCGCATATTCGATTTGGCACGTTTTATGCTGGATGCCCTTCCTAACGCAACCCTCCCCATTTATCCATGCTTGGGACCAGCACTAAGAGTGCACTGGCTTGTGCCTCCCTAATAGCTGGGTTAGGCAAGAGATCAAGAATGCAGGTGGATAATTTTGATGAGGAAATAATAATATAATATAATAATTAAGTCATTCTCTTGAATAGGGGTAAAACTTTGTAATTGATTGTCTGTTATTATTACACTGATGTGTACAGGTTTATTTATAAAATAGTTTGGATTTATATTAATTGTCTGGATTTTTTGCCTGATGCATTCAACTTTATTATTAAAAAAATCAAGAAATCGTTACTACCTATTGATGGTGTGCATGTTTGTGCAGTGCATTTATTTCCTGTTAATTATTTTACCGTCCAGAATAAAAATCTAGGATTATGCTCGCTGTTTTTTTATGAGGGTGGAGAAATATGCTAAAGTACTCAAAATAACTCAGCTTCAGACTATGAAATTATGACTACATTTATTAATTTATTTTATTGCCATGTTGAACATCCAGTGGTCAGGAGGACAGAATTGTACTTAAAGCAACAACTTTTAACTGCTCTAATACAAGATACATAAATTTATATGATCCTGTCAAGCAGACAAAAACGTGAACATGAAGAAGAGGACATGTGGCTTTGCATGGTTAAACGACGTATAGCTGTTATTTCTTAGGGTGTACTCACTTTTGTTGCCAGCTATTTTGACAATAATGGTTGTATGTTGAGTTTTTTTTTTAGAGGACAGTAAATCTATACTGCTATACAGGCTGCACATTGACTATTCTAAAATATATCCAAGTTTCATTTCTATTGTCCTTTGAGAAAAAATTATAACATGGTTGCTGAAATGTGAGGGGTGTACTCACTTTTGTGAGATACTGTACATATAAGAAACCCCACACAAGAACTGCAGTTTTGGAGATACACTGACCCAGTCCTTTAGCCATCACAATTTGGCTCTTGTCAAACTCAAATCCTAACGCTCACCCATTTTTTTTTTACCCATTTGCTTTTAACACAACTTTGAGGACAAAATGTTCACTTGCTGCCTAACATATCCCACCCACAAACAGGTGGGTCAGTGTATGTAGTGCATCACCAGAGTTGTGAGCCTTTGATTTAAAAAAAAAATCCACCTTGAATGATTTGAAAATTATTATTTATAATTATCATGCTCTATTAAATATTCTGAACCTAATGTTGGCATTTGATTCAATTGATATATTTCACGAAATAAATTATTTCGTGAAATATATCAATTGAATTAAATGCCTTAGCTACAGCTAAGGGGGGACTGAACAGTCGGTTTGAGGCCATGATGGCGGTTATTGTTAGCTATTCAGCCGAAAGATTTGGCTATGTCGAGAGTGGAAGCATCAAACCCATATACACTAGAAACCGTAGAGCTATAAAGATACATTAACTGCGTCAAGAGCTTCGAAGAAAATCAGTACAAGAGGGCTAGTGAAGAAGAAAAGCAACCACTTTCTGACCTTCGTAACATCTAATGGAAAATAAGTAAAGAAAGAGCAAGGAAGCGTGCTGCCTTATCTAAAATCTTTTTTCCTTTACTAAGAAGCTTTTGGGTGATAAACGTAGTGGAAAACTTGTGTTCACTAAAGGATGTAAATACCTTTTTTTCAAAACACCTTGAGTGATCCAGATAGAGACCTGGAACCACACGCAGGCCTCATAAGCCCACAGTCGCCAACATTTGAGTTTGCTATGAGGGAGCCTAGTTGGAAAGAGTTGCTAAGCAGTTGAGATGCTCAGACGGTGTATGGATCCCCAAGGAAGAGAATTCAAAGGATATCAGCCAGTTTAGAGTAATCTCACTGTTAAGTGTTAAAGGCAAGATTTTTTTTCAGTATCTTGTCACAATGACTAACAGAGTTCCTCCTTGAGAAAAATTATATTGATACATCTGTGCAAAGGGGTGGTATTCCGGGAGTGCCTGGAGTGCATCACACAGGAGTAATCACACAGGAGTAATTACACAACTTATTAGAGAGGCTCTGGAAGGGAGAGGAGACCTTACCGTGTTATGGTTGGACCTTGCAAATGCATATGGATCCATACCCTACAATCTGATTGTGCTCGTTTTCCGGCGACATCATGTTCCCAGTAAAATTGTGGACCTGATCCTGGACTATTACAGCAACTTTAGGATAAGAGTCACCCTTGGGTCAGGTACATCAGACTGGCATCGGCTTGAGAAAGGCATTGTTACTGGCTGTACTATCTCCGTTATCCTTTTTGCCCTCGCAATGAACATGCTTGTCAAGTCAGCAGAGGTAGAGTGTAGAGGCCCTCTAATGAAGACTGGATTGCAACAGCCCCCAATAAGAGCCTTTATGGATGACCTGGCGGTCATCACGTCATCTGTCCCAGGTAGTAGGTGGATTCTTCAAGGGTTAGAGAAACTCATTAATTGGGCAAGGATAAGTTTTAAGCCAGCAAAATCGAAGTCATTAGTGCTCTAAAGGTGGAAAGTTGTGGACAAGTTCCATTTCTTGTTGAATAGAGCCACCATTTCATCCATCACCGAACAGTTAGTTAAGAGCCTTGGCAAGCTTTATGATGGTAGCCTCAGGGATTCTGCTTCGATCCAGAAAGCCAGCAAGGAGCTTTAATTTTGGCTCAGTAAGGTGGATAAATCAGGTCTTCCAGGGAGGTTTAAGTCCTGGATTTATTAGCATAGTATCCTGCCCCGGATCCTGTGGCCTTTGCTAGTGTACGAAGTGCCAATAACGATGATTGAGGCCCTGGAAAGAAGGATAAACAGTTACCTGCGAAGGTGGCTTGATTTACCTTACTGAAGTCTTACTGAAGAGTTCATGGTATCAAGAACACAGAAAGCATGGCAGTACAGAGAGTCTAGGAATCCCAAGGTGGCAGCAGCTGGCATACAGGTGTGCACAGACAAGAAATGGAGCACAGAGAAATCCCTAAAAGTGGCTAAGTCATAGTTAAGGCACAATGCACTGGTGGGGCTGATAGCAACAGGGCGTGCAGGCTTTGGCTACTTTCCAGTTATGAAAATTGACAATTCGCAAGGTAAAGAACGGCAACATCTTGTTTAGCAGAAAGTGCGGGCAGGCGTGGAGGAAGAAAGAGCTAGCCGGGTGGTGGGATTGGGACAATAAGGAGCTTAAACTAGAAAGGTTAATGTTCGGCAGCGTAAGATCACCTGGGCTGATATTTGGAAAGTAGATTTCTATCGTATCAGGTTCTTAGTCCAAAGTGTCTATGATGTCTTACCAAGTCCTGTAAACCTCCACCTCTGCAGAAAAAGTGAGACACCCTCCTGTCCCCTTTGTTTGGGAAGGCGATTGCTAGAACATATCCTCAGCAGCTGCTTAAATGCCCTTGGAGACGGATGATATTGTTGGCACCACAAAAAAGTGCTTAGGCAATTGCTGAGAGCTTAGCCATGGCCATTAATGTCAACAAAGGCCATTTCAAGCCAAAGACCATCCAGTTTTTAAGAGTCGGAGAGAAGGCCCACCGACAATTCAGAGTAAAGGCTGGTCTTCTTACTTCTGCTACAGACTGGCAATTGCAGGTGTATCTAGATAAGCGGCTGAAGATCCCTACCAGAATAACATCTTTACAACTTCGTCCAGACCCGATCATTATCTCAGATTCCACCAAGCAATTGATATTATTGGAGCTCACTGTGCCCTGGGAAGAGTGCATGGAAGAGGCCAACGAGAGGAAGTGGGCTAAGTACCAAGAGTTAGTTGAAGAGTGTAGAAGGCAGGGCTGGAAAACTCATTGTGAGCCGTTGGAGGTGGGCTGAAAAGGTTTTGCGTTTACTCTGCAAAGTACTTAGTCTACTAGGAATTACTGGGGAGGCCAAGAGGAAGGCGATTGGAACCGCAACTGAGGCACAGAGAAAGCCACTAGATGGCTTTGGATTAAGAAGGCAGAACCATGGGCAATTTCTACTGGGACACAGGCCGGAGTCTGATCAACCCCGGCTGGGTTGCCTGGATGAGGGTGTCTGATGATGAAAGACCCAAAACACCCAATGACCCAGGATACATCACTGATGATGTGTCCCAGTGCATCTGCATGATGTATTTTGTAATATTATAGCAGCATTAAATTCTGAAACTTAATGTTTATTGTTACTGTCTCCACTTTCTTTTGCATGGTTTTTATTTGAATAAGGAATTGATCATCTCTGGACTTTTATTTTTATGAGCTAACATGAAACATGAGAGTGGACATGTACATTAAATGGTCCAGAGTACTGAGACACCTGATTTTTTCAGCCATATGTAGTTCTCCTGGTGCCACAAAGTTGGAGACACAGACTTGTATAAGTTGTTTTCGAATGGGATAACATTAATTTTTTTCAAAACCTGTTTAATGACAATTGACAATGCTATTGTGCACAAAGCCAGCTCCATGAAGATATGGTTTACAAGATTTGAAGTGAAAGAGTGGAATGCTGTAGAGCTCTGACCTCAACTGCATTGAACACCTTTGTGGATGAGTTAGAATGCTGACCCCAGGCCTCCTCACACTACATTAGTACCTGACTTCACTAACAGCCTTGTGGCTGAATAAACATAAATCTCCACAAATGCAATTCAAAATAAAAAATGGCATTGTAATTTCCTCTTGTCACATCAACCACATTGGTATGTAAAAAATACAGCACCAGATCATACATGCTTATGTAAAATGACAGCTATGCACATAAAAAATATTTCAACATAAACCTGAGCAATGGTTCTTAAAGTCCAGTTATGTGCAGTGCCTGGCAAAAGATTGGAAACATTTAGTGTTCTGTAGTTCTGAGACACATACATGTTCCTTTTGTTTATTTGCAGCAAACTAGGTTAAAGGTAAAAACAAAAAAGAATTGGACAGTAAATGAATGAACAAGTTCTGTCGACAGATAAGTCCAAATTTGACCATTTACTTTCTAACAGAAGAACTTATTTAAAACAAAGAACAGGAAAGAAGATTTTATAAGAAAACCACATAACCACAGTCAAACATGGAGGTGTATGTTTAATGGTTTGAGCATGTTTTGGAGCAGGAAAGGTTAAAGACATTTTCTGGTGAAAGGAATACTGAACCGTAATGGCTCCTATTTCATACTTCCACTCCACATAATTCCATCAGGAATACCAATTGTAAATACATCAATACAATGACATGATTCTGCAAGTGTTATTTAGAGAGCAAACAGTCAGTTGGATTTTTATCTATCATCGATCACTGCACCTAAATCTTATTGAACTGGTTTGGGATAAACTGCATCACAATGTCAGAAAGAAATCTCCAACAAGAAAAATAAGAAATTTGTAGCATATAGAATGCATGTGTTTCTTAAATTATAAAAGACCAGTTGTTTCCAAACTTTTGACAGGCACTGTACATTAAGTTATTTTAAAGGGATGATTCTGGCATTTCCCCAGGTGAAAGTAGCAAGATAAATTATTTTTAATACAATCAACATGCATAGGTACCATGTTTTTTTTTCTATGAGAGTGTATTAGGGGATTTTTTTTTAACTGAAACATTAGTCAAGTCAAGTCAAGTCAAGTCAAGAGGTCATTAAAGTGAAAACCCCCACTGCCCACTTATTACAGTCCTTACAACTTATATTCATTATTGTTGAGCTACACAAAGTACTATTTTTTTAACACAGCAACTGGATTACATGAAATAGCACAAGCAGATTTTGAAGTATCTTTGTTCTCTGATTCCAGAGCACAGCCGTTTAGATTGCATTTACAACCACAATCTCAATGCACACAATTTCCAGTTTAAAAAAAAAGTTTAATCAGTCAGCGAAACTGTGGCATTTCATCACACTGTGGTTCAGATGGTCCTGCGACGGTTACTCTTCTGTTATAGCTATATTAATCATTGAGGCAGTCCCCAATGACTTTGCAGTGTACCCTGAGGGTGTGAGCTGGGCATTCTGCAGTGTTAGTCATGTCCGATTTCATGAATGGAATGCTGAACAGTATTGTGGGTTGTGTGAAATTGTACTGGAGGTAACTCCCCGTAGCCACAGAGGTTTGAGTTTCAAGCAGGCCTTCCTGATCAGGGTTTTTTTTTACTACTGGCCATGTGTCCTGTAAGTAAGGTTTCTGTCAGAAAAGAGGATATTGAGACACTGAAGAGGAGGAAGTGTGAAAGGGAACTGTCATTCAAAAAAACTGACATGGTTTAATGACAAGTACAAGAAAACAGTAAAGTTGTTACATTTCAGCTTGTGTGATATGTTGCTTCCACTTTGCATTATGAAATACTGGCAAATCTTACTATATTCAGCCAAAAAAAATTACTAATGTTTGAATACATTGGTAAAACTTGATTTTTATTAAATAACAATATAATGAAAATAACTTAATAATGAATGTCAGATAAGACATTTTGAGGCAATAAATAAGCATGTACTATTTGGGTCATTATGTTAAAATTTCATTGCTTCAGTTAAATCTATTGTGTGAACCTGTTAAAATGAATCATACACATTTCTGCCATTAAAATAATCTTCTAATGTTTCTATAGGAAGCATTTTGCTGTTTCCCCACTGTCACATGCTTGTTATGTACTAAGTGAATAAATTTAGAGATGGATAAGTTGATTCTGATTATGTGGGATATAAACATACTGTACCTACACTTGAACACACACACACACACACACACACACACACACACACACACACACACACACACACACACACACGCACACGCACACCTACACACACACACACCAAAAAAATTATATGGTTTCTACATTTTAAAATTCTATCAGTTATTTGCTGTCTGTAACACTTAGCTGGTGATGCTTTGTTTGTCTTTTTGTGTAATTTGCCTAAATTTTTTCCAACAATCAACTTTATAGTAATATAAGTCCTTCAAATATTCATAATGGTTTAAATATTAGAACTGAATGCGGTAATTTCTAAAACATATTTAAACAAACATTTATTTGTTTGTTGGTTTTTCTGAACCCATCTAGTATGCCTTGGAAAACACAGAAAATGTAGAATTAAATTAGATTGTGCCCTGTGCATAGCAAGCAGTCTTTATAGAGAACAGTCTATTTTAAGTGCAATTACACTACAAATATATTGCATTTCATAAATATGCACCACAATGTTTTTTCATTTGCCCAAATATTTTTGCCCATTTTTAACTGAACTTCAACTGAACTGGCAACACTCTTAAATCGTTCTTTAAACAACAAACACTTGTATAATCAAAATCTTATTAATAATAATAATAATAATAATAATAATAATAATAATAATAATAATAATAATAATAATATGCCTGGAATGTCTCATGTATGTAACTATTCTTCTATTTATATGTCACATTATCTCTTTATTCTGATAATTTTAAGAATTTATTTATTTTAAATCTTCTTCTTCTTCTTCTTCTTCTTTCGGCTGCTCCCATTAGGGGTCGCCACAGCGGATCATCCGTCTCCATACCACCCTGTCCTCTACATCTGCCTCTTTTACACCCACTACCTGCATGTCTTCCCTCACCACATCCATGAACCTCCTTCTTGGCCTTCCTCTTTTCCTCCTACCTGGTGGCTCCATCCTCAGCATTCTTCTACCAATATAATTCATGTCCCTCCTCTGCACATGTCCAAACCATCTCAATCTCGCCTCTCTCACCTTGTCACCAAAACATCCTACATGCGCTGTCCCTCTAATAAACTCATTTCTAATCTTATCCATCCTCGTCACTCCCAACGAAAACCTCAACATCTTCAGCTCTGCTTCCTCCAGCTCCACCTCCTGTCTTTTACTTAATGCCACTGTCTCTAATCCATACAACATCGCAGGTCTCACCACAGTCCTATAAACTTTTCCTTTCAATTTCGCAGATACCCTACTATCACAAATCACTCCTGTCACTCTTCTCCACCCACTCCACCCTGCCTGCACTCTTTTCTTCACTTCTCTAACACACTCTCCATTACTTTGCACTGTTGACCCCAGGTACCTGAATTCCTCCACCTTCTGAAGCTCTTCTCCCTGCAACCGCACCACTCCACTGCCTTCCCTCTCATTCACACACATGTATTCTGTCTTACTCCTACTGAGTTTCATTCCCCTTCTCTCCAGCGCATATCTCCACCTCTCCAGGCTCTTCTCAACCTGCTCCCTACTCTCACAACAAATCACAATATCATCCGCAAACATCATAGTCCAGGGAGACTCCTGTCTGACCTCGTCCGTCAACCTGTCCATCACCACTGCAAACAGGAAAGGGCTCAGGGCCGATCCTTGATGCAGTCCAACCTTCACTCTAAACCAGTCTGTCGTACCTACTGCACACTTCACTGCCGTCACACTGTCCTCATACATGTCCTGCACCACCCTCACATACTTCTCTGACACACCTGACTTCCTCATACAATACCACAACTCCTCTCTTGGCACTCTGTCGTACGCCTTCTCTAAATCCACAAATACACAATGCAATTCCTTCTGTCCTTCTCTATACTTCTCCATCAACATTCTCAAAGCAAATAAGGCATCTGTGGTGCTCTTCCTCGGCATGAAACCATACTGTTGCTCACAGATGGTCACCTCTTCTCTCAGCCTGGCTTCCACTACTCTTTCCCATAACTTCATGGTGTGACTGATCAACTTAATACCCCTGTAGTTACTGCAGGTCTGCACATCTCCTTTATGCTTAAAGATCGGTACCAGCACACTTCTTCTCCATTCCTCAGGCATCTTCTCACCTTCCAAAATCCTGTTAAACAATCTGGTCAAAAACTCCACTGCCATCTCTCCTAAACATCTCCACGCTTCTACCGGTATGTCATCTGGTCCAACCGACTTTCCACTCTTCATCCTCTTAATCGCTGCTCTCACTTCCTCCTTACTAATCCTATCTACATCCTGCTTCACCAACTCCACATCATCCAACCTTCTCTCTCTCTGGTTTTCCTCATTCAACAGCTGCTCAAAATACTCCCTCCACCTTCTCAACACACTCTCCTCACTAGTCAACACATTTCCCTCTCCATCCTTTACTGCTCTAACTTGCAGTACATCCTTTCCAGCTCGGTCCCTCTTGCCTGGCCAATCGGTACAAATCCTTTTCTCCTTCCTTAGTGTCCAACCTCTCATACAGCTCCTCATATGCCTTTTCCTTGGCTTTCGCCACATCCCTCTTAACCTGCTGCCGCATCTCCTTGTACTCCCGCCTACTTTTCTCATCACTCTGTCTATCCCACTTCTGTTTTGCCAACCTCTTTCTCCTTATGCTCTCCTGCACTTCCTCATTCCACCACCACGTCTCCTTGTCTTCCTTTCTATTTCCAGATGTCACACCAAGTACTTCTCTAGCTGCCTCCCTCATCACTCCTGCAGTAGTTGCCCAATCATCCAACACTTCCTTAACACCACTGAGCCTCTCCCTGACCTCTTCCCTGAACCTCACACTACACTCTTCACCCTTCAGTTTCCACCATCTTATTCTCCTTTCAGTCCTCACTCTCCTCCTCTTCTTCTTCGCCTCCAAAACCATCCTACAGACCACCATCCTATGCTGTCTAGCTACACTGTCCCCTGCCAACACCTTACAGTCGCCAATCTCCTTCAGGTTGCATCTCCTGCATAGCACATAGTCCACCTGTGTGCACCTTCCTCCACTCATATACGTCACCTTATGATACTCCTTCTTCTTAAAATAAGTGTTCACCACTGCCATTTCCATCCTTTTAGCAAAATCTACCACCATCTGCCATTCCATATTCCTCTCCTTAAAACCATACCTACCCATCACCTCCTCGTCACCTCTGTTCCCTTCACCTACATGCCCATTAAAGTCCGCCCCAATCACCAACCGTTCTTTCCTTCCGTTCTTTCCTTCTCCTCCATCTCACAGCCAACTTGTGGAGCATAGGCACTGATGACATTTATCATCATCCCTTCAACTTCCACCTTCACGATCATCACCCTATCAGAAACTCTCTTCACCTCCACTACACTCTTACTGTACTCTTCCTTCAGAATCACCCCTACACCATTTCTCTTTCCATCCACACCATGATAAAACAGTTTAAATCCACCTCCAATGTTCCTGGCCTTACTCCCTTTCCACTTGGTCTCCTGAACACACAGCATATCTACCTTTCTCCTCTCCATCATATCAGCTACTTCTCTCCCTTTACCAGTCATAGTACCAACATTTAAAGTACCAACCCGAACCTCCACTCTCCTACACTGCTCCTTTCCCTGCCGTCTCTGTAGACGTCTTCCTCCTCTCCTTTTCCTCCTTCGGCCAACAGTAGCCCAATTTCCACCGGTACCCTGTCGGCTAACGATACCTGTGGCGGTCGTTGTTAACCCGGGCCTCGACCGATCCGGTATGAAATTCTCCTTTGTGATCCGCATATTTGATTTGGCACATGTTTTACGCTGGATGCCCTTCCTAACGCAACCCTCCCCATTTACCCGGGCTTGGGACCGGCACTAAGAATGCACTGGCTTGTGCCTCCCTAATGGCTGGGTTAATTTATTTATTTTAAATGATTGCATTAAATTGCTTATGAGGCTCTAACATCTTGTGAGCAGTTGGTTTGATCACTTTCACTGTCAATGAAGGATTGTGTAAATACCCCTTCTGAAAGAAAAGGAAATCAGAAACTGTTTATAATATACTGTATATTATAACTATTAGTGATGCTATGGTTTTTGTTTCTTGATCGGCACTGAGGCATTTGTAAACCTATTTCGATTGCAGCCAAAAATTTCAAACATCTAACAGAAAGTTTTTGCTGGTATGTTGCTAAGATGTTCTGAAGGGTTTTGATTTGTTAACATCCATTGTAATATTTAAATGCAACAGGCTACATGCCTTTCTGCAAACCCACCAACAAATTGCATATGTTGAATTAAACCAACAAAACATGTGAATCAAATGGTTCCTTTGTCCAAGTCTAAGGAGTGTGTGGTCTGACTTTTCTTCAGTTCCCCACTCACAACTTCAGTTCCTTACTGCAATTATTTCCACTAACTTTTTTGGTAGAAAAAACTTATAACGGTGGTTTCATCTTATCCTGTAATATGCAACCTCTTGTAAAACGTGTAAGGAAGTGTGTACTTAGTATAATACATTACAAAGAGAAATAAAGCTTTGAAAGTGGTAGCAGAAATGATTAATTGTTCTGGTAAGTGTATGTAGTAAGTCAGATAGCAGGATGCAGGCTATACATTTTGGCTAGTACTATTTCTGGTCAGAATAAAACACAAAAATGTTGCACACTGCAGCAGTAGTGGTGCTACACTCCTACAAACTACACAGGGCACATGAGACTTGACCCCCTTTTTCTTGGGTGTATCCTTTCATTTAGACAATGCCACACACTGCCATGTATACTGCCACATTAAACTATTGCATCACTATTGCAAATTAGTTATAAACAGATGGACTACACTGATCATGTCAAGTTTTAAAATGTAAAAGTTTTTTAGCTATCAGAACCTCACCAACACTAGCATGAATTTATGGTTTACAACATGTAAAGTGATCTCATTGCATACAAAGAAAAATTTACACTCACTATATGACATAGTGATCACTGAATTACATAGTAATTTAGTGATTATTTTGTATCTTTTCTGAATATTTATCACACAAACAGACTTGCTGTGCCCTCGTGGGGGGAGACACGAGGGAAAAAAACAGACTTGATTCAGATTCAGAAGATTATTTACTAAACTGAAAACCAATTTCATTCACAAGGTGCAGCTGATTTATAAAATTATTTAAATTATCATTATCATCATCATATTATTATTATTATCTTTATAATCTAATTGAATGGACAGCTTTTCAATTTTATTTTTAAAACTTTTGGCCAATTTTCCACCATGACAATTTCAAGAGAAATGATAAATTGCCTAATGTAGAAGTAGTGTGCTTTAATTGTACATTGGCCTTACAGGGCACAATTGGAAAAAAAACTTGTGATGAACTTTCCATTGAACATTTACCTAAATTTTAATTTAGTTTAATTTCTATACAACTTGTTAAGCAAGACACTGTAACCATGATTCTATACAGAAATCCACAGGTTCATTTAGGGGGCCTTAGAGAAACTTTAGAGAAATCAGACTCCAAAGAGATACCATCCTCTTTTAGGGGGCACTGAATAAATAATACAGAATTATTTCTATTATTTCTAAGGATATCTAAACAGATATTTAGAGTTAGTATCTTTTTGATTACAGCAGCATTTCTTTTGTACTAATATAATGTATCCAGGTGAGGTCATGCATCGAGGAAAGGCTGAGATGTGGACACAAACTGTTTTTATTGAAAAGTGCAGTATTTCAGTGAGATCATGTGAGACAACTGCAACCTCTAGAAAAAAAATAGTTTATCTGGTAAGAACAGGAAAATTAGAAGATGGATGCATCCCAAATAGCACTACTGCATGCCAAATAGAGCATAAAATGCACACACAGTATCCCACACATCTCACATCACACACAATTATTTGTATCTTCTATTCATGATGTGAGACAGTTCATGATCCATATATATATATAAATTAATAAATGTATAGAATTTTAATAAATTGAGAACAGTGTTTTTTATCGTCACTAATATTGTCTTATAACCGTAGCATGGATGAGATTTATTTTTTAAAGAAAACATTTGATCTTGCTCTTTAACACCATGTGCTGCATGATGAGTAGGTCCATTTAAACAACTAAAAGCATGAATAGCATGCACGCACACATGCACACATGCACACATGCACGCAAACACACACACACACACACACACACACACACACACACACACACACACACACACACACACACACACACACACACACACACAATGATTTAGGAGTTGCATTGCCTTGTGCCTGCAGGTGGAGTCGTAGCACCAGCTTTATTGTCCTTTTCACTTTCTCTACTGCCTATAGAGCAGTAGGGTCTGCTGACTATGACCCCAGTGCAAGGAGAAAGACTGATTCAGCACATGCTCACACACAGCCTCACCCTACTACCAAACATAACACCACCCCTACAAACACACACACACACACACACACACACACACACACACACACACACACACACACACACACACACACACACACGGCATCACAGAATCACAGAATAAAATGTGTTCCCACTCTTTATGGAAACACTGCCAAAAGCATATAATTTACACTTTAGTGACAAACCTGCATCCAAGTTACTATTTCAGCTGCAATGGAAAAGAGTGAAAGTTAAATGTCACTGTATAAGGAAAGTGTGACTGTTGTCAGCTCACTGTCTGTTGATATTTTAATATAGGTGTAAATCCTGTGGCATCAATGTAAATTATTTTGATGGGCTGGTAAGTGTATGTTACCATTATATTGGCTTAATATAGATTAATATACAGGTGGCATTCAATCCTTTGGGCAATAAATTCAAATAAAAATATTTAAGAAAAACCTTAATGATTTGGGACTTTGATTAGAGCAGCAGCCACAATGAATTATAATCATTTCATTGGTGCTTTTGGCACAACAAAATTTGAGAGAGTGGGTCTCTGTATTCTGTGAGAACTAGAACTAAATGTTGACATTTAAACTGCTTTATTGTATTGTTCTGAATTCAAATTAAGAAGTAAACACATTTTTTTGTATTTATTTTTTTAGAATAGATAGAAGCAATTAAATCTCAAGCCACTGAATGAAAAATAGAAGGATGCTTGTCTCTACATGTGATGCATCCTAGCCACACCTTGTCACTGCATCATTTCTTTTTCTCTTTCTCTTACACGCTCTGTAAGGATGAATAATTCAGGCAGTGCTGTGTCAACTTGTCTGTCAGATGTTTTATTCATTGTCAGTGGTGATGTAGTGCACTGCTGCTTTTTTGATCACTTGAAAGTCTTTGAGAAATTTCAGATAACTCTCCAGGTACATTAATCTCAGTGACCCTTTATTTTTCTCCCTAGGGATAAGTAAGGTCACCTTGTTGTGATTTAATAGCAGATGAAACTTTATGGCATGTTCCCTTAAAGTAAGGAAGAGACCTTGTGAGTTTAAGTGTCTTGAATCTTATTCACAAATAATGGAAATAATCACCACCGGTTTGCTCATTAAGGATAAACTTATAAGGAACAAACTTATAGGCACTAAATATATACAAAAAATTAAACGATGTGCATTGTTAAATGTGCTATACAACTATAGCTGAAGTGAATTGAATCAGTTCAAGCCCTAGCACCTCCTAACTTTCACTGTTGGTTCATTGAGCAAGGTTTTCCCAGGCTACTGTATCATCTTTGCCCCCAACTTTCTAACAAACTGAGATATGCAACAAAATATATCTTAATGTACTATAATGTAGAGTATATGTGACAAATAAAGGCTATGTGACAAATAAAGTACCTATGGCCATGGCCACGATGGGAATTTCCTCTGCAGGGTTTCTGACCTTATTGTATGAGCTAGACAGTCCGGTAGAGCCTCCAATTAGAACTAGATGAGGTGGTTTGTGCACCAATTTTTAGGTCCTGGTAAAGCTATATCAGATGAAACAGTATTAGATGAAGACTCTAAAGCAGATTTAGAGCCCACTGGCTTGTCCACAACCTACTAAGCAAATCGTGATCTTTGAGATGGCAGCTTGTTTTGGGTCATTGTATTTCAACTTTTTCCCAGTAAGATTGCAAACTGTCAGGCAAAATGTCTTTATAGACTTTTGGATTTCTTCTGTTGCTATCATGAGCTATATCATCAATAAAGTTTAGTTTGAACCAAAAGCAGTCATGGAAGCTCAACCCTCCACTATTTTTCACAGATAAGCTTCTATATTTTGGATGGCAATGTCACTGACTTTTTTCAAAAAGTTTTCTTCATAGCTTTCATGTAGTTTGTTTGATGCTTGGTTGTTAGAACACCAGTAGCCAGGACATGTCAGATTGTTCTATTGGTTATGCCAAATGCTTGAACAAATTGCTCTGATTGATTTTTCTATATTTTTTTTCAGCTTCAAAATGGCAGACTTCCATATACTGCTCTCTGGTTTACATGTTGGTTTGCGTTTTTCTAAAACACCAAGGCTTAAACAAGAGTGGACATTAAGGGTTATTAACTATTTAAGCCATAAATCTAAGGGCGCACCTGGAAAATAACAAAACAATCAGCCAAATATTCCTATTTTTTAAACAATTTGAAAACTGCTCAGTTTCCGCGAAAGGTGCCATGTTCTTACATATTATTATTATTATTATTATTATTATTATTATTATTATTATTATTATTATTATTATGTTCTTACTTGTTTAACACATCTAAAGTAGATATAAATATTAATAAATCATATTCTTCAGTAAATCAATTCAAGAAATATTTTATTTTTATTGTGCTTTTAAAAATAGACATTGTCTCGAAGTAGCTTTGCACAGATAATGTGGTAAAAAAGAATGAATAAGAATGTTCTTTATAAATGTAAGTCTGTCCCTAATGAGCAATCTAGTGGCGAATGTTGCAAAGTAAAACTCCCTGAGATGACATAAGGAAGAAACTTTGAGAGGAACCAGACTTAAGAGGGAACAAATCCTCAACTGGGTGGCACAGAATGTCCATTTATTACAGATAAATGATGTTGAGGTGTGCAGTGATGGTGATCAGATGCAAACTGTAGTATTGAGTCAGTGTTGCAGAATGTTGGCATTAAGTACAGTCCAAATCCATTCTCACAGATTATCTCTCAGAGAGAGAGAGAGAGAGAGAGAGAGAGAGAGAGAGAGAGAGAGAGAGAGAGAGAGAGAGAGAGAAAAGAGGGGGTAACAGGGAGAGAAAGATATGGATTATCAAGTATCCTTATTGTTGTATAAAAGTTACATTTACTGTGCAGTTGGGGACTCCGTCATGACTTTCTCTGGCAGCATACCAGGTACCAACAAACAGCCTGCACTTTTTGATCTAAGTGGGCTAAGTAGGGGGCAGATCTTTCTCTTTTAAAGCCCCACTGCTATGGAACAACCTTCCAATCAGTGTTCAGGACTCAGACACAGTATCAGCGTTCAAGTCGAGGTTGAAAACGTATTTATTTAGTCAAGTCTTTTAACAGTAGATTTTTTTAGGTAAAGGAGCAGATCTAGAGGGATCATGGATATAGAGTGTTTGGTGACCTGGGATATTTGTATGCTATCGTCTCCTTGCTCTCACACGTTCACTCAGGTTTGTTGACAGTGTGGTGTCGGTTAGTGTTAGTATCTTTTTGATTACAGCAGTATTTCTTTTGTACTAATATAATGTATCCAGGTGAGATCCTGCATTAAGGAAAGGCTGAGATGTGGACACAAACTGTTTTTATTGAGAAGTGCAGAAGTGTCGTGGGTCGCTGCCATAACGAGTCTTGCCGGAGTCCAAACTGCACAGTGACATTAACTTTTATACAACAATAATTACGCATAATAATCCATATCCTTTTCTTCCTGTCACCCCTCTTCTCTCTCTCTCTCTCTCTCTCTCTCTCTCTCTCTCTCTCTCTCTCTCTCTCTCTCTCTCTCTCTCTCTCTCTCTCTCTCTCTCTCTCTCTCCCTCTATCTCTCTCGGTCGAGTTAAACATGCTCCTGAGGTTCCAGTGACCACTGTTCCTGCCCCTCTTTTCTCCGTGGATCTTCCCACTTCGTTAAGGCCTGCCTCTGGATAGTGTTCTCTTCGATTGAAGGCCACTCTGTGCAGCTTGGGACGGTTTCTCATCAACGCCTTGGGTGGTTCCATGGAATTCCGGAGTAAGAAGGAAGCTTTGAGGAAGGATTTGGACTGTAGTTAATGTCAACAGTCTGCTACATTTACTCAGGACTACAGTTTGCTTCTGATCACCATCACCTCGCAACATAATAAATGCATACAATGGACATTCGGTGCAACCCAGAGGAGGATGGGTTCCCTCTTGAGTCTGGTTCCTCTCAAGGTTTCTTCCTTGTGCCATCTCGGGGAGTTTTTCCTTGCCACAGTCGCCACCGGCTCGCTCATGAGGGACAAACTTACTTATAAAGAACATTTTCATTTTTTATCACCACATTATTTGTGTAAAGCTGCTTTGAGGCAATTTTCATTGTTAAAAGCGCTATACAAATAAATATGAATTGAATTAAATTAAATTGAATTAATGAAGTAGTTCACTTTGTAGTTTCACTTCCATTGAAGTTCATTTAAATTAGCAATTTATAGGAATTTAATACATATTTAATAATACACCAAAGTAAGGTAAACTAAGTCATAAGATCATAAGATCACAACAAAGTATCATTTGACTCAAGTTTTATGTTTGCTCGACATTGAATGGGAAAAGCAGGGTTCATGACAATTATAATTACAATAAATCAGTATAACTGTTTGTTCGCCACTATAAAAGGCTCTGTAACCATAAGGCATGTGTAACCCTAATAGCACTGTTAACTGTTTCACTGTCTTTGACAATTTACATTTACATTTGCGGCATTTAGCAGATGCCCTTGTACAGAGCGACGTACAAAAGTGCTTTGAGTCTCTAGCAATGAATAAATCTACACTGGTACGCTAGATTACAAACTCAATATAAATATTACTCTTGAATTCTACAAAGCAAACTTGGAAAGTGCTAATTTAAGTATTTCAGGAAGAGGTAGGTCTTCAACCTTCGCTTGAAGATAGCCAGGGACTCCGCTGTATGGACATCTAGAGGAAGTTCATTTCACCACCTCGGTGCCAGAACAGAAAAGAACCTTGAAGTATACTTATCTCTCATTCTGAGAGAAGGTGGTACCAGTCGAGCAGTGCTGGAGGATCTCAGACAGCGTGGTGCAGTGCGAGGTGTGATGAGGTCTCTGAGGTAAGATGGTGCTGGTCCATTTTTGGCCTTGTGGGCAAGCATCAGTGTTTTGAATCTGAAATGTGCAGTTACTGGAAGCCAGTGAAGGGAGCACAGCGTGTGGGGTGGTGTGGGAGAACTTGGGCAGATTGAACACAAGTCGTGCAGCTGCGTTTTGGATAATTTGCAGTGTATGAATAGCGTTCATAGGAAGACCTGCCAGCGGAGAGTTGCAGTAGTCCAGTCTTGAAATGACAAGAGACTGAACAAGCAGCTGGGCAGCCTGTGTGGACAGAAATAGTTGAATCCATTGGATATTGTTCAGAAGAAATCAACAGGAACGAGCAACATTTGTGACATGTGAGAAGAAGGACAGTTGATTGTCCATAGTTACCCCAAGGTTACGAACAGTGGCTGAAGGGGAGAGCAGAGAGTCATGAAGAGTTATTCTGAGATCTTGACCTGGAGATGAATCACCTGGGATGACCAGCAGTTCTGTTTTGCTGGGGTTGAGTTTTAGTTGATGAGCACTCATCCATGAAGATATGTCTGTCAAGCATGCCGAGATCCGAGCGGAAGCTGTTGTATCTGCATGGAGGGAAAGAAAAGATGAGTTGAGTGTCATCTCTATAGCAGTAAGAAAACCCATGTGAGAATATGACTTCACCAATGGAGTTTGTATAGAGGGAGAAAAGGAGGGTACTAAGTACCAAGCCTTGTGGGACACCAGTGGTGAGTTTGCACGGGGGAAAGATGTGGATCCCCCTCTTTGTTACCTGGTATGAGTGACCTTCCAGGTAGGAAGCAAACCATTCCCATGCTGTTCTGCATATACTGAGTCTCTTGAGGGTAGACAAGAGAGTCTTGTGGTTGACTGTGTCAAATGCTGCTGAAAGGTCCAGGAGGATAAGTAAAGATGACGGCTTGGCTGATCGAGCAGCATGCAGTTTCTCAGAAACAGCCAAAAGGGCCGTCTCTGTGCAATATGCCACTTTAAACCCAGACTGGTTTGGATCATGGAGGTTGTTCTGTGAGAGATAGACAGACAGTTGGTTAAAAACAGTGCATTTCAGAGATTTGGAAAGAAAGGAGAGAAGTGATATGTAGTCTGTAGTTGTTGATGTCTGATGGGTCCAGAGCAGGTTTCTTCAAGATGGGAATGTCCCTTGCTTGAAGATAGTTGGCACATAGACAGATGTTAAGGACCCATTGACAATTGTGGAGATGAAGGGCAGGAGATCTTGTGTGATGGTCTGAAGCAAAGGGATTGGATCCAGAGAACAGGTGGTGGGATTGCAAGATTGGATGGCTTGCAGTATCTCATCTTCTGTTAAGGTTGAGAAGCTTGACAACAAAGAAGTAGTGGATACCTGACTGTGTTGTGTAGTCATTGTTGGGGAGGAAGTGAAGGTCTGGCAGATTTCCTTAATCTTTTCATCATAGAAGGAGTAAAAGTCATTAGCAGTCAGGAAGGATGTATCAGGTGTGGCAGGGGGGTTGAGTAATGACACAGAGAAGATGTTGTAGAGCTTACGAGGATCTTGTGCGGAGGCCTTGAGTTTTTCTTTGTAGGAAAGGCAGTTTTAGCAGAAGTCACATCCGAAGAAAATTTGGTCAGGATTGCACGGTAAGATGCGATTTCTTTCCCCTTCCTCTCTGCTGATCTGAGTTCTTGTCGATTGCTGGACAAAACAGCTGACAGCCGGGTGTGGGACAAGAAGTCTTCTTGGGTTTTGTATTCAAGTGGCAGAGGAGGTCCATAGTTGAGGAAAGAGATGAGAGGAAGGAGTCAGTAGCAAAGTCCAAGGGTAGAGAGGAAAAGGAGTCAGGGTCAGGAAGAGATGAAAAAGTACAGGAAGCTACAGAGGAGGGAGAGATGGACTAAAGGTTTGGAGGGATAAGAGAGACTTGTAAATTGTTTCTCGATAAGAATAGGAAGAGTGATTGAAAAGGAAGCCAGGTGATAATCAGAAATTGGAAGTGCAGTGGCAGTCATTTCCGTAACTGGGTTAGAGGGGGTTAAAACCAGGTCCAGGACATTTCCTCCCTTGTGTGTTGGAGGGCAGCTGTTAAATGTCAGGGAGAAGGTATTCAGAAAAGTCAGGAGGCAAGATGACTGAAGTTTGTCAGATGGGAGGTTGAAGTCACTAAGAACTGTCAGAGAGGTGCTGTCAGAAGCGAAAGTACTGAGGATGTATCCATCTCTTCTAGGAAGTCTCCAAGGGGACCAGGAAGGCGGTAGATGACAATGATGAAGAGGTTGATTGGAGGTAACTAAAACTGCATGGAATTTCAAAAAAGACATGATTAGATGAGACAAAGGGAGAGGTGTGAAACACCATCTCTGTGACAACAGTAAACCCGTATCACCACCTCTACCGGTTTCTCTTGGTGAGTGAGAGAAAGCATAGGCAGAAGACAGAGCAGCTGGTGTATCAGTGTTGTGTGGGGATATCCAATTCTCAGTAAGTGCCAGAAAGTCGAAGGTGTAGTGGGAAGCCAAGGTTATGATAAAGTCAGCTTTCCTTACAGCAGACTGGCAATTCCAAAGCCCACCTACCACCACTGTTTGAGATTGAGACAACAGAGGAGGATAGATGAGGTTACTGGCAATGTGACCTTTGTTCTGTGGATGAGAAGGTCTGTGTCTGTAAGAGGTGACTACAGAGATGGGTTTAAGACTGATCTTACCAGAAGAGAGTAGGTTCACGATAGAGCTTTTTTGAGACCAAGGATGGCGAATACCCGTGCTTCACATTTTTGTATAAACATCCTTATGCTTCAGTTCTTGGATAAGGGCATATTTTAATATTTTGAATTGAACTGTTTGCTTAATCACTGTATACACACAACAAATTCTGTCAACGATCCTTGAAATTCTATGAAACCCCTGTAAATATTTTGCGGTTATGCAAAAATATTATAAGAAAGTATATATATATATATATATATATATATATATATATATATATATATATATATATATATATACTTTCTTATAATATTTTTAAAACTTTCAAATACAATAAAATTTTAAATTATAGATTTAAATATAAATACTTTTATATTATATATATATATATATATATATATATATATATATATATATATATATATATATATATATTTAAATATAAATACTTATACTTAACTATTTATATTTCAATATATAATTTAAAATTGTCAATTCAATTCAATTCATTTTTATTTGTATAGCGCTTTTAACAATGAACATTGTCTCAAAGCAGCTTTACACAGATAATGTGGTGATTAAATGTAAATATGTTCTTTGTAAGTATGTTTGTCCCTGATGAGCAACTGTGGCAAGGAAATACTCCCCGAGATGGCATAAGGAAGAAACCTTGAGAGGAACCAGACTCAAGAGGGAACCCATCCTCATCTGGGTTGCACCAAATGTCCATTTGAAGCATATATACAAAGTTGCGGGGTGCAGTGATGATGATCAGAAGCAAACTGCACTCCCGAGTCAGCGCAGCAGACCGCCGACACCAACTACAGTCCAATCCATCCTCAAAGCACCCGTTCTACTCCGGAATTACATGGAACCACCCAAGGTCTTGATGAGAGACCGTCCCAAGCTGCACAGAAGTGTGAAGATCCGCGGAGGGGAGAGGGGCAGGAACAGTGGTCACTGGAGCCTCAGGAGCATGTTTAACTCGACTGAGAGAGAGAGAGAGAGAGAGAGAGAGAGAGAGAGAGAGAGAGAGAGAGAGACAGAGAGAGAGAGGGTGACGGGAAGAGAAGGATATGGATTATTAAGTGTAACTATTGGTGTATGAAAGTTAATGTCACTGTGCAGTTTGGACTCCGGCAAGACTCGCTATGGCAGCATAACTAAAAGGGAGAACCAGAAGGTAACACAGACATGAGGGATCTCTGGGATAAGAGACGACCCACCACACCACCGTCAACAAACCCGAGTGAACGTGTGAATGTGAGGGAACGACAGCATACAAATATACCAGTTCACCAAACACTCTATATCCATGCTCCCTCCAGATCTGCACCTTTACCTAAGAAAAAATCTACTGATAAAAGGCTTGACTAAATAAATAAGTTTTCAACCTCGACTTGAACACTGAGACTGTGTCCCGAACACTGATTGGAAGGCTGTTCCATAACTGTGGGGCTTTATAAGAAAAAGATCTGCCCCCTGCGGTAGTCTTCATTATTTGAGGAACCAACAGATAGCCAGCACCTTTTGATCTAAGTAGGCGTGGAGGATCATACTGGTACAGAAGTTCACTCAGATACTGCGGTGCGAGACCGTTAAGTGCTTTATACGTCAGTAGTAATATTTTATAATCAATGCGAGATTTGATTGGGAGCCAGTGTAGACTGATTAAAACAGGGGTGATGTGGTCGTATTTCCTAGATCTAGTGAGGACTCTTGCTGCTGCATTCTGGACTAACTGAAGCTTATTTATGCACTTACTCGCACACCCAGACAGTAAAGCGTTACAGTAGTCCAATCTAGAAGTAACAAAAGCATGAACTAGTTTTTCTGCATCCTGTAACGACATCATATTTCTAATTTTAGCAATATTTCTTAGGTGAAAGAAGGCGATCCTGGTAATATTATTCACATGAGACTCAAAGGAAAGACTCGGGTCAATAATCACACCAAGGTCTTTGACAGCCGTACATGCTGAAACAGAAACACCATCCAGAGATGCTACGTAATCAGAAAGTTTGCTTCTAGCTGCATGTGGTCCTAGTAAAAGTACTTCCGTCTTATCTGAGTTGAGCAGAAGAAAGTTATTAAGCATCCACTGTCTAATGTCCTTTACACACTCCTCAACACTGTTTAGTTGATCTCTCTCATCTGGCTTTGCTGAAATATACAGCTGTGTGTCATCAGCATAGCAATGGAAACAAATTGTATTGTATTTGAAAGTTTTTTAATTACAGGTTGATCTTGAAGGAAGCTCAAGGAAGAAATTTCCAGTTTATACTTCGAGTGCTACTGATGTATTTTGTTGATATGGCCAAAATCTTGATGCCAATTCAAACGGATCATAACCTAACATGTTTGTACTGATAACAGCTGATAGGTAGGACTGATATCAAAGTATGAAGGTAATTAAACAGAGTTTGCAAAAACTGCAGGTGTGCATGTGCAAAACAGTTGTTGATTTAGGATAATGTAAATACATAGTATTTTAGACATTTGACCCTTGCTTCATTTTGACCACAAGTTTGTCTATTTATTTGTATAAATATGATTCACTTACATTTATTTGCTTTGGCATCATGACATTTCATAAAACAATTTGTGAAAATATTTGTGATTTTTTTTTTCCCCTTGCTAAACAGTGTTTAATATATAGACACAAGCTTCAGTTATTATATTCTACATATTGCAAGGCATGCCTATACCTACATAATTCTTGTATAATTCTTGTAATAAGTGCGACTGTATTATTCACTCTCTAATCCTGTATGTTTTGCTTTGTACACTGTTCATTTCCTACTTTGTTATCTGTCTCATACGTCACCTGTTACCAATACAAACATATTCACTTATAACCTGTTTGTGTCAGCGATTGTATCAGTGATTGTGTCAGCACCAAAAAGAGAGAGAGAGTGTGAGAGAGAGAGAGAGCACACAAACAACTTACATTGAGCTTTGTTTTCATACTTGAAACTGTCACTTGATGCTTATTGGACAACAAAAGCACTGGTGCATTATTTGATACGTCAGCTGTGGGAGAAGACTGCTGAGGAACAGTGACAGTAGAGAAAATTTTTGGAGGCACAACAAACAAATCTACCCCCTATGGAAATTTGAGCTTCTGTTGTGTAGTATTTTACAAACTTTGCCTGAAAGTAGAAAAAGCAACACTTTTTCTGTTTATTACTGCTGTATTATTCAGTCATATTATATAGCAACTGCAATTTAACTGTTAAAAATCTTTGAATCATGTATATAATTTGCCTAAAGCTCATTTGTTGCATGAAATAAAAAAATGGTATCAGTGTTTCAGTGAAGTTTGAGCTAGTGATGCACATCAGCTTCCTGCACTGCTAGAGAGCCATTGTTGGCACTTAATGAAAGACACTTAATTACTCATCTATATGTTTGAATTAGACTTTATTGATTTATTTTCTATTTGATCAACTTATAATTTTAGTTTTGACTGAAAACACCCTGGGGCATAACGATAACAACACTCCATCATCAATTATTCTATTTAATGTGTAAAATGACATTTCAATCATATATTTTTTATTTATTGGTTTTAGCAAGTTATCTTTAGGTAAAAATAGACTGCATGTCATTATCCAATTAATAGTAATCTATGGGTTACAGTTTTGTCTGTAACATCATTTCGAAATTACTACTTGTTTTGTGTATGTACTTTTATAAAAATATATAAAACAGACTGAGATCTCAATTTACTTGTTATTTTAATGCAATTTATTTCCTGACCTTTGTATATTATAATAAACACTACTTTTGTTTACTGCCATGACATTAACCTCACTTTTTTACTCACTTTTCATTGACCACATTGCAGTGATTACAGTGGAACCAGTGCCTATTGGAGAATACTCCACTACAAGGCACCATACACATACATAAATAAAGACACATTCACAACAAAGGACAATGATTATCTTAGTCAACTGGCCTTTTTTCGGACAGAAGGAGAAAGTCAGAGCACCTCTAGGAAACTAGTACAGGCAAGGCGAGAAGATGCACATTCACTCCACAAACCCAGGACCCTGGATCTCACAGACAGCTACCAAGTAAACAATAAATATGCATTGAATGGTTATACATTTGCCCTACACAAATGTAAGCATTAGTCCAGATAAACACAATGTTTGATGACATTATAAACTGGTTTGATACTACAAAGCATTCACATTCTGCCCTCTCCTTAATAAAAATCACTAATGTTTTCTCACACCTTCAAGAAAAGCTTTAAAAAATAGTGGCCAGTAGATGTGGATGAGGGTTAAAAAAAGAATTTGTGAGAGGGATGAAAAGATTCTTTTCATTTGATTGGTGTGAATGCTTTACATCAGAGCATAGATAATATCACAGAAGCTTTCCCCCTTGTGCCCCCTCACTGATTTGAAGGTGCTTTGGGGGTTAAGCCCCGTTTGAGTAAGAGCCTCAGGGGGTCAGGGAGCCGGGCCTCTTGTGTCATGGCAGATTGAAGAGTTTCCTCTGTTCCCTCTCATTCCTGGAAGTAGGCTCATTCACAAAAAAAACCTGTGAGGGCTCCACATGTGAGTGAAAAGGGGTTTTTTTTTTTTTTTTTGGGGGGGGGGATTGCTTGTATTCAAATGTAGAGCCTTATGAAGGTGAGAGTGAGAGAGAGTGAGTGAGTGAGTGAGAGAGAGTGAGAGAGAGAGAGAGAGAGAGAGAGAGAGAGAGAGAAAGAAAAAAAGAAAGAAAGAAAGAAAGAAAGAAAGAAATGATGTAAAAGAATGTGATGAAAAATAAAAAAAGAAGACATAAAAAAGGAATTAAAAAGAAAAGAAGGCAAGTTAAAAGTAAAGAAAGGTATGTGCCCCATTTATGTTCACTTACTGAGCTAATACTTTAATTCAAAGCAAAGTGAGGTGCAAACTAGTCCTAGTATATGACTGACAAGTTAAAGGTTAAAGGACTCAAAAGGCCTCTGTAGATCTCTGACTCTGTTCTTTGCTTTTTTTTTTTTTTTCTTTACTAGGGGTATGTGCCATTAATTAGTCTGATTATCTTTTATTTCTCAGAGAATCACATATAAATTAACTTACAGGGTTAGATGATGCGTACATAAACATTGCAGACAAACATCACAAACCTATAACAAAGTATTGAATAATACCATCAGTTAATGTGATACTTCCTCTGATGCTACTTAAGATGCATTGTGAACTTTCTTTTCAAACTTGCAAGATTGATATAAAGTAATGCAAGATTTTTTTAAGTTTTCAATTTTAATACATTTTTGACTCTTGTACTCTTGTACTTTAATGTATTATGTATTTGCTAACAGCATGTCATCAAATGTTTAAACATTACTTGATCTTCTGTCATTTAACAAACATACTCAAATAAATACCCTTCAGCTTAAGTGTTAATGATTTGTATTCAAAACTACAGTGAAGTAATAACATTTTGCCAACCAAATGAATAATTTTAATGTCTGTAAATGATTATTTTAATAATTTTTTTTATTGTTATGAAGCAATATGAAAATGTTATGTTTTTAAAACAAACTGAAAATAATGTGCTGACAAAAAAAGACACAACTCAAAAAAGACAACAAACTCAATTGCTCAAAATAATAACTGGAATTTCTCTTTTCTCGTCCATGTAAAAGGTGTCACACAAAAACAGCTGATGTTACCTGATAAGTTCTACTTTTAAATAATTTAGACCAGATCTATGAACAATCTTTTGATCATACAGATGTTTAATTCTGTATTATATTGCATTGTTATGTATTTTAATGTTTTATACTTTTATTTATTTACATTGTAAAGAAAAACTTTTTAATAATAACAATAATAATAATGAGAATAATAATAATAATAATAATAATTTTCAGATGAAATTAGAGTAAATTTCAAGCCAGACAACAGAATACACAAACAAAAACAATGTGTAAATGCTGCCTAATATGGTCATATTATGCAACACCGGGATTTATGGAGTGATGGTTGGATTTCTACAGAGCGCAGTGTGTGTGAGAAATACAGAGGAGCAGAGCCACACTAACACACTGACCTAATAAATGTCCCATCTGTTTGAATGTGTCTCAGGCTCTCTGTTGCTGGGAAGATGATCACTATCAACATCTGCCCCTTGTCTGTATTTCTCTCAGTGTGGTCCCACTGAATTGTTATTAATCCTCCCTGCTTGAGTTCTGGGATATCCTTTACCTACATGGTTATATTTATATTTGACAAATTCATAGTTAGGTCCTTTAATCTCTACTGATTTGCAGTTAGGCAGTACAGTATATATTCGAAGAACAGAGTGCTGCAAGATGGACAACTCTATTTTTGTTTCAATACCAGAGTAATTTGTTGGTATAATGCCAGCACATGGCTTATTTAGTTGGAAGGGAGCCAATTTTTACTGTTTTAAACACCTTGGAAGTGCAAAAAGAACAATGCAGAATTTTCTTAATAGCATTCTGCGCCTCTTAAATCGTGTTTTATATCTTACAATCTGGCCTTTTAAAATGTTCACTATTATTTCAATCCACTTGAACATAAAAATGACAGTCAATTAAATCAATTCTTTTTTATTTGACTAAATTTATTATTTACACTTTAAGTAAGGTGTGATTTAAAATAAAATAAGGTGTGTTTTACGCCTCCCTGGTTTGGTCCTGTGCTCCAGTTTCTGTCGGGTCCATGGTTCAAGTATCCATGTTGGTTTTCTCTGGGTTCTCAGATTTTCTCCAACCTTTAAAAAAAAAACAAAAAAAAAAAAGACTGGTGGACTGGTTAATTGAAATTGACCCTAGGTGTAAATAAATGTGTGTGTGAGTGTGTGTTTACTGAATTATGAAATAAATACAACTCAGTTAATGAGGCCTTTTCAAAAATAGTATAGTAGAAAAGTATGAGTTGGCCACAGCTTTGAAACGGGGACGTGACATGAGTTAACACTCAGAACTGCAGTTTATTATTTAATTTATATTTAATGCAATACTGAACTTCAGTAAAAAAAATCATTTTGCTGGTAAAGACATTAGCAAACGTGCCTAGCCGATTACATTTTTACAATATTGCATGTGCAGATTTCGGTCATAATTTGTAATAAAGAAACATGACATTTTGTCATCAATATATAGCAGCTATTTGTTTTTGAAACATCATCTACATTCATTCCAGATTTGTCACATTTATTGATAGAAGTAAGCACGAATTGGACAATATAAATTATGAAATGTTCTCCATTTTACTGTTTTTCTTTGTACAGTACTTTAAAACCAATACTCATAAATCTGAATTGTAGTTCAGTGCAACATTGTTATTTTTATCCTGGCCTTCACTCCTAAATGTACCACCCCATGGACCTCTCACCACCAATACTCCAGTACTCATGGCTAGTAAACAAGAGCTTACTGATTGACTCTGGCTCTCCTCAAATGCACATCAACATCAAACTGAAACTCATTGTCTTATAGACAACAAAATACACACACTCTGTCTGACACAGCATTTCAAGATGTGTTTTTCATCACCTTAAATATGAACTGTGAATATTATTATTATTTTGTCATTTGGAAACTGTCATTTTCATATTTCATATCAGGTTAATAATGTTCTAAATCTTTAGAAAACAACTTTATAGATTAAATCAAATGTACAATATTTCTAATACCAAAAGCACATTATAGTGATAAAACATTAATACATTTATGAGGACAGTGTGACAGCAGTAAAGTGTGCAGTAGGAACGACAAACTGATTCATGGTAGAGTTGGGACTGCATCAAGTATCGGCTCTGAGCCCTTTCCTGTTTGTTGTGGTGATGAACAGGTTGACAGACAAGGTCAGACAGGAATCTCTGTGGACTATGATGTTTGCAGATGATATTGTTATTTGTGGTAAGAGTAGGCAGCAGGTTGAGAAGAGCCTGGAGAGCTGGAGGTACTTGCTGGAGAGAAGTGGAATGAAAGTCAGTAGGTGTAAGACAGAGTACATGTGTGTGAATGAGAGGGAGAGCAGTGGAGTGGTGCGGTTGCAGGGAGAAGAGGTGGAGAAGGTCCAGGTACCTGGGGTCAACAGTGCAAAAGTAATAGAGAGTGTGGAGAAAGTGAAGAAGTGAAGAAAAGAGTGCAGGCAGGGTGAAGAGGTTGGAGAAGAGTGGCAGGAGTGATTTGTGATAGAAGAGTATCTGCAAGAGTGAAAGGGAACGTTTATAGGACTGTGGTGAGACCTATGATGTTGTATGGTTTAGAGACAGTGACATTAAGTAAATGACAGGAGGTGGAGCTAGAGGCAGCAGAGCTGAAGAGGTTGAGGTTTTCATTGGGAGTGACGAGGATGGACACGATTCAAAATGAGTTTATTAGAGTTACAGCGCATGTAGGATGTTTTGGGGACAAAGTGAAAAAAGCCCGATTAAGATGGTTTGCACATGTGCAGAGGAGGGACACGGGTTATATCGGTAGGAGAATGCTGAGGATGGAGCCACTAGGAAGAAGAAAAAGAGAAAGACCAAGGAGGAGGTTTATGGATGTGGTGAGGAAAGACATGCAGGTAGTTGATTTGAAAGAGGCAAATGTAGAGGACAGAGTAGTATGGAGACGGATGATCCACTGTGGTGAACCCTAATGTGAGCAGCTAAAATAAGAAGAAGAAGTGATAAAACATTTATGAGTGATAATGTTCAGTATTGGAATAAAAATGTAACTTGTATAAATCAGTTATTTGCCAATAATTGTAACATTACAAGGGCAAGAGGTGTAGCAAAGAGACTGTGTTGGTGATATTAGATCAAACAATCAACATTAATATTTATTGATTAGAAGTGTCTAAGTGTCCAGTGTTCTTTTGCTGAAACTGTTAAATATTGGAAAGTCAAAGAAGGACTTAAGAAGGAACAAAAAATAAAAGTTAGCTTGTCTGAATTGAACAGAGTGGCTTCTAAAGTCAGCATTATAAAATACCATTTTATCCACTCATTTATCTTTAGTGTGATTACCTTAAACTGCCAGATGGACTCATTGCAGCTTTTTTCTTGAGCTGAATTTTATTTTAATTAAATTTATTTTATTTAACTACACACATTTGCACTAAACAGCTTTTAAAGGAATAATATACACATAATATTCTCAAGATATATATACACAAGTATATTCCTAATAAGCATACCAGAGAAAAAACTCAGAGACAATATAAGGAAGAAACCTTGAGAGCAATCTGACTTAAAATATATAGTGAATATTCATTTATTATAGATTCGACATTAAGTCGGTTTCCTTAAACGAAATTATTAACTGTTCAATTCTAGTCCTAATTCTTCATAGCAAAGGTGTTATTATCTATATTAGTTGCAGTTGCTACTGTAAGTTGCATCATCCACACTAATCTTGTGTATCTTTAGGCTTAAGCCATCCACAACCAAAGAAGATATCACACATGAAATATTACATCCAAGGACAAAGTCATAACCGAGACACATTCTGTTCACATGCGTCTCACAAAACTCTCTTGGATTTGACCTAAACTCTGACCTCTAGAGCAGCTGACCTGACTCTTAAGACTGATGGAGGTGACAGATGGTAGTAGTCATAGATGATCATTGTAGTACACTCTCTATTTCTCTCTCTCTCTGTTAAAAGGAGGTCAGCTCTTTCCCTTCATCTTTTTTGACCTTCTTCTTTGGCAAATTATACTTTTAATTTTTTTATCCATGTAGTGTTGACTTCTAGACAAAGGAACAGTTTGAGTGAACATCTGGAGCAGCAGGGGAGGGATGTGCTGTGAGAAGGTGGCATAATGCTTTAGATATAAATCCAGAGTAAACAGATAAACATGGTCTCAATATTAATGACCTTCAAGACCATATTTCTGTTTTTTTTTACCTCAGCATTTGTTTTTTGTTTTTATTTACTGTGAGACAATTGTTTGAAATGACAATAAAATACTTTTATTTACTCTGACAGCTTGACATTTCTTATTAGATCTTTGATTGGGTTATCTCAATAGTTTTGTTTGAGTAGATATTCATGCAATCATTAATTCCCCAATTATGTCATTTTCTTTTTTATTATAACAGCAACTGTAACATGAACCTGCTGGTACCCTGGTGAGTGTGACAGGAGCCTACTGTACATAATATTTTGTACTGAAGTAAAACTCAATTTCTGGTAGCTTTTCTAAAGTCTGCTTCTTGACATAGTTACCAAATCAAGTGAATTGTTATTTTTGGAATGGTGCGTTATGATGTATTCTGGGACTTGATGAAAACAACACGACTTTGCAGCTCAGCATATTTATGTCATAATGTCATTTATGTCATGCATATGTCATAATGTCTATGATATGTTAAACATAAAAACAAAACCAGACCTTCTGAGTTGGTAAACACCATTCTGGAACTACTTGCTGCCAGGGCAATGGAATATGTCATATTTATAAAATAAATAAACAAAATAAATGGTCAAATTACACACACATTAAATCAATCCAATCAAACCAATCACTGATTAATTTAATAATTAATATGACAGCTAATGGACATTTTGAAAATCAGTATATTATTAAAAGATTTAATTGATTCATCTTATGCCTTTTTTTACTCTGGCATGTAACTATCCCAAACCTCCATCAAATCACAAGGAAAGCACACTTAGACAGCAAATGTAATATGCCTTTAGGCAGACTAGCTTGTTCTATCATCGTGGATGTTTACAAAACATGAGCCTTCAAGAAAAGAGCCAATATAACTTACATAAAAACAAACCTCATTGTTTTGATAAAATATTTCCCTAAACATCAAATATAAAGTTGTGCAGCATATAAAGCCCAAGTATTTGCAGTTTGCTGGTCTGGAGAATACTGATGTGTGCCAACACAATGCTAAAAAACCAGACATCAGCAATGATTTTAGAGCTCAATTGTTGCTGCCCATCTATCAGGGAAGGGTTATAGGGCCATTTTTAAACAACTTAAAGTTTGTCATTCTACAGTGATGAAGCTCTCAAGACAGCTGGCAATCTTCTCAGGAATGGACATCTCAGCAAATTTTAAACCATGCAATGCTCAGAGAATTTGAAAAAAATATCCCAAAAGTTAAATCTCAGACTACACAATCCTCACACCTATGTTTTTTTTAGGGTTGCCAGGAGAAAGCCTCTTCTCTCATAAAAGAGCATGGCAGCTTGGATTGTAATGTAATGTAATGCACTGTTCCTGCCCCTCTCCCCTCCGTGGATCTTCCCACTTCGTCCAGGCCTGCCTCTGGATAGTGTTCTCTTCGACTGGAGGCCACTTTGTGCAGCTTGGAACGGTTTCTCATCAACGCCTTGGGTGGTTCCATGAAAATCCGGTGTAGTTAATGTCAACAGTCTGCTACATCGACTCAGGACTACTTTTCGCTTCGGATCATCATCACTGTACCCCGCAACATCATATATCTGCTATAAATGGACATTCGGTGCAACCCAGAAGAGGATGGGTTTCCTTATAAATCTGGTTTCTCTCAAGGTTTCTTCCTTATGCCATCTCGGGGAGTTTTTCCTTGCCACAGTTGCCACCGGCTTGCTCATCAGGGACAAACTTATTTATAAAGAACATATTCACTTTTAATCACCACATTATCTGTGTAAAGCTGATTTGATACAATGTTCATTGTTAAAAGCGCTGTACAAATAAAAATGAATTGAATTTAATTGAATTGTAAAAATGGTGTACTTTTCTCTCTCACACAAATGTGGTTCTGATGTGTGTCATGATTGGCACTGTAAAAGTGCTTACATGCCTGCTGTGTCAAAATGACACAGTAAATAGTCTGTACATTGCTGACAGTGAAGAGAAGTATAGCAGCACGATTAGGAATAATGTAACAATAAATAAAACACAGAAAAGGATGCTGAAGAAAGAAGCAGAATCTTGAGGATTTTGACTGCCTTAGGGTAATTTGGTGGTGGTAGCATTGATGCTCTGATAGTTACTGCCATATGGCAAGAGGGTGAATAGTCCATGAGAGATTATGGAGAGGTCATCTACAATTCTGGTGGCCTTGCAAACACAGTGTCTGTGGTAGGAAATGTCCGTGGTAAGTATGAAGACACAAATTATCTTCTCAGCTGTTCTTTTAATCTGCAGTGGGGTTGTGCAGTCTAAGACGGAGGTATGGTTCCCGTTTTAAACAATATGACACCTGTTCATAATGGTTTGTATATACCTGGACTTGGCAAGACACAGAATTTTATCTGTCCAGGTGTAGTCCTAAATTATGTGCACACCAAGGTCATTAGAGCTTGTAATTTTGACTCTTTCCACAATTGTGCAGTTGATATACAGTGGAGAGTGATCACCACAGGTCTCTTTAGAAGTCAACAACCATATCTTTTGTGTTATCAACACTGAAAAGTGGATCTTTGCTCTACTTTTTTGTTGATGCTGAATTATTACTGTTGCTACAACAACACATGACTTTAGTATCATCAGCAAACATAATTAAGTCATTGGACATGTGCTTTGCAGCACAGTTATGAGTCAGCAGTGTAAACAGCAGCGGGCTGAGCACAGAACCGCTTCAAGTGCGTTCTGTGTGTGGCAGCATTGAAGGTGGTGGTGCTGCTGATCTTGCTAGACTTGTGGACTCTCAGGCAGAATGTCCAGGTTCAAGCTGCAGAGGGAGGTGTTCAGCCGGTTTATTATTCATTTGAGTTGCTGCGTGATGAATGTGTTGAATGCTTTTTATCCAAGTTAGCATTCTCTAATGACTTGTTAGGGCAGTACATAAATATATGAGTCCAGTGTGGTGAGAAGACAGCTTTCTATGTGTTTCATGACTGGCTTCTCAAAGCATTTAATTGATGATTGGTGTAAGTGCTACAAGATAATTGCAGTAGTCTTGAAGCTCAAAAGTATACCTACAGTAGTATTTTAAATTAGTTTCAGCTTATTACTTATTTTTTTATTTATTGCTTGTCTTGTTTGTGGATAGTAGTTTAGTATTTGTCACAGGCACTAAATCTTAATATGAATCAATAGCAAGAATAACTTGCTGCTGTTCTGCAGGTTACCCACAAGCTTAAGTAAATGTGCATGATATGCATAAAATGGGGCATGATAGTCAGCTTGTAAATACAGTAACACTGCTTATGGTGGAAGCAATTGACACAATGCTTTAATGTAATCAAAGAAACAGATCACATGGTTTCATACATTTCTAAATTCTGCTTCTGTGTTTTATTGCTTCTATCAGTATGATAACACCCTCTTTTTATAGTACTTAATTTACTGTCATAAAAAATACATTTGGCAAAACAACACACAATGATATATAAGTCCAAGAAAACTCTTTCGCATGTAACCATTATAGTTTATAGATTTATCAGCTCCGGAAGCAATAAAGTCAGAGCGGCATGATTTGAACGGCATATCAAATGTGTGATACCACTGATCAGTAGCTTTGATCAGCAGCTCACATACGATATGTTAAATAATGCACTGAACACTTTTTGACCCTGTTTACACTTGGCCATTATGCGCATCTTAAGTATCAGGATTATATCAGTGTGGAGATTACAATACAGGGCAAAGAATACGGGCCAAACCCATATATCAAATATTTTGTTTATTGTTCTTAAAAACTAAACTAGTAATTGTTTTCTTAATTATAATCTTGGACCATTATAAGCTTAATAGTTTTTTTTTATAATTTATAATGTAATGTTTGCACCACTTATAAAAGAACACAGAAAAGTGAACCTACATCTAAAGATTTACGGAAAGAACAAATAATTTGAAGAAAATGTATGATTCCCCTATTATAAAGATTTTAATATCTCTGTGTTCATTAATTAAGTCTTGCTCTTCCTTCACTATACATTTTGTCTTGGAAAATCACTGATTTCTATAATTTACTTATACATTATCCTCTATTGACATATTACAGATGCATTTCTTTCCTCAGCTGTCAAGCCCATTCAAACTAATAGTAATGCCAATGACAGGCATAAACATTATAGCCATTCTTTGAATGAAAATGTAGATTTTTCTTCTTTCTAGAATACAGCATGAGTATTTCTGAGAGCAATGTACAGAATGTACAGGAGGTTATTTAACAGGAAGTAACTGGTCTATTGAACAGGCAGAGCCGGGCTTAAAGGCTTATCACATGTTATCTTTGCACAGTTAGCAGTCAGCACAATAGGGTTCATTCAACAGTCATGCGTCCTTCTTCAACACAGATCTACAGAGTGATGGCATGCTAGCTTGGCTACAGTTACAGCTGTGAGTGTCTCTCTGACCTGACCAGTGATGTCATTTAAAAAGCTAGGCAGCAGGCCAGTTTCTGAGATCCCCACCGACAGCTACATAAATAGGATCATGGCTTATAAATTTAGGTCGTTTTTCAGAGTCAGCTATCACACTAACCCTGCAGATTCTAGGGGTGTCTCCAGGTACACAATGTTATAGTGAAGTCTGATTTCTGCATGTAGTGTAAACATCAAACACCAGCTGCATGTTTAATGACTGACTGAATGTTTGTCTACATAATTAATTAACTCCAGAATTAGTATTTTTGATGTATTATTAAACCTAGAATTATTACTATTAATTATAAAACCTAGACAGGACTGCCATCAGATAAATTCTCCAATTTGTTTTGAAGGTGACTAAAATCAGAATGCTAATTTCAGAAAGAGTCAGAAAATCATATTTTCAGATTCAAAAACAAAAATAAAACATGGAATGAAGTTTTTGCTTGTGTTGCCATGTAGAAAAAGAATGAGCCATCACTTCCAAAAGTTGACTTTCATGTCATCTGTGTAGCTAGGCAGACTCTGTAGGACATTTGTCATTGCAATGTGGCTTCATTACAGACACATTATTTGAACTAATGGCAAAATTAATACCGTCAGAAGCTAGTTCTCTGGTGTCTGATAACACTTTGGATCTTAAAAGACTGAAAAAAGTCTAAACATATCAAATACTGTGAAATTTTTTGCACAGTTGTGCTAGAAATATGAAACAATGGCTAATGCGCAGTAGCTGATTTATAACAAAAATAACAACAGGTGAGTATTATAGGCATGCAACGTGTCCATCTGTCTTCATAAACCAGGTCACGCCTGTCAGAGTGCCTGTAAAATGGATATACATTCTGTCCTGTTATTGTTGACTGTGCTACTTAATGAGGTAATTATTTTGAGTGACAGAGCCTAAAAACAAGAAAACAGATAATAATTAAGTAAATAAATTAAATAAAGCTCAATAGAAATGAATGAGCAAATTTATGGTTCATGAAAGCTGTTTCTTCTTTATTTTAATTGGTTATACTGCAATTTGTCATTAATATGAAATACTGAACTTATGCAAAACCATAGTGCTTTTTGGTTTATCTAAAATTTCTTTCTTTCTGTATTTTTGTTCACATATGAATGACAGCATTGAATATTAATAACTGCTTCAACAGTGAATCTTCCTTAGGAATCTATTTTAAGGTACTTCTATCAAAACAGCTAAGTAAAATCCACATTCAAAAGAAACAATACTTAATCTTCTTTCTGTTCTTTGAAATCTTGGAATCAGCTGGACACCACATTCTAAATAGCACATAAAGGTTTCTAAAAAACAACAACAATGAAGCTGTATTGCCGCCACAACAGCCATGTGCCATTATATTGATGGTTTTGTAGACAGGCCAGCTGGGATAAAAATCCCAGCACAGGAAATAGAGTTCAGCTCAACAGGTTTTATAAACAATAATTTTGATCACATTCAAACTATCTTTACTTTTTGGTCTGTTATGTGACAGTGTAATACATCAGAAATATAAATATGTACTGATACATTTATAGCAGTACATTTTTAATAATTCAGTTTTATTACCATGAGGCTAAATGGCCTGCATTATATTACACATCTGTGTAAATGACCCACAAATGTGTCTGGTTTATAACTTGTTCGAACAGGCAGCCTTTAATAGCGATAATATGACATTTCTGTTGTGTTTCTGGCTCATTATTTACTTGTTCTATATGATTAGCTCTGGACAAATTTAAGCAAAAGATAGTTCTTCTTCAATCCTACACATATTTAGGTTAAAAATAAATAAATAAAAGGTCTACACTTTGTTAAACATTGTGCATTTTTAATTAACTTTGTTTGAGCCCATAGTCAGTGCAAATCTGTAGCAGAACATAAGGCACCATAACACTGAGTGCGGATGCCTGCAAAGGCTGTGTGCTCAGCCCACTGCTCTTCACACTGCTCACCTACGACTGCAAAGCAAAGTTGGAACCCAAGCCATAATTAAGTTTGCTGATGACATGACAGTTGTAGGCCTCATCACCAGTGACAATGTAGACAAAAAAGAGGTTGTTGTAAGAAACTAGGGTGATTCTTGGTGTACACATCTCTGATGACCTCACCTGGACTACCAACAAAAACTTCACTGTGAAGAAGGCCAGACAATGTCTTCACTTCCTGAGGAGGAGCAGAGAGCAACCATGAGAGTTATCTTTACCTCCTTCTACAGAGATTACTGTGACGTTCAGAAACTGCAAAACATTAGAAAGCAAGACCCTACAGAACATAGTGAGGACAGCTGAGAGGATCATATGGGTCTCCCTCTCCTTTATGTAAGACATCTTACATACACGCTGCATACAGAGAGCCTCTACCATTGTGAAGGATCCCTCCCACCCCTCCCACAGTCTGTTTGAGCCCCTGACATCAGGACCCACACTTTAACTTTGTTAAAGCACCTTTGGCACCAATTACAGCCTTAAAATTATTTTGAGTATGTTGCAACAAGCAGACCTATTTTTGGGCAGTTTCTCCTATTTTTCTTTGCAAAACCTCTCAAGCACAATGAGGTTGAATGGGGAGTGTCAGTACACAGCCATTTTTGGTCTCTCCAGAGATGTTTAATTGGGTTCAAGTCTGGGCTCTGTCTGGGCAACTCAGGGACATTCACAGAGGTGTCCTGTAGCCACTCCTTTGTTATCTTGGCTGTGTGCTTAGGCTCGTTGTTCTGTTGGAAGATGAAACATTGCCCCAGTCTGAGGTCCAAACCTGCTTTGGAGCAGGTTTTCCTCAAAAATGTCTCTGTACATTGCTCCATTTATCTTTCTCCTAATCCTGACTATACTCCCAGTTTCTGCCACTGAAAAACATTTCCCCATGATACGATGAGATAAGATAAAATAAGATAAGATAAGGTGATATTTTTGTCCCACAGTGGGGAAATTTCTATCTTACAGCAGCAAAGAAAAATCTGCAAATATAAAGCATATATAGTATATAAATACAAAAGTAAATATACAAACAGCAAAGTAGTTACAATTTCAAGTGTCCAGACAAACACCCAGGTATTTATAAGAGTCCACTCTCTCAATGTCCTTTCCCTGAATGTTTACTGGTGATAGTAAGGTGTATTTGTGCATTTTTATATGTGTTTGTCCAGTCTACAAAGTCCTGGATCAGTCCTCTGTACTCCCTGTCATCATCATCAATGATTAGGCAGATGATGGCAGAGTCATCAACTACTGTGATTCTGACATGGTTGTCTGCAACACTGGAGCCCTGCAGGAAACAGTCCTGGCTCCATTCTTTTTCACTGTCTGCAATGTAGACAGTGAAAAAGAATGGAGCCAGGACTGTTTCCTGCAGGACTCCAGTGTTGCAGACAACCATGTCAGAATCACAGTCATTTCTCACAGGTAATCCAGTACCCAGGTAGATAGATGATAGTCCACCAGCTTATTCAGAAGTGCAGGTTGGATGGTGTTAAAAGCACGAGAGAAGTAAAAAAAAAAACATGGGCTCAACGTCTTTGGTACAGGTACCATGCAGGATACCTTCCTTCATCTTCCTAATTGCTGCTCCCACTTCCTCCTTACTATTCCTATCCACTTCCTGCTTTACCATCTCCACACTATCCAACCTGTAAATGGCCAATCGGTACAAATCCTTTTCTCCTTCCTTGTGTCCAACTTCTCATACAGCACCTCCTATGCCTTTTCCTTGGCTTTCGCCACATCCCTCTTCTCCTGCTGCTGCATCTCCTTGTACTCCTGCCTACTTTTCTCATCACTCTGTCGATCCCAATTCTGTTTTGCCAACCACTTTCTCCTTATGCTGTCCTGCAATTCCTTATTCCACCACCACGTCTTCTGCAGTAATTGCCCAATCATCCCGCACCTCTTCACCACCACCGGGCCTCTGTCTGACCTCTTGCCTGAACCTCACACTACAGTCTTCCTCTTTAAGGTTCAACCATCTTATTCTTCTTTCACTCCTCACTTTCCTCCTCTTGCTCTTCACCTCCAAAACCATCCTACAGACCACCATCCGATGCTGTCTAACTACTCTGTCCCCTGCCAACAACTTACAGTCTCCAATCTCTTTCAGGTTGCATCTCCTACATAGAACATAGTCTGTGTGCACCTTCTGCCACTCTTATACGTCACCCTTTTATCCTTCTTCTTAAAATAAGTGTTGGTCACTGCCATTTCCATCCTTTTAGCAAAATCTACCACCCTTCCACATTGCAATTCAAATCAATTCAATTCAATTTAATAAATGTTTATTTGTATAGCGCTTTTAACAATGAACATTGTCTCAAAGCAGCTTTACACAGATAATGTGGTGATAAAAAATGAATATGTTCTTTATAAGTAAGTTTGTCCCTGATGAGCAAACTGGTGGTGACTGTGGCAAGGAAAAACTCCCCGATATGGCATTAGGAAGAAACCTTGAGAGGAACCAGACTCAAGAGGGAACCCATTCTTATCTGGGTTGCACCGAATGTCCATTTATTGCAGATTGCAGTTCTTACTCATGGAATTCCATGGAACCACCCAAGGATGATGAAAAACTGTCCCCAGCAGCACAGAGTGGCCTCCAATTGAAGAGGACACTATCCAGAGGCAGGCCTGGACGAAGTGCGAAGATCCACGTAAGAAGAGGGGCAGTAACAGTGGTCACTGGAACCTCTGGAGCATATTTATCTTGACAGAGAGAGAGAGAGAGAGAGAGAGAGAGAGATAGAGAGAGAGAGAGAGAGAGAGAGAGAGAGAGAGAGAGAGAGAGAGAGAGAGAGAGAAAGACAGAGAGAGAGAGAGAAAGAGAGAAGAGGGGTGACAGGAAGAGAAGGATATGGATTATTATGTGTCCTTATTGTTGTATGAAGGTTAATGTCATTGTGCAGTTTGGACTCCGGCAAGACTCTCTATGGCATAACTAAAAGGGAAAACCAGAAGGTAACAACAGCATGAGGGATATATGGGATAAGAGATGACCCACCACACCACCGTCAACAAACCTGAGTGAATGTGTAAGAGCGAGGGTTCGACAGCATACAAATATCCCAGTTCACCAAACACTCTTTATCCATGATCTCTCTAGATTTGCTCATTTACCTAAAAAAAATCTACTGATAAAAGACTTGACTTAATAAATACATTTTTAACTTTGACTTGAGCACTGAGACTGTGTCTGAGTCCCGAACACTGGAAGGCTGTTTCATTACTGTGGGGCTTTACAAGAAAAAGATCTTCCCCCTGCTGTAGTCTTCATAATTGTGGCACCAACAAATAGCCTGCAACTTTTGATCTAGTTAGGCGTGGGGAATCATACTGGTACAGAATTCACTCAGATACTGTGGTGCGAGACCGTTAAGTGCTTTCTGGTATGAAATTCTCTTTTTGTGAGCCACATATTTGATTTGGCACGTTTTACGCTGGATGCCCTTCCTAGCGCAACCCTTTGCTTGGGACCGGCATTAAGAGTGCACTGGCTTGTGCAACCCTAATGACTATGTAACAATTCCTCCCAAATATTTGTATCAAAACAAAACAGTTGCTTTAATAAAAGGGATGATGCTGCCACCACCATGCTTCAGTGTAGGGATGGTATTAGCCAGGTGATGAGTGGTGCTTGGTTTTCTCCAAACATGGCGCTTGGCATTCAGGCCAAAGAGTTCAAACTTTGTTTCTCATGGTTTAAGAGTCCTTCAGGTGCCTTTTGGCAAACTCCATGTAGGCTGTCATGTGCCTTTTACTAAGGATTGGCTTCTGTTTGGCCACTCAATCTACAGGCCTGATTGGTGGAGGGCTGCAGAGATGGTTGTTCTTCTGGAAGGTTCTCCTCTCTCCAAAGAAACGCTGGAGCTCTTTCACTTCCCTGACTATAGCCCTTCTCCCCGATTTCTCGGTTTGGCCGGGCGGCTCTGCTCTAGGAGGAGTCCTGGTGGTTCGAACTTCTTCCATTAATGCTTGATGGAGGCCACTGTGCTCATTGGTACCTTCAATGCAGTGAAAAATGTTCTGTACCTTTTCCAAGATCTGTGCCTTGATACAATCCTGTCCCAGAAGGTCTTTAAACAATTCCTTAGACTTTATGGCCTGGTTTGTGTTCTGACATACACTGTTAACTGTGGGACCACGTATAGACAGGCGTATGTCCTTCCAAATCATGTACAATCATTGTGCTGTGAATACTTTCTGGATGCACTGTATCACATATTTATTACATATTTACTCTGTTATGCAATTATAGTATATATTCTAAGGGACAATACTATAGAAATAAATCTTGAATATATTTTAGAGTAGTCAATGTGCAGCTTGTATAGCAATATAGATTTACTGTCCTCTAAAAATAATTCAACATACAGCCATTATTTTCAAAATAGCTGGCAACAAAAGAGAGTACACCCTGAGTGATAACAGCTGTATGCGTTTAACCATGCAAAGCCACATGTCCTAATCTTCATAGTCATGTTTTTTTGCTTGACAAGACCAAACATATTTGTGTATCTTGTATTAGAGTTAAAATTAAGTGCTTTCAGTAAAATTCTCTCATACTGAACAGTGATGTTCAACATGGCATCTCGTGGCAAAGAACTCTCTAAGGATTAAACAATTTAAATTGTTGCTCTTCACAAAGTTGGCCTAGGCTATAAGAAGATCGGTAACATCCTTAAACTGAGTTACAGTACAGTGGCCAGGGTCATACAGAGGTTTTCCAAGATGGGTTCCACTCGGAACAGGCTTCACAAGGATCAATCAAAGAAGTTGAGACCTTGTGCTGTGCATCAGGTGCAGAAGCTGTTTAAAAAAAACAGATGCATGAGTGTTGTCAGCATTGCTTTAAAGGTAGCAGAAGCAAGAAGGTCCACTTGTCAGTGCTTAGACTGAGGAAGCTGAAAGTGAAGGTGATTGAGTGGCCAAATATTTCACCAGACCTAAACCATATTGAGCACCTGAGGGGCATCCACAAGCGGAAGGTTTAGAAGCGCCATGTGTATAACATCCAGCAGCTCAGTGATGTCATTATGAAGAAGTGGAAGAGGATGCCAGCAACAACCTGTGCAGTGGTAATTCAATGCCCAGGAGGATTAAAGCAGTGTAGATAACAATGGTGATCACAGTTTTGACATATTCACTTAGGGTGGACTCACTTTGGTTGGCAGCTATTTAAATTATAATGGCTGTATATTGAGTTCTTTTCAGAGGACAGCAAATCTGTACTGCTATACAAGCTGCACATTGACTGTTCCAAAATATGTCCAAGTTTAATTTTTATTGTATATTTCCTTGAGAAGAAATAATAAAATGGTTGCTGAAATGTGAGGAGCATATTCACTTTTGTGTGATAATGTATGTCTAATGTTTTTTTATAGCTGTTTCACAGTCTATGTACCTTAGGCTGTTAGTAATTACATTTTGTTCTTTTGTATACTGTGTATGTGGAAGAATGATAAATCTTGAATTAAGTTGAGTTATCTGATATACTTCCTCTCAGACATATATGTTCTGCTCATGTTTCTGCAAAGTTCATTACTCATCATCTGGGATAAATCCAGCTTTCTTTACCTCTACAGTTGTCTGGTCTTTTGTGCTAAAACTATAAAGCTCTTCCAAGTGAAACTAAATAAATCCTACTTTGATATCCTGTTCACCAGATCACTGAAGGCAATTCCCACCAATTCAAAAACTATTAAGAGGTCTTGACTTACCTCCCACATAGTCTTAACATGAGAGAATAAGAATGAAGGTCTGTGCGCCTCAGCGTGTGAGAGTTAATATTTATGTGTCTAATTACTCCCCATTACTCTTCTGCTGGGAACATTTCCTCTCCTCCATTCCTGCTTGGCTGCTCTTTGCCTGTGAGGGGGTATTGACCTGATGATGGGTCTATATGCACTACACAACACTCCTCGCCAAATAGCATGTTCTCCAATAATCAGTATCACACTGACATGCACATGTAAAAGAACTCAAGCTGAAAGCCACAATCAGGGGTTGCAGAACAAGAAAGCATTTTCTTAAAGTGGGGCATGAGTTAGCACAAAACATTTACATTTACTATTTATGGTATTTTATAAAATACCAAAGTACACGACCTCTGTACCTTGACCATGTGTATTCTTTGAGATTTTACTTATCCTCAATAAACTAGCACTTTATTTATTTATTTATTTACGGCTTTCCTGTATGTGTCTAAATTTATCTGGTTTCCAATATTACTGGCAAGCAATACTTTATAGTATGTAGTATACATGTCCACACACTCATTCATAAACCATGGGCAATTAAGCATAGCCAATCCACCTACATGCATGTTCTTAGGCAGAGGAAAGAAAACAGAGAATCTGGAAGAAACTCATGTGAACACAGGCACAATTCCATACAGACAGCAACATGAGCTCAGGATCAAACAGCGCTGGATGTAATTTAAAATAATTTGTGACGGTCTATTCCCTAGTAATAATTAGGTTTATACATTCTTAACCTGTAGGAAAAACATACTGGTCTGATTATTACAGAAGCTTCAGGCTCAGAAAAGGTGAAAATAGCTCAATAATGTTTGCTCCAATCTCTGCAAGAGAACAGAAATAGATGCATTTTGATGAATATACTAAACAATGAATCACTTTTTAAATGGTATTTTAGACGATCAAGTTAATTACCTGTACAAGCTTTAAATAAATATTTTCTTGAGTAAATTGAATCTTACCAAGCTTTTCATTATAATAAAACAACACATTATGTATATTTTCTATGGCTCCTAAGTAAAGTTAGTTCTGCTTACAAGTTTTAATGGATACTTTGGATTATCATGTTTATAGCACATCTATCTATATTGTCTCAAAATAAAGTGAGTTTATTTTACAATTTTTATGAAAACCTAATAGAAGATTACAAACTCTGTAATGACAGACTTACAGTATGCATGTTGTAAGTCTGTGAAAGAAAGAAAGAAAGAAAGAAAGAAAGAAAGAAAGAAAGAAAGAAAGAAAGAAAGAAAGAAAAAAAGAAAAACTTAGCTACATATTTAGATTCCAAGAAGTCAGACAGTAAAGTCCTAACACATTATGTTTAAAATCCCTAAACCTTATGATACCTTGAATAACTTAAGTGAACTGAATAAATAACTTTTATCACTTTTCTGTCTGCTTGCTGAGATGCTTGAAAATTGTAGTATTAGGCATTTACCAGTTTGGCCACACACTTCATCACCTCCCACACCGCTACTGTCATGCGGGAAACGGAGGCGGAAGCCGGAGTAACGGCAAACTAAACTTTATTAAACAAAAGGCAGGAAATATACACACAAGTAGCGCAGCTGTATATTCCTGTGAACGAAAACGGCAGTTCGTATAAAGAAATCCACAATATAGCGCTGGGAAAAGCGCGGCGCTGGCAGAAGCAGAGAAATGCGGTGCTGACAGCGTGACGTGCGGAGAAACACAAATACCTGCGTTCGCAGGGATAATCCAAAGACCAGAGTCCGGGGAAAAGGAAAACATAATCACTGGTGTGCCTGGGAAGAAGTGCAGTCCACGCTAAGTGAGAGAGAGTGTCCGAGGCGAACGATACGTAGCGGGGATGAGCATACGCGAACTCACAGGAACCTACGTGGACTGGCATGAACAAGCAATAACAGACGGGGAGTGTGGGTGAGTGAGCGGTTTATATTGGAGCTGGGAGTAAGTGAATAACAAGCTCCAGCTGTGCGTGATTCAGGCTGAGAGCTTGGGAGCACGAGGAGGCAATGACAGCCACCGAAGGCGGCGTGGCAGGTGGATCCCTGACACCCCCCCCCCCCAAAGGGGCGGCACCGGACGCCCCAACCCACTCAACGCCCGGCGGGCCAGGTAACTCGGAGGAGGGCCCCTTCAATCTTCCAGGGCCGGAGGGGACCCGGCCGGAACTGCCACGGAGCCCGGAACAGCCAGAAAGGGGGCGACCATCCCTGCGGAGAGCCGGAACGGGACAACGACCCCAGCGGGGTCCCGTAACAGAGCACAGCCCAACTTGGAGACCAGGAGCGAGGCGAAGTCCTCGGCGCTGACCGGAGGCGGAGAGACGGCCCTCATGGAGACCAGGAGCGGAATGACGCCCCCAGTAAGAACCTAAGGTGGGATGACGCGCCCAGCGGAGACAGGCAGTGGAGAGACGCCCACCACGGAGGCCCGGAACTGAGAGACGGCCCTGGCGACGACCCGAGGCTGGGCGGAGTCCTCGGCGGAGACCCGGAAGGGGGTGACGCCCATGGCGGGGACCTGAAGCGGAGCGATGCCCTCGACGGAGACAGGAGGTGGAGAGACGACCCCCCTGGAGACCTGGAGCGGAGCGACGCCCTCGGCGGAGACAGGAGGCAGAGAGACGACCCCCCTGGAGACCTGGAGCGGAGCGACGCCCTCGGCGGAGACAGGAGGCGGAGAGACGTCCCTCCTGGAGACCTGGAGCGGAGCGACGCCCTCGGCGGAGACAGGAGGTGGTGAGACGACCCCCCTGGAGACCTGGAGTGGGTTGACGCCACCCCGAGATGCCTGGAACAGAGCCGCTTCCACCTCGGAGACCCGGACTGGCCCGGCGACCCTGGTAATGACCTGAGGCTGAGCGATGACCACCCCGGCGGCCTGGAACGGATCGACGTTACCCAGGAAGGTCTGGAACGGAGCCTCATCACCCACGGGGACCTGGAGTGGAGAGACAACCCTGGTGACTACCAAGGGCAGGGCAGAGCACTCAACTGGGCTTACCGGCTGGAAGACCCTCTGGACGGAGACCGGAGATGGAGCGACGCCCCTGACTGAGCTCGGAGGCTGAGTGATTACCTCGGCAGGGTTCCTCGGTGTGACCTTACCCTCCAGGGAGCTTGGAGGCAGGATGTCACCGTGAGAGGGGTCCTGAGGCGAGCAGTCACCGTGGGAGGAGCTCGGGAGCGGGACGTCGCCGTGGGAGGAGCTCTGTGACGTGACTTGATCTTCTGAGTGCTCGGGGGGCGAGCCGTCACCCTTTGGGAGACTGTGGGGTGAGCCGTCGCCTTCGGATGAAGCCAGGGGCAGCGGTTCGACATCCCTTTCGCAGTCCCGGAGCTGAGGCGAGTGCTCTGGGGAATCCTTGGGTGAAGAGGAGGTCTGTGACGTAGCCTCGCCTTCTGAGTGCTCGTGGGGCGAGCCGTCACCCTTTGGGGGACTGTGGGGCGAGCCGTCGCCCTTGGATGTCGCAGCGGTTCAACGTCCTTTTCGCAGTCTCGGAGCTGAGTTGAGAGCTCTGGGGATCCCTTGAGTGAAGCGGAGCTCCGAGAGGTGGAGTCGCCTTCAGGGAGACTGTGGGGAAACGGGTCGACGTCCCTTTCGCCGTCTTGGAGGTGAGTTGAGTACTCCGGGATCCCATTGGAAGAAGAGGTGTTCTCGGGGATGCGTTGGCGTGGAACTGGGCTCTCCTTGGGACGCTGGCGCAGAACCGAGCTCCTCTTGAGACCCTGGAACGGAGCGGAACTATCCCGGGAGTCTTGGGACGGAACCGCGCTCTCCTTGGGAATCGGGAGCGGAGCCGAGCTCTCATCAGGGACCTGGAGCGAAGCCGAGCTCTCATCAGGGACCTGGAGCGAAGAGGAGTTCTCCTGGAAGCCTAGGAGCGAAGAGGGAGCTGCCTGGAAGCCTAGGAGTGGAGAGGGAGCCGCCTGGAAGCCTAGGAGCGGAGAGGAGCTCGCCTGGAGAACCTGGAGCGGAGAGGAGCTCGCCTGGAGAGCCTGGAGTGAGAGCTCTCGGGGACTCTCTGGAGCGGAACCAAGCTCTCGGGGACTCTCTGGAGTGGAACCGAGCTCTCTGGGACTCTCTGGAACAGAACCAAGCTCTCGGGGACTCTCTGGAGCGGAACCGAGCTCTCGGGGACTTTCTGGAGCAGAACCGAGCTCTCAGGGACTCTCTGGGACAGAGAGGAGCTCCCGGGGTCGCCCTGGGACAGAGAGGAGCTCACGAGGTCGCCCTGGGACAGAGAGGAGCTCACGGGGTCGCCCTGGGACAGAGAGGAGCTCACGGGGTTGCTCTGGGACAGAGAGGTGCCCGTGGTCGAGACCTGGAGCGAAGTGGAGCTCTCCTGGAGGGCCTGGAGAGAGGCGAAGATCTCCAGGAATTCCTGGGACGGAGCCAAGCTCTCTGGGAGGTCCTGGGGCGGAGCGATGACCACCCCGGTGGCCTGGAACGGATCGACGTTACCCAGGAAGGTCTGGAACGGAGCCTCATCACCCACGGGGACCTGGAGTGGAGAGACAACCCTGGTGACTACCTGGAGTGGAGAGGAGCTCGCCTGGAGAGCCTGGAGCAGAGAGGAGCTCGCCTGGAGAGCCTGGAGTGAGAGCTCTCGGGGACTCTCTGGAGCGGAACCGAGCTCTCTGGGACTCTCTGGAGCGGAACCGAGCTCTCTGGGACTCTCTGGAGCGGAACCGAGCTCTCGGGGACTTTCTGGCGCAGAACCGAGCTCTCGGGGACTCTCTGGGACAGAGAGGAGCTCCCGGGGTCGCCCTGGGACAGAGAGGAGCTCACGGGGTCACCCTGGGACAGAGAGGAGCTCACAGGGTCGCCCTGGGACAGAGAGGAGCCCACGGGGTCGCCCTGGGACAGAGAGGAGCTCACGGTGTCGCCCTGGGACAGAGAGGAGCTCACGGGGTTGTTATAACAAGCTCCAGCTGTGCGTGATTCAGGCTGAGAGCTTGGGAGCACGAGGAGGCAATGACAGCCACCGAAGGGGGCGTGGCAGGTGGATCCCTGACAGCTACCCTGCTCTACACTTCATAAATATTATTTTAACAGTAGTGGAGATTTAATTTTTTGTTTATTATTAATAGCATTTAAGATGTTTTAATTGGATTTTAACTCTGCAAAATCAAATTTTCCAGTGATTAAGCCCTGTGTTAGACTTATGTTTTCTGATCCTAAATTTTAAATATTGCCTTTGGAACAAATGGTGACATTTATTCTACAGTTTCAGATAGTAAATAATGACAAGTCATACTGTCAATAAAATGCTATAAAGTGTAAATTTAAAAGTATTTGCTTATAAGTATTGGTATATTTTGGGAAATTAAATTCACAGTGTTGTTTTTGTAGCTTTCAAATCTTTGATTTAAATTTTGTTTCACAGGGTGCTAAAACCAAACTAATATAAACAGAAACCACACTTTTTAACTGACCCGCCAAATTTAGCATTTTGTTTTGCAATGTAAAGCAAATCTTTAATATCACAATCCATAGGTTTCTTAAAAAAGTATATTTTAGTCATAATATAGTATAATATTGTATCTATCTATATATATATATCTATCTATATATATATAAGCAAAACAGAACTGCTGGTCATCCCAGGTGATTCATCTCCAGGTCAAGATCTACAAATAACACTTCATGACTCTCTGCTCTCCCCTTCAGCCACTGCTCGTAACCTTGGGGTAACTATAGACAATGAACTGTCTTTTTTTCCACATGTCGCTAATGTTGCTTGTTCTTGTCGATTTCTTCTCTATAACATCCGAAGGATTCGACCATTTCTGTCCATACAGGCTGCCCAGGTGCTTGTTCAGTCTCTTGTCATTTCAAGACTGGACTACTGCAACTCTCTGCTGGCAGGTCTTCCCCTGAACGCTATTCGTCCACTGCAAATGATCCAAAATGCAGCTGCACGACTTGTGTTCAATCAGCCCAAGTTTTCCCACACCACCCCACTGCTGCGCTCCCTTCACTGGCTTCCAGTAGCTGCACGTATCAGATTCAAAACACTGATGCTTGCCTACAAGGCCAAAAATGGACCAGCACCATCTTACCTCAGTGACCTCATCACATCTCGCACTGCACCACGCTGTCTGAGATCCTCCAGCACTGCTCGACTGGTACCACCTTCTCTCAGAATGAGAGGTAAGTACAATTCAAGGCTCTTCTCTGTTCTGGCACCAAGGTGGTGGAATGAACTTCCCCTAGATGTCCGTACAGCAGAGTCCCTGATTATCTTTAAGCGACGACTGAAGACCTACCTCTTCCTGAAATACCTAAATTAGCACTTTCCAAGTTTGTAGAATTCGAGTTATATTTATATTGAGTTTGTATTCTTGCGTACCAGTGTAGATTTATTCACTACTAGAGATTTAAAGCACGTTTGTACGTCGCTCTGGATAAGGGCGTCTGCTAAATGCCACAAATGTAAATGTAAATGTATATACAGATATAAAGTCATCTAGTTGCTATGACCTTAACAGTATAATCATGTTTAAATCTTCTCTGTTCCCTGTTACCTGGTTGCGCAGTGGCCCTCATCCTTGCCTCATCAAAAACAAAGGGGAAATAACTTTCAAACCTGAACCACATGTGAGCATTTTTCTTAGTACTAACAACCCCAAACCTACACCCCCCCACACCCCTTGTGGAAGTATTTAAAGTGCTCTGAGGTCAGCAAATTCACTGCCGTAGGTGCCACCAGTGAGAGTGAATCCCAGCAGGACACTTGGCTTTAAGAAATTATGCAGCAATCAAGGCATTTGGTTGAAAGCTGTTTGACCACATGTTGTCACAGGTTTGACCATACCCTTGTTCAATCATTTATTAGAAACAAAAAGAAGAACTTATTTAGAGAAGCTTTGTTTAACATGAATCCAGAGATAGCAACACAACTTCCAATTCAAGTCTTGAACTAATTATTTGAATGAAAACATATATTAGTTTGTATAACATATGTTATATAGTGAGCAATAAGTGTTGGTGGTTGAGGAGGGTATGTTTTTTCCAATTCAAATAGGCTAATTTAAAAAGTACAAGAGAAAGCAATTTACTTACTGCAAATTAATGCAATTTAATAATTAATAATATTATTACATTATTAGATTAATACAATTCTTCTTCTTCTTTCGACTTCTCCCATTCAGGGGTTGCCACAGTGGATCACACAACCCCCTGTCCTCTACATCTGCCTCTGTCACACCAACTACCTGCATGTCTTCCTTCACCACATCCTTGAACCTCCTCCTTGGCCTTCCTCTTTTTCTCCTTCCTGGTAGCTCCTTCCTCAGCATTCTCCTACCGATATAACCCATGTCCCTCCTCTGCACATGTCCAAACCATCTCAATCTTGCCTCCCTCACCTTGTCTCCAAAACGTCCTACATGAGCTGTCCCTCTAATAAACTCATTCCTAATCCTGTCCATCCTCATCACTCTCAATGAAAACCTTAATATATTCAACTCTGCTACCTCCAGCTCCACTCCTGTCTTTTACTTAATGCTACTGTCTCTAAACCATACAACATCGCAGGTCTCACCACAGTCCTATAAACTTTCCCTTTCACTCTTGCAGATACTCTCCTATCACAAATCACTCCTTTTCTTTACTTCTCTAACACACTCTCCATTACTCTGCACTGTTGTCACTGTTCAGGTACCTGAACTCCTCCACCTTCTCCACCTCTTCTCCCTACAACTGCACAACTCCACTGCCCTCCTTCTCATTCACACACATGTACTCTGTCTTACTCCTACTGACTTCATTCCCCTTTTCTCTAGCGCATACCTTCACCTCTCCGGGCTCTTCTCAACCTGCTCCCTACTCTCCCCACAAATCACAATATCATCCGCAAACATCATAGTCCACAGAGACTCCTGTCTGACCTCGTCCGTCAACCTGTCCATTACCTCTGCAAACAGGAAAGGGCTCAGAGCCGATCCTTGATGCAGTCCAACCTCCACTTTGAACCAGTCTGTTGTTCCTACTGTACTCTTAACTGCTGTCACACTGTCCTCATACATGTTCTGCACCACCCTCACATACTTCTCTGACACACCTGACTTCCTCATACAATACCACAACTCCTCTCCTGGCACCCTGTCATACGCGTTCTCTAAATCCACAAACACACAATACAACTCCTTCTGACCTTCTCTATACTTCTCCATCAACATTCTCAAAGCAAATAAGGCGTCTGTGGTGCTATTCCTCGGCATGAAACCATACTGTTGCTCAAAGATGGTCACCTCTTCTCTCAGCCTGGCTTCCACTACTCTTTCCCATAACTTCATGATGTGACTGATCAACTTAATTCCCCTGTAGTTACTGCAGGTCTGCACATCTCCCTCATTCTTAAAAACTGGTACCAGCACACTCCTTCTCCATTCCTGAGGCATCCTCTCACCTAGAGCAGCACACTCCTTCTCTATTCCTCAGGCATCCTCTCAGAATCTTGTTAAACAATCTGGTTAAAAACTCCACTGCCAGCGCTCCTAAACATCTCCATACTTCTACCAGTATGCCATCTGGTCCTACCGACTTTCCACTCTTCATCCTCTTAATAGCTGCTTTCACTTCCTCCTTACTAATCCTATCCACTTCCTGCTTCACCCACTATACACCATCCAACCTTCTCTCTCTCTCTCTCTCTCTCTCTCTCTCTCTCTCTCTCTCTCTCTCTCTCTCTCTCTCTCTCTCATTTTTCTCATTCATCAGCTGCTCAAATACTTCCTCCATCTTCTCAACACACTCTACTAGTCAACACATTTCCATCTTTATCCTTAATTGCTCTAACTTGCAGAACATCCTTCCCAGCTTGGTCCCTCTGCCTGGCCATTTGGTGTAAATCATTTTTTTTCCTTCCTTAGTGTCCAACTTCTTATTCAGCTCCTCATATGCCCTCTCCTTGGCTTTCTACCACCAAATCTACCACCATCTGCCCTTCCCCATTTGTCTCCTTAAAGCCATCACCTCCTCATCACCTCTGTTAGTCAAGTCAAGTCAAGTTTATTTGTATAGCGCTTTTCACAACAGACATTGTCTCAAAGCAGCTTTACACAAATCAACAGTGATGGTGAATGGTGTGAATTTGTCCCTGATGAGCAAGCCGTGGCGACTGTGGCAAGTAAAAACTCCCTTAGATGTTATGAGGAAGAAACCTTGAGAGGAACCAGACTCAAAAGGGAAACCCATCCTCATTTTGGGTGACATCAAGAGTTTGATCATAAATCTTTCAACAGTACAGAACACTGGAGAGTGAGAACTAACATGATTACTGGAGTATAAGATTTTAAGTGATGTTCTTTCTGCAGTCTTATACAGTCTATATGGTTAGTAGCTCCGAGTTTTATGAGCTCAGCATTTGTGATCACCACAGATCCAGCATCAGCTTCTCCATGCCAGAGCCTTTAACACTCCAGGAGGTCCATTGCCAAACTCCACACATGTAGCGGGATCCAAATGGCACTGGTACGTCTCTAGATGGTTCGGGATGTTTGTGAGTTCGGCATCTACTTCTTCAAAGGTCCGTAATCATCACGAGGTGGGAGGTGACTGGAGCTGGCCAAACCTCAGGGTGTCTCGGGATGGGGAGAGAAAGAGAAGCAGTGGAGAGGAATTAGCATAGCTGCTGTTCATGATATTAACAGCACAAGTTGATAATGTGCATGTGATCAGATGTTCTGGAGCACAAGGTTATGATGTGATGTGTGTTATGTGTAGGCTTTGCTAAAAAGATATGTTTTTAATCTACACTTAAACTGTTCCTTCACCTACATGCCCATTAAAGTTTGCCTCAATCACCAATCATTCATTTCTAGGTACACCGTCTACCACTTCATCTTATTCACTCCAGAATTTTTCCTTCTCCTTCATCTCACAGCCGACTTGTGGAGCATAAGCACTGATGACATATATCATCAACCCTTCAACTTCTAGCTTCACATTCATCACCCTAATATAAACTCTCTTCACCTCCACTACACTCTTACTGTACTCTTCCTTCCTTCTTCTTTCCATCCACACCATGATAAAACAGTTTAAACCCACCTCCAATGTTCCTAGCCTTACTCCCTTTCCACTTGGTCTCCTGAACACACAACATATCCACATTTCTCCTCTCCATCATATCAGCTACCTCTCTCCCTTTACCAGTCATAGTACCAACATTCAAAGTACCAACCCAAACCTCCACTCCCCTACACTTCTCCTTTCCCTGCTGTCTCTGTAGAAATCTTCCTCCTCTCCTTCTCCTCCTTCAGCCAATTTCCACCGGTACCCTGTAGGCTAAACATTTATTAAATTAATTAATTTTTTTATTCTACAAGCAATACCCCATGATGACAATGTGAAAAAGGTTTGTTGGAAATGTATTAAAAATAAAAAAAATCTAAAATCACATGAACATAAATATTTACAGCCATTGCCATTACATTCAAAATTGAGCTCAGGTTTCCAGTGATCATCTTTAGAGATGTCTCTACAACGTGATTGGATCTGTAGTAAATTCAGTTGATTGGACATGATTTGGAAAGGTACACGCCTGTCTATATAAGCACAAACAAAGCCATGAAGTCCAAGTAATTGTATGTAGACCTCCGAGATAGGATTGTTTCAAGGCACAGATCTGAGGAAGGGTACAGAAAGATTTTCACCAATCAGGCCTGTATGGTAGAGTGGTCAGACGGAAGCCACTCCTCACTCCTAGAGTCCTTTAGGTGCCTTTTGGCAAACTCTGATTGAACTCTGACCTGAATGCCAAGTGTCATGTCTGGAGGAAACCAGGTACCACTTATCATCTGGCCAATACCATCCCTACAGTGAAGCATGATGGTGGCAGCAACATGCTGTGGGGATGTTTTCCAGTGGCAGAAACTGGAAGACTATTCAGGATCAAGAGAAAAAGGACTGCAGCAATGTACAGAGACTTTCTTAAAGAAACCTGCTCCAGAGTGCTCTGGACATCAGACTTGTGCAACAGTTCATCTTCCGTTAATGACCCTAAGCACAACAAAGCAGTGGCTACAGTACAACTCTGTGAATGTCCTTGAGTGGCCCAGCCAGAGCCCAGACTTGAACCCAGTTTAAAGTTGAACATCTCTGGAGAGATCTGAAAATGGCTGTGTTAATATATATTTTAACACAGAAATATTTTTGTTAATTAGTTACAGCTCACTCCCAGTGTAGCTGAACTTTTTTTAATTCTGTTGTGTGATGATATTTGAAATCTTCTACATACACTATAACAGCCCGTTTAAATTGTTATAACAGGAACCCATGGATACACAGCAGCTCAGAGTATGTTTTCCTCCCCTGACTCAATAATTAAACATTATGTTTTGCTCTGCAATTTACGGCCTTAACAGTAACATGAGTTATTCACAGGTGAAAGGAGGTACTATGACATTATTTGTTAGTTACTTCCCAGAACCTTTACTTCCCACTGTCAAGGTACTCTGGCACTTTCTAGCTGGCTGTTATACTGCAATCCTTTGATCTGGTAATTAGCCATACAGGAACTCCTGCTTTGAATCTCAGTATCCAAGCAGCCCCCCTTGCTGCAGCTCCCCTTTCATTTGCTGCCAAATAAGAGTGTTTGTGGTTTATCCATCCATGGCACTCTCCTAATCATACCTTGAAGTTGTTGCTTGGCACCTCGTTAGTGTTGGACTAAGTGTCTGCGGTTGGTGCTTTGCAAGAACAACGCAGAGGTGAAGGAGGAGGGTTTCCTCTAGACGTAGGCACTGCTGACTGCATACTGTGGGCATGACTTACAAAAAGCTACACATGCTGGGCAGATGGTATGAAAAAATATTTAAATTGAAGGCTGCACATTTTTACATAATGTCATTATAGTACAATGCCTATAATGCCACTAATGGAGACCTGCTTTGCTCCTACCTAATGAAATCTTTTCTAATGTATATCTACATGTATAGCTCTACTCGGCTCCTCAGAGGCTGTAAGCCAGTGGTACAGCTCGTATTTACTGGTCTGTAAGTGGAGAACAAAACCTTTCCCGGGCTGAAACAAGTTTGCTAGCTTCAGGGTTGGCCGACCTCTCCTCACGATGTCTAGCTTTTCTTGAAAACGCATTTTTAAATATGCCCCGAGACCAAATCAATTTCTTTTCCTCTGTAGACATAAAAAAGTCTAACTCTGATGTATTAATGTGTGTAGAGCTACAGGTGTGTTTTGCCAGTCGAACTTGGCTGTAACAGTTTCCCTCTAAACAACCAATCAGAAAACGGAAAAATGCTGACGCTATTCTGGGCCAGATAGCTGACCCTGTAATGCGAATTTGAAATCTGATTGGTTAAAGAATTCTTAAGGAGACTATGGTCAAAACGCCAGCAGTATTGACTTTGAAGGCCCTGGGCAGATTAGATTTACATGGCAGCATACAGAGGCTAAAATCTGATTGGACAAAAAAATCTAACATTCACATCCACATACTGAAAGCAGTGCAGCCAAGAAAAACGCTACGAAATAAGGAGAGTAAACTGTTGGGAATAAATTAATACAATTTTATGAAACAAATATTAGAATTTAGGTTGTAAATGTAGGTCAGTGCTTCTGATAGTGTTTAGGCCAGCAGAGAAGGCTTTGCTGGCCCTGAAATTTGAGTGGAAAGAACAAAAGTAAATCCTATTAATTGTCTGCAATAAATTAACCCAGGAGTTATATGTGCTCATGGTGCATGCATTAGACTAGACATCTAATTCAGAGTGTATTCTTGCATTGCATCCAATGTTAAATTTGTTCCTGATATAGAAAATTGCCCTGTAAGGTAAAAGAATTATGTAACAAATTCACCAACTGAAGATGGATACTGAAAGATGTTTTCTACGATCAAAGGCTTGTGGCTATGTGCATGGTGAACATCCTATTGAAATTCTATATTTGGTCCTCCCTCTGCTGTAATAATAAGCTTCAATCTTCTGGAAATGATTTTCATTAGATAATGAAGTGTGGTCATGGGGATCTATGACTACTCAACCACAAGATCATTAGTGAGGTCAGACACTTAAAACACCTTTTATATTTTATGAACCTTTTTTAGGTTTAGCTTCAGTTCCAGTGAAGAAAAATTGTGATGCAACAGCATACAAAGATATTGTATACAATTTTCCACTTCAAACTTTGTGGATTGAATTTTAGGTGTTTATATACTTTTTTCCTTGTAATGTTTATGTAGTGTTGAAGTTTTTTATTTAATAACGTATTTTGTTACATTTTGGAACCTCAGGTGTCCTCTGAACCGATATCTAGTGCAATTTCCTAATAACATCTGTTATTATTTATAAATTATTAGAAATATATGTATGTACAATTAAGTAATCAGTGTAATTTTTAGAGTCTCTATAATGAAACAGTGAAACTAGTTTGACTGATTTGCTTTGGCAATAGAAATTATATGTATTATGAGCTTCACATATGATTCCTTTTATAGTGTTTAATGCATATTTTATTTAGTTTTAAAGTGTTATATATTCACTATTGTGTATAATCCATTCTGTATATTCACTCCAATTCTTCATCTATGTTGTAATAAAAACAGTGTATGCTAATTATAGGTTTTTGTACAATATACAATTTACTGTATAATGTATACAGTAATATGGAATAACAGTATTTGTAGTATATGAAGTAGCGTTGTTATTCTTTTCACGTTACTATTTCTTAATAAACCAAGTAACTTGACATTTTCATCTTTAATAGGTTAAAGGTTGTTATATTTTCACCAGCACTATTCTATGAGGCGTACCTCGAAGAATTCCAAGTAAGTCCCCAATGGTAGTTCTTGGAAACAAACAAGGCAGTGCAGTTTACTGTATATTGGGACACATCTGTTGCACTTCACACACTATGATTAAGGTGGATGAGAGCCCAGGAGGTTTAGCTGCACATACAAACACACCAGCATAATTTTTTGTCAAATGAACTTTAACTTTATGCTGTGGTCAAATTTGTGATAAATTTTGATAAAATACTAAAGCTTTCATATCTGGAAAAAAAAAATTCAAAACCCAAACTGGCAAAAGATATAAAGCTTTTATTTGCCTTAACAAGAAATTATTGGTCAAGAACATTAGGAGATAATTTAGTTTGGATAGATTTTTACCTTTTATTTGTAGGCAAACTTATAGACAGATTTTTACAGAAAAAGTCAATGTTGATGGCTTCAAACAGTTGTTGAGAAGCTAAAAATGTTGTGAACCCTGAGATGTGCTGAATTATATATATATATTTTGTTTAATCATTATAATCATTTTACCTTCACACACAAGACTCAAAATAGAAATGCTTCTAGTTCAATCAGTGACACAGTCACTAGTCTAATCTATTAACATTGCATTGCAAAACATTATCATATTTTTAAAAATACTAAAAATATGTGCACTTTTTTGTTGGTGACCGGAACAATGACACATGCTGATCTTGGAGTACAGAGTGTGTTCATTCCATTTCCAAAATCCGGGAATGCATGAAAGACTAGCCAACTGTGTGGAAATCCAATATGTGATATGCTATTACGTTCTAAAGCTTCAAGCTGTGTGATTTACTGTTGTCTTCTTAGTGACAGCTGTCTTTTCAGGCAGGGTAATTTGACAATGAACAAAATGGAGCTGATATATAAATATTTGCAACAAAAAAGACCATTGTTCAAAACCTAAGCTTGCAATATTGGCACATAAATTAAAAAGATGTGTACACTTTTTTTCTTAAATGAGGACAATCTTAAAATAGGACAGTCTTAAAAATAAATTAGGACAGCCTTCAATATAATAATTTCATATTACAATAATTTCTTAAGTGGACTTAATTGACTTGTCCTCATATCATGTTATGATATAACTGATATTAAGGGATATGTTCTATTAATATATGGCACAATATATCTCTGAGCATTGTTCCAGTATAACTTGGCCAAAAAATTGTCTTTGGGTATGAAATAACAAGACACATAATCTACATAAACCCTAGTTATGTTCACACATTGAGTAAAATTGGGGAGGTAAAATTGAGGGGCCTTTCGGGAGCTATGGAGAAAAATCACAGTCTTTAATCCTTTTTAAAGCTTTTCAAAAAGCTGTGCCTTTGCTGATTTGTGGATAGATAGTGAAGCCTAGCAGATAGTTTGTGTGCACATTCCCCCTAGTGAAAAAACTGACAACAAAAGAGAGAACGAGGAAAAATAAACATTGGCTTTCATGTTGATTTCTGACCTCATAAAATATATATATATATATATATATATATATATATATATATATATATATATATATATATATATATATATATATATATATATAAATAGAGTGATGTCAGAGGCCAGGTCACCAGCCAGTGCTAATAGCTGAAAATAGAGTCATTGGTTGAGTGACGTGTCTTATTATAAATGATATGTACTTTTGATTTATCGACTGTTACAACTATTTTTGTTTCTGTATTTTGTGCTAAAGAATAGGAAAGATTTAAAGAATTATCTATTTAATCAAATCTTCAATCACAATGATGAATAAACATAATTTTGTAAAATTTTGTTCTCAGGCTTACATATGATTTTAATGGATTTTCTAAATATCAAAAATAATAAGCTACCATAACAAACTAGTGCCTTCTTGTCTGATGCCCCAGTGCCCCAGCTACACCCCATGTAGGCTCTTATTTTCATAAAATGAGTGGAATTTTTCTTGAAAAAGAGATTTTATATCTTAGTGTTTCCTTGTTCCCTAGAAAGCAAGTGTGGGATATGTCTCAAGGGTATAATATATCACCAGGGCTGGTACATCCATACAGGCAACCTAGACCATTGCCTAAAGTGACACTTGAGTGAAGTCGTCCAAATGTATCAAAACTATTCTCCCATCTTTTAGGAACCTGAGCTCAGTGTATTCTGTTTTATAAGCTCTTTGTGAGTGTGCGCTCTGTAAACACAACAAAAGTGTCGTCATCAGTAAGGCTGTTTATGTTTCAATGCAGGAAAATATCTGTTTATAGTATGATTATCTAATGTTCTATAGTGCATTTGATGTTATCACATTCCTATTTCAATACAACTTGCCATGTTACTGATAATATTGTTTTACTATGGATGTGTGAACATTGTCTTTTTTATTAATATACATAAGGTGGACTTCACTGGGAATAAAATGCACCATCAATTTATTTTTTGTCATGTTTTTTTCTTGCACTTGTACAAGTAATTATTTAAATGATATGTAGAACTTATTGTTTAAGTGTAAGGGTTTTGGAGGAAATTGCTATAATTTGCTGTTGCCTTGCTGTTGTGCAACTGTCAAGTAACATCCGGTAAAACATTTCACATTTCCAACCTTTTTAAAGTGTGTGTGTGTGTGTATGTGTTTGTGTGTGTGTGTCGTGTGATTTATAATGAATGAACACTGGTGATAGCTTTATTATATTTTAATACTGTATGTTGATGATGATGTTATTGGATGTTATAATTAATCTGTAGCTAGGAAAAATGAAACAATTAATTTGTCATACTCTTGAATGGATAATTGTGTTTATAGGGGGTGTTCTGATGAGTGGAGATGACATGAAGTTTAGCCAAAAGTAGAAGTTATGTTAGTTTTTCAAATACTTTTATATTCAGTCCTTTTCCAGGTCTGGGTCACAGAGCCTATATCTGGAACATCCATCTATTTATTTTCTAAAGTGTCATGGAGGAGCCTGTATCCTATCCAAGAGAACAATATGGGGGACATGCTGGGTGCAAATGGAAATACAACCTGATTGCTTGGCCATTGCAGGGTACCCTGCTTACACACATTTGCTTGCGGCATTTTAGTTTTGTCAATAATTTTGCTACTGTAATATTTGTGGGTTGGAATGAACTGGGGAAGGGGAATGTTGGGGACACTGCCTTACTGTAACACATTAAACAGACAGATGCTAAGGGAAGGATTGACCCAACTGTTATCTTGAATACAGTTTTATTTAATTTATTCTACAATTAACTAAGTTCTACAGGTTACTACACCTGTAGATTAATTAAATTAATTCTACAATGTACTTTTATCAGAAATGTAATTTAATTCATTTTGACTACACACATCACAGCTTCAGGGTCTTTTCCTAAACTTCATCTCAGGTTACTGTTTGTGTGGAGTGTGGAGTGTTGGTGTGGGCTTCCTCTGGATTCTTCACTGTTTAGAAACATGCAGGTAGGTGGAATGGCTATGCTAAATTAACTATAGATGTGTGTGTGTGTGCGTGTGTGTGTGTGTGTGTGTGTGTGTGTGTGTGTGTGTGTGTGTGTGTGTGTGTGTGTGTGTGTGCGCGTGTGTGTGTGTGTGTGTGTGTGTGTGCCGGATGCCCTGTGATTTACCTAAATGGGGTGAATTCTCCCACCTTGTGCCCACTGTCCCTGGGATTGGTTTTATATTCACTGTGACCCAGACTAGGCTAAATCATATACTCATTGAATCTTAATCAATTAAACAATAAATTTGTGAAATATAATGCTGGCCAAATGAATAGGTTTACTTAATCAGTACAGAAACAGTGGCATTGCAACCTTCCATATTTTAAACAAATCACTTGCATGTACTGTACAGTTATAACTTGCTATTGTTCCTTTATAGTTCCAATGTAAGCAGTCCTCATTTAACTTCTGTGTATATTCAGGGAAATTGTATCACAAATGTAATGTGATCACTTACTATCTGTATAAAAGTCAGGTCAGTCAAGTGGCTTGGCATTTAGATCATATGTTCTGCAATATTGCCTTTTTCTTTAGTAAAACATCGAGGTTTCATCATACCACTAAAAGAAAATTGTACTTGACAGTAATGCTTGAGTATTTGGAAATATTCAGTCTTCATGTCATTCTAACTGAATATGTTGGAAACGCATACAAAGTGTATTTACACTAGTGACTTGTCCCAGTCTGACAGTTTAATATTTTTCCAGTTCCCAAATACATCCATCTCATAAGAAATCTTGCTAAGTAGTCATATCATGAGTCCTCATAGACCTTCCTTTTTTCTTGTGTCTCAATATAGCATGAGAAAACCTTGAGCAAAAAGAAGCTTCCTTACCTGCTGGAAAGAGGTAAAGTGAGTTCATGAAGAAATATCACCTGATGCATAATTAGCGGATTTCTATCCAATGGCACCAGTTAGTGCTTTAGTGTTATTAACTCATGGTGTTGTTCCATCATAAATCATTAACAAGCCCTCATGTCAATTTCACCTTTCATAATGAGTATCTGTCTCTTTTTGAAGGGTTGACACTATAGGAGTTACCTGAAAATGACAACTGATTTGATAAATGTTGTGAAATACCACAGATCACAATTTTTTTCTTATAGTCAACTGTGAATACTTCTGTCTATGGTTCTATTGCAGATATGACTGTTTCTCATACAGAGGATAATTAATGTTTTAATAAAGACATATCTTTACACTTCTGACTCTCACATGTTACTAAGTGCATGTTCTTTCTTTGCAGAAGTTCATATTTGCCAGTGGTTTCTTAAATGCATGCCTGAGCAGTCAAGCAAATATGTGGATATATAATTAATTCAATTTTTATACTGACTGGATATCTTTACACTGACATTTATTTCATGGTTAAACTTATTTTTTACTATTACTATTACTACTACTATATTTTTTATTGGTCTTTCTTCCAGCTCAGCTAAAGAACAACCAAGAGCTGCCAAATTTGCTAAGAAAAAGCAATTTGTTGAAGTGGTACGGTGGGGAAATTAGTTAGTTATGCTGCTGTTCCTCTATGACAAAATATACTGTTTCATTAGAGAACACCAGTGTGTCTACAAAGTAAGTTGCAGTAGAATCAGATCTAATTAACGTGAAGGCACAGCACAGTTATACTCATGAACTGTATTTCAATGGAAACCAGTGTTAAAGATAGCATGTACAGTAACACCGCTAAGCCGTAATACATATAATTATTTGTCACATTTTAGTCTTGACCTGATTTTGGATCTTTTATTTGTTTGTTTGTTAATAAGGAACGTGGTATGGATTAGTCATGTTAAAGAATGCAGCATAATGCAATACACCACTAATGTTAAACCATAATGGCAGTTACTCAATCTTATTGATGTAATTGAAGACAGCCCTTATGATGCTGATTAGCATGCTAACAACTGTTTTACATATATAAAGAGGCTCCTTGAATTCCCAATGTGCTCAATTCATGTAAAGTAAGCACTTTACTTTGACCTTAATGACTTTCAGATCATACTAGAATGTGGTTAGTGAAATTTGTAAGCTAAAGAGTGGAGCGTTGGATGGGTTTTCTCAAATAGTAAACTGTTAGTGACTAATAAAAATAAATACTGTTGAAGAGAAGTAAGTAGTATCATCAGTTTCAATTGTTATTTTTTAAAGTGTTGTCTTAAACATTTTGAGATAACATGCACTAACATACAGTAGGCACTAAAGTATCTTTAGTGGGAGTGGTAGCTCCAGCAGTTAAGGCGCTGGGTTACCGATCGGAAGGTCGGGGGTTCAAGCCCCGGTATCGCCAAGCTTCCACTCTTGGGCCCTTGAGCAAGGCCCTTAACCCTCTATGCTCCAGGGGCGCCGTATCATGGCCGACCCTGCGCTCTGACCCCAGCTCCTAAGCAAGCTGGGATATGCGAAGAACAAATTTCACTGTGCTGTAATGTATATGTGACAAATAAAGGCTATTCTATTCTATCTTTATTCAATACAAATATATAGTAAATTACTTTTGACATCAAACTTGAAGAATCTGGATTATCTTCACCCTGTTAAGTAATACACACAAGCAGACTTACACATACTACATTATGTCAGTATACTTTAACTATTTGCTAATGTAGCTCACTAATAAAATTAACTAAATAACTGAGACTGCATTCGTTACCAATACAAAAAAATACAATCTACATAACTGGAGTCAACACGAATCCACTGAGGGCAATTAATACCATTATAAATTGGCTTTAAAATATGGCTCAATTAATCTAGGCATACAGAAACTTTAGAAGCATTGCCAACATATCCCATAAGGAGTTGCTTGCTTTGTAATATAAAAATGAATGTTTAATGCTTCTATTCATCCAGACAGTAGTATGACGCATTCAAGTATTTGCTGTGGGAAACATAAATAATTAAATTACATTAAACCTGCACATGTAGGGAGAAATTGATTAATGCAACATATCTAGTGAGTGTAAATGAGAGGTTTATACTAAAAAAAGACCCCAAATGGTTTCATGGATAGTTTATCACTTTCTAGAATTATTTCACTCTTTTGTGGAGAAAAAAACTCTGCCACAATTTAACTTAAAGCATTTAATAATTCCTTCAGGGAGATGATCATACAAACCCTCAAGGGTGCTACACAGAACCTTTATTTTCTAGAATTTATAGAAACCTGTGCTGAGGCCTGTGCAAGCTTGTGTCATTACATTCCTGAGCCCAGTTCAGTGCTGCAGGTGTCTTCTCAGCCCCAGGTTCATCTGAAATAATCTCAAATATCACACTTCCTTTTCTGGATTAATTCGTTTGGTTTGCATGCCTGTTGCTTTTCTTGTTTTCGAGTCGTGTGCAGTGCTGCCGACAATTCCATAACCGAATAAAGCATGTTTATGTGTGTTCTCTTGCATTTGCTCTGGTTGCTGTGTGCATTTGCGGCATTTGTCGGACGCCAGGGTCTATTCTCTATAGTCGGGGACTGTGTGCACATGCTTTTCCAGGAGAAGTGTCCATACAAGAAATTCCATCCTTTAGGTTGGAAGAGCATGAAGAGCCATGTTCGAAAAATAAAAAAAACCTTTCCAAAACTTAAGAAGTGTATTTGGCAGAGAAATACATACAGTATGTACAAATCTTCCTTTTAAACTCCGTCCATGTCTAGTATGAGAATCCTTTAACGATGTAAATAACTCAGAATGCATATGAAATAATTATTTCTTAATTTAAATAACATTATCTATCATTTAATTATGCATTTTAAATCACAGTATGAATAAATACTTGATTGTTATTGACTATTAAAATGATGGTTTATTATCTGGAACAAAAGCTCTGACAGTGCATTAGATTAACCACATAAACGACAGATTCCTGTCAATGTGTTTGTTCTAATAAGTAATCTAAGTAATCTGTGGTAGCAGCACAGATCATTAAAATATCCAGATACAGGTCAAGATCTTTATTAACCAAAGACCATGTGATAGTGATTTTTGGTTTCTGATTTCTTTCTATTATACAAGTGTCCATTTTTAATGAAAGCCTGTTTCCTAAATCCTGTTCTTGGTAGACAGGTAATTTTTACCTGATGTGGTCCTCTTATGTTGTAGCCCATTAATATCCACCTTGTGCATGATAAGAGGTTTTTGAGTGCACCACAGTTGTAAAGAGTATTTACTTCAGTTACTATATTCTTCTTGGCAGCTCAAACTAATTTGGCAATTTTCCTTTGGCCTCTGTATTCAGCAATGAATATAATTAATAGATTTAATAAAATACTCAATACATTTGTGTCTATGCTCGTCGAAGATGAGCTTATAATGCATCTTTACAAATTGTTTTATTTTAGGAAGCAAGTATAACTGTTGAGGTCCATTGAAAAATTGGTTGACGTGAGCTGTACACAGTTGTATTTTTATAAGACTTTTTTTTTAAGAATGAAATTTAATATATTTGAGACAAAAGAGGTTTTAATTGATTGAGTAGACATGCATGTCTGATCAGGCCGAACTGCATGACTTCACTGATCATCAGCACACAGTGAGAATCCTGTAGGTATCCAATGAAATGGCTTTTATGATTATGGTTAAACTCCTATGTGATAAATGATTATACTGTAATTATATCTTACACAAGACTCTATAAATCTGTCAGGAACCACTACCACTCCTCCATATAGCTGCAAAGCATCATTTAATATGATGACATACTCAGTCTACATTTCAGATCCATTCAGTGATGTATGTTGTTGACATAGACTGCCATGGTTGGTGAAATAGATGAAGTTGCCCCACAGAGTGATATAATACATAGCACAACAGCAATTTAAATTGGAAACAGTCCAATAGCAAAACTCTTATAATTCCAGACTTTTTTTTCTTATTTACCTTCATAAAGAATTCTTCTTCTTCTTCTTCTTCTTCTTCTTCTTCTTCTTCTTCTTCTTCTTCCCATTACTATTTTTAAAACTACAAGACCACCATTACAATTATAATTCTTCTTATTATTAATATACTTGCATTTGTATTATTTTCAAGATTTTTTGCATCTAATTCTTAACTTTCTGATATATGCAATGTATCTTAAAGCATTGGATTGCACCCTAGTAGACATTTGGTAAAACAATAAAGTGTTTTGTAGGTTATCTACACTGAGACTCATTACCCATTTGAAATTGATGCATATACTGTATATTTTAGAAAACAAAATTTTCGCACTTGCTTAATAAGGCTTAAAGCATTTCTAATGAGATAAAACCTTTAAAAAGTCAACTGAAAAGTATAGTTTCCAAAACTTCAGAATTAAAACTGTAAAGACTAAACAGTCAGATTTTAAGTATAACCCAAAAGTCCCTGCTATCTCTCTCTATCTCTCTCTCTCTCTCTCTCTCTCTCTCTCTCTCTCTCTCTCTCTCTCTCTCTCAAAAAAACCAAAACAATAAACAATAAAAGACTAGATAAAAGAGATTGAAAGACTTGGCAATTTATCTATCTATCTATCTATCTATCTATCTATCTATCTATCTATCTATCTATCTATCTATCTATCTATCTATCTATCTATCTATCTATCTATCTGTCTGTCTGTCTGTCTGTCTGTCTGTCTGTCTGTCTGTCTGTCTGTCTGTCTGTCTGTCGGTTTTATTTTAGGAAGCAAGTATAAGTGTTGAGGTCCATTGAAAAATTGGTTGACGTGAGCTGTACACAGTTGTAATTTTTTATACTCTAATCAGCATGGGCATGGACAAATATGAATTCTTTATGCATTCATATTTGTCCATGCCCATGCTGATTAGAGTATTAAAAACTTGAAAAGTATTCATTTAAGGTACATTCAGAACAAATAAAAATGTGCAATTAATTAGCAATTAATTATGAAAAAAAAAAAATTATCAATTGACAGCCCTAATAATGCAAACTGAGCAAACTGCCTCCTGCTATAGACAAATATTGCAGTCCAGTGCACCTGCTGCCATTTTTCTGCACCCCATTTTGCATGTTTTCACGCACAGTCTAATTGCTTTGCCTTGTTTCTGTGTCAGAGGTATGCCATTTTGTCTACAATTCTGCAATAAAGACCAGTTCTGGGCAGATGTCTCCAGACAGTAAAATGGGTGTTCCTGGGTCCCACTGGTTTCCGCCAGTTCTTTGCTGATGGCACTGCTGGACATCTTCCAGTGTTAAAGAAAAGTAAGCAAGATGTGTCTTGCATTCAGTTTACTTAGCTGATCACTGTGTCTTCCGTCCTCAACAATCCCCATTTAATTTGTGCTTTTTTTTAAATAACTTAAACAGCACATCTTGAAACCCCAGTCTGCTTTAAAATTGCTGCCTAGGAGAGATCTTGCTGATGCAGTATAAGTACCTTGTGTCTTGTTGTTGTGCTCAGTTTTTTCATGGTGTATGACCTGTGACATGACACTGTCTTACACATCCTCACCTTAGTTGCACAGTTTGGCTGTTCTTAATCCAGTTTTAAGCCTGCTCTTAAAATTTCCTGACTTTGTGCAAATATACAAAGTGTGCAAATATTATATATAATATATATAATATATATAAACAGACCAAATATTAATTTTATCTATCTATCTATCTATCTATCTATCTATCTATCTATCTATCTATCTATCTATCTATCTATCTGTCTATCTATCTTTATATATATATATATATATATATATATATATATATATATATATATATATATATATATATGTATATATATATATATATATATATATATATATATATATATATATATATATATATATATATATATATATATATATATATATATATATATATATATATATATATATATATATATATATATAAATATATAAATATATGTATATATTGATGTATTGTTATATATACATTTGTATGTCAAAGCTTCTTCCAAGAACTTCAGTCTCATACTATTTTCTGGTTTGTGATGAAATCCCACACAATTGAACATAATGTATAATTTTCATTTGAAGATCTGAGGATGGCTTCTAAGAAAGTTTGGGTGTTCTAGATTTTGTCCTCCACATACAAACAAATAGACGTTTTGTACAAAACTAGTCTAAAGCTAGTATATTTCATAGGTTTATTATGGTAATATATATATATATATATATATATATATATATATATATATATATATATATATATATATATATATATATATATATATATATAAAAAATCAAGAATAAACATAAATCATTAGCTCAGCAATTTAACTATTATGGTTAAACAATTCATTATATCCTTGATAGCCCATTCATATGATAGCAAAATAATAAAAATAAAAAAACTTTAGAATCAAAATTGACACAAAATAATAAATATTAATTTAATATATTTAACAATCTACATATTGTGAAATTCAGCAAAACATTTTTCTCTTCCCCAAGCCTTTTCTGCATCATTCTGCTTTATGAAAGAGTTATGCAAAGCAAATGAATTTGTTATGTACTTATGCTTAGTGCCCTCCAAAAAGTGCTATATTTTTTATAACCTCGAAAGAATGGAAAATACAAAGAGAACCAGGAAATTAAAAAACAAGAATCAAAAGCAAGATTTTCCCCCCAGCAATTTTTAAAGAGCTTTAATGCTGTAAGGTAAGATTTTTAAACTCCAGCCCTTATTCTCACTTATTGTACACATGATCCTGGCTAATCCTTGGCTAATCACAAAACCTTCTTTGAATTGAGTCAGATGTTGCAGGAGGCAAACTGTGGCATTAGGAAGAGCAATGTGTTCCCCGTACATATGTTAGCCAGAATATAAGTAATTATATGAAGAATTTTGTCCTCCTTTATAATTGTATATGCCCTAAATAATAATTAAAAACTAAGTAATCGCTATAATCAATCTTTATCAAAAAAAAATTAATATACTGTATAAAGCTATTTGACTTTTTTGTCAAAATGGCAAAAAAGATGTCAAGATTTTCATAACTTTAGAGGAATGTTTTTCATGAATACACAAAGATTTTACTCTTAAATTGCCCATTTAAATTTACCATTTTACTTAACAATGTTTGTGCTGTTTAACAAACATGCATAAAATAACACTAACCTTACAAACCTAAAACTAATAACCTTTCATTCATGAAACAATCCTGGTCATTTATCAAGAGCACTTCAAAAGCAAAAGCATGTCAAACACTCCTCCAAAGCTAAAGTGGCTCCTGAAAGACAAATAAATTCCTTTGCCAGTTCACTCTCACTACAAATTAGACAAGGACGTATTATCTTTACTGAAAGAACACCCTGACAAAAGAAACATGGTGTACTAATCTCGTAAGCTGTCAATAAATAGATCCTGATGGATGTCTCATCATGTGACTAAAAGCAGATCAATTCTAAAACACCTAAAAGAGTCTGTGAAAGCTAGTTCAGTATACACAGTTTGACTCGTCCCCTTTGCATGAGGCCCATGCACTGCCAAAGGCTTTTAAAAAATTCTGGGCCACCTCATGGGAACAATGATGGTGACGCTGGAGGTCTAAGTTGGTGTAACTTTGAAGATTCCCTGGCCTCCTTAAAGGATGAACACCTTCATGGGAAAAAAAATGGACTGTCACCCTGCCTGCCCCCCATGCTGTGCCCACAATGGTCAGTAACAAGGCATACACATCACCTTAAGAGACCTCATTCAAGCTCTGTCACCATTCATGGCCGTCACTTCCTTACAACAAAAAGCCTTCGGAAGGTCCCTTTTATGTCATTGTCAGAACTTTCCTGTGTCCTTCCCAGTCAGGACCACAAAGTGGGGTATAGTGAGTTTAGCTCAATCTGAATCCCTGTACCTTCAGCTGTTTCATAAGGGGACCCCATCCCCCCTTCTTAAACCACTTTTGTTCCCAGATTCGGCGCCTCAAGCTGGGGCAAATCAAATCAAACCTTGGGCAAACCATGGAAAGTGGGAGCCACCAGGAGATCTATTGTTCCTTCATTCATCAGCCACTCAAATAGGAGTGGAGTGGACATTAGTGGTCGCCATAAGAGACAATGTCTGCACAGAGTGGCAGCTCCAACTGAGAGTGGAATGCCGAGGTATTGAATTTGAGTTTTGGATCTGTTTTTGTATGCAGTCAGTACATAAAAGTATGATTTAATGGTTAAGCCCATGATAATTCTCTAGTCCTATGGGCTCATTAGAAGCAGTGTGGTCCCATGCAACAGGACATGGTATGCTGCAATATAAGTAAATCTTAATATAATTAGAATATCCTATTTTTATTCAGAAACACTTGTAATGAACACTTGTAATGACTGAATAGGTCTTATCCAGTCTCATGGGAAAAAAATCTAACAAACCAAAAAACTTTTACATACACCTTTTTCGCAGCACTAATCTACAATATAAATAAATAAATAATATAAACACTAAATACAATGTGTAAAACTCAGTAAAGCAAATGTCAACCTGTGTAGGTCATGTTCTTTATCAAAGTAAGTCACCCAAATCCACTCTATATTCTACATCTCTCTATACTACTTGTATTATTTTTTCCAATATACATAATGGAGCCCACTTGTAGCCAAAAAGTAGTATACCACAGGTGTAATGCAATGCTTTTCAAAACATATTTTAGATGTACATTGTACTAATGCAATAGAAAATAAAAGTACTTCATAATCTACATTGAGCTATTTAAGCATCTGTTTCTACATAGTAAATGCCATGCCAGCAGACACAGATCTGCTGTTTGTGAATGTTTTTTTACATGACATAGCTGCTTTGTTATTTAAGCGGACATAACATATACAGCATAAATCATTCAAATTCACAAGCCTGTGGACAGTTTTGTTTTTTTATATATTGGCAGTTTTATTAATAATTTTTTTTGTCTATAAAGATGTGTTATTTCTCCAGCTCTAATTTCAATCAATACAGGCAGCAAAAACTGTAATCATCACCATCACTATTATTATTATTATTATTATTATTATTATTATTATTATTATTATTATTATTATTAAGATCCCCAAAAAATATCAGTCTACCTAAAGTTATTATTTAGTATTTGTAGTTTTCTTAAAAACACTTTTAAGAAAGAAAAATCTTATTATCATGTATTAATGAGTGCTAATTTAGTTCAAGTGTTTGTGCTGTACAAAGCTTCCTTATTTTAAAAGCCCAAGAAAACTACCTGCCATAATGGATAAACCAAATGCTAAGTAATCTTAATCTATTTTTAAATAACATTTTCCCCTTTGTTACTCCGTCCCCTTTCCCCTTACGCTGACTGTCTGCAGAGGAAGAAATCCATCACCTCACGGCGGTTTCCGGCTCCTGCACGAGTCGGAACCCAGGCTTGTTTCCAACATGCATACTTCTTTAGGGCGTGCAAGTGCCTTGTTACTGCTGTTCAAACATCACAGGTTGAACACTGGAAATGACTGAATGATCACAGTGATTGAAGAGCAGTGACCCCTTGTCTTTACCCCTCTTCTCCATTGCCTCAGATCTTGCAGGGGCATGGATTTATTGAAAAGATGCTCACAGGCGGTGTGCCTAGTCAAAACTTGTTGGCTTAATCCTAACTGCAGTATTAAAGAGGAAGAGGCATATGTGTATAAAGCAATTTGTCATAATAGTTTCATCCATGTGGATTAGATTTGGTTTAATGTGTTAAACAACACACATATTCATCCAGATATCTTTCTCCAGAATACCTTTACAATTCCAAATTTGCAGAGAAGTAACAAAAACACCCTTTAATGGAAAATATAAACAGTGAAGGTTAGGGTTATAATAATTATTATATTATATATATAATAATTATGTCAGTAAATTGGTCCCCAAATTTCCTTCCCTCTTTGTTTTCTTTCCTTCTTTATATTCTTCCTTACATTTTCCCTCTCTTACTTTATTCATTTATTAGTTTTTCTTTCCAACTCAATTATTTTCCCTCCAGTTCATCACTTGTTTTTATTATATGCTATAATAACATACAGATAATAAAATACAGATAAAAAACCAGATAATAAAAGTAATGCAAAGGAAGTATTGTGTACAAGAAAGCAAATTTAATTCAGGCTTTTGTTCAACAAGCTTCTTGAAACATAATACATTTCATGTAATGTCACCATCATGTACACCACTGGACTGGTTCATGTTTTTGCCTGCTTGACAGGACCATCCAAATTTGTGAATCATGTATTAGAGCAGTTAACATTCTCGCTTACTGACCAGTGGATGTTCAACATGGCAAGTCATTGCAAAGACTCTCTGAGGATTTGAGAATTAGAATTGTTGCTCTGCACAAAGATGGCCTAGGCTATAAGATCAGTGACACCCTGAAACTGATTTACAGTGCAGTGGCCACATACAGAGATTTTCTAAGAGGGGTTCCACTCCAAAAAGGCCTCGCAAGGGTCAGTTGAAGTAGTTGAGTTCTTGTGCTGTATGTCAGCATGACGCATGAGTGCTGCCAGCATTACTTAACAGATTGCAGAAGCAAAAGTTTGCATACTGCAACAAGTTTGCATGATCTTCGTCCCAGAAGGAAGCCTCTTCTGAAGCGGCCTCACAAGAAAGCCCGCAAACACTTTGCTAAAGACAACCTGTCCAATACATTTGCTGGATACATAAGATTTGCTGGAACCATGTCCTGTGGTCTGATAAGATGAAGATAAACCTGTTTGGATCAGACAGTGTGTGGCGAGGACCTGGTGAGGAGTATCAACAAAATTGTGTCTTGCCTACAGTCAAGCATGGTGGTGGTATCATCATGGTCAGGGACTGTATGAGTCTGGAAAACTGTGGTTCATTGAGAAAAACATGGATTCCAACATGTACTGTGAAATTCTGAAGCAGAACATAATGCCCTCCCTTCACGCAATGGGCAGAACGGCAGTTTTCCAACATAATAATGACCCCAAACACACAGCTGCCTTTCTAAAAAAGATGTAGGTGATGGAGTGGCCAAGTATGTCTCCAGACTTGAACACTATTAAGCACCTATGGGCCATCCTCAATCAGAAAGGTGTAGAAGTGGCAGGTGTCTAACATCCAGCAGCTGAATGATGTCATTATGGAGAAGAGGAAGAGAAAATATTGACACTTTGGACACAGTTTTGACATGTTCACTTAAGTTCTACTAACTTCTGTTGGCAGCAATTTCTTTAGTATATATATATATATATATATATATATATATATATATATATATATATATATATATATATATATATATATATATATATGTTAAAATGAACGTGTTAATAACGATAAAGTGAGGGTGGTGCGGTCAGCTGAACATACCATCCACACCGAGCTCCCTGACCTGCAGGACATCTACAGCATGTGTTGCAGGACCAGGGCCAGGAATATTGTGAAAGACCTCAGCCATCCAAACAATGGACTATTCTCTTTGTTGCGTTCAGGGAAGCGCTTCCGCTCCTTGAAAGCAAACACAGAGTGAATGAGGAGAAGCTTCTTCCCCCAGGCCATTCGAAGTTTAAACCAGGAAACACCCTAGTGTCTAGTACTGGACCTCTCTCTCCATCTTCTTTTTTCTGCACAACTTTTTTGCACTATGACACTTGAACTCTGGACTGTCACTTTAACTCTGGACTTGCACAGCACAGTGCCACTTTATAGCACACCATACTGCACATGGACACTTTAAGGACAATCACGTTAATCACTTTAATTTTTACTGTCAATGTCTACCATAAGCATCTATTATACATATATTTTCACATTTATTTTCATATATTTTATATAGTTTATACTTTTTATTTATCTACCTTCTTTTTTTATTGGTTTTATTTTTATCCTCATCCTATTCCTTTTATATTCTATTCCTTTTTATGCTTAAATGCTGGACATACTGGTCGTAAAAAGCATTTCACTGCATGTCATACTCTGTATGTATGTGTATGTGACAAATAAAATTTTATTTGATTTGATTATTTTTAATCGCAGTAATTTTATTATTGTGTGATTAATGATTAAAGTAATTTCTGTTTGACCATTTTTAATAAAAATATAAATAAATAAATAAATAAATCTTCTTCTTCTTCTTTCGGCTGCTCCCATTAGGGGTCGCCACAGCAGATCATCCGTCTCCACACCACCCTGTCCTCTACATCTGCCTCTTTCACACCAACTACCTGCATGTCTTCCCTCACCACATCCATGAACCTCCTTCTTGGCCTTCCTCTTTTCCTCCTACCTGGTGGCTCCATCCTCAGCATTCTTCTACCAATATAATTCATGTCCCTCCTCTGCACATGTCCAAACCATCTCAATCTCGCCTCCCTCACCTTGTCACCAAAACATCCTACATGCGCTGTCCCTCTAATAAACTAATTTCTAATCTTGTCCATTCTTGTCACTCCCAACGAAAACCTTAACATCTTCAGCTCTGCTACCTCCAGCTCCACTTCCTGTCTTTTACTCAATGCCACTGTCTCTAAACCATACAACATCGCAGGTCTCACCACAGTCCTATAAACTTTCCCTTTCATTCTTGCAGATACCCTACTATCACAAATCACTCCTGTCACTCTTCTCCACCAACTCCACCCTGCCTGCACTCTTTTCTTTACTTCTCTAACACAATCTCCATTACTTTGCACTGTTGACCCCAGGTACCTGAACTCCACCACCTTCTCCAGCTCTTCTCCCTGCAACCGCATCACTCCACTGCCCTCCCTTTCATTCACACACATGTATTCTGTCTTACTCCTACTGAGTTTCATTTCCCTTCTCTCCAGCGCATATCTCCACCTCTCCAGACTCTTCTCAACCTGCTCCATACTCTCACCACAAATCACAATATCATCCGCAAACATCATAGTCCAGGGAGACTCCTGTCTGATCTCGTCCGTCAACCTGTCCATCACCACTGCAAACAGGAAAGGACTCACGGCCGATCCTTGATGCAGTCCAACCTTCACCCTGAACTAGTTTGACGTACCTACTGCACACTTCACTGCCGTCACACTGTCCTCATACATGTCCTGCACCACCCTCACATACTTCTCTGACACAACTGACTTCCTTATACAATACCACAACTCCTCTCTTGGCACTCTGTCGTATGCTTTGTCTAAATCCACAAATACACAATGCAATTCCTTCTGTCCTTCTCTATACTTCTCCATCAACATCCTCAAAGCAAATAAGGCATCTGTGGTGCTCTTCCTCGGCATGAAACCATACTGTTGCTCACAGATGGTCACCTCTTCTCTCAGCCTGGCTTCCACTACTCTTTCCCATAACTTCATGGTGTGACTAATCAACTTAATTCCCCTGTAGTTACTGCAAGACTGCACATCTCGTTTATGCTTAAAGATCGGTACCAGCACACTTCGTCTCCATTCCTCAGGCATCTTCTCACCTTCCAAAATCCTGTTAAACAATCTGGTCAAAAACTGCCATCTCTCTTAAACATCTCCACGCTTCTACCGGTATGTCATCTGGTCCAACCGACTTTCCACTCTTCATCCTCTTAATTGCTGCTCTCACTTCCTCCTTACTAATCCTATCTACATCCTGCTTCACCAACTCCACATCGTCTAACCTTCTTTCTCTCTGATTTTCCTCATTCATCAGCTGCTCAAAATACTCCCTCCACCTTCTCAACACACTCTCCTCACTAGTCAACACATTTCCCTCTACATCCTTTACTGCTCTAACTTGCAGCACATCCTTTCCAGCTCGGTCCCTCTGCCTGGCCAATCGGTATAAATCCTTTTCTCCTTCCTTAGTGTCCAACCTCTCATACAGCTCCCCATATGCCTTTTCCTTGGCTTTCGCCACATCCCTCTTTACCTGCTGCCGCATCTCCTTGTACTCCTGCCTACTTGTCTCATCACTCTGTCTATCCCACTTCTGTTTTGCCAACCTCTTTCTCCTTATGCTCTCCTGCACTTCCTCATTCCACCACCACGTCTCCTTGTCTTGCTTTCTATTTCCAGATGTCACACCAAGTACTTTTCTAGCTGCCTCCCTCATCACTCCTGCAGTATTTGCCCAATCATCCAACACCTCTTCAACACCACCAAGCCTCTGTCTGACCTCTTCCCTAAACCTCACACTACACTCTTCCTCCTTCAGTTTCCACCATCTTATTCTTCTTTCAGTCCTCACTCTCCTACTCTTCTTCTTCGCCTCCAAAACCATCCTACAGACCACCATCCGATGCTGTTTAGCTACACTGTCCCCTGCCAACACCTTACAGTCTCCAAACTCCTTCAGGTTGCATCTCCAGCACATAGTCCACCTGTGTGCACCTTCCTCCACTCTTATACGTCACCCTATGATCATCCTTCTTCTTAATATGTGTTCACCACTGCCATTTCCATCCTTTTAGCAAAATCTACCACAATCTGCCCTTCCACATTCCTCTCCTTAAAACCATACCTACCCATCACCTCCTCATCACCTCTGTTCCCTTCACCTACATGCCCATTAAAGTCTGCCCCAATCACCAACCGTTCTTTCCTAGGTACACCATCTACCACTTCATCTAACTCACTACAGAATTTTTCCTTCTCCTCCATCTCACAGCCGACTTGTGGAGCATAGGCACATTTATCATCATCCCTTCAACTTTCACCTTCACGATCATCACCCTATCAGAAACTTTCTTCACCTCCACTACGCTCTTACTGTACTCTTCCTTCAGAATCACCCCTACACCATTTCTCTTTCCATCCACACCATGATAAAACAGTTTAAACCCACCTCCAATGTTCCTGGCCTTACTCCCTTTCCACTTGGTCTCCTGAACACACAGCATATCTACCTTTCTCCTCTCCATCATATCAGCTATCTCTCTCCCTTTACCCGTCATAGTACCAACATTTAAAGTACCAACCCGAACCTCCACTCTCCTACACTGCTCCTTTTCCTGCCGTCTCTGTAGACGTCTTCCTCCTCTCCTTCTCCTCCTTCGGCCAACAGTAGCCCAATTTCCACTGGTACCCTGTCGGCTAACGATACCTGTGGCGGTTGTTGGTAACCCGGGCCTCGACCGATCCGGTATGAAATTCTTATTTGTGATCCGCATATTTAATTTGGCACATGTTTTACGCTGGATGCCCTTCCTAACGCAACCCTCCCCATTTACCCGGGCTTGGGACCGGCACTAAGAGTGCACTGGCTTGTGCATCCATAATGGCTGGGTTAAATAAATAAATAAATAAATAAGAGGGAAAAATTAAATCTTGAACACAACACACATTTATTACATCACAACATCCTTTCTTTAATCAGATTTTTTGTAAAAACTCCACCAAAAAAAAAAAAAATGTATTCACTAAAAATTACTGATGCGGCAAGTCTGAAATCCAGCAAAAAAAAAAAATTAAAATAAAAATCCATGGAGCACACATCCGGCAATTAAACCTCTGGGATCGACAAACATTACGCCGTGTTTTGTGTCATTTTTTTCCTCAACGCTGAAACAAACTTAACCCTCTCTTCACAGACATATAAATAAAACAACCTGAATCTCAATAAATAATTAATTTACAGACATGATTAATATATGTTTAGAAATCTTGAAATATGTACACACATTATACTATTCTCTGATTATGTAATCAGTATGAAAGAAGTGTTTCTCTGGGATCACCTCATTAACCGTCCGTGTGGAAACATAGCAAAAGTTCCGTTTTGTGTCCTAATTATTTACGTAATTTAAAACACCATAATTATTTTAAAACATTTACAAGAATATTTTCTCTTCATGCTCTATTTTGATTATTGTTTCAATAATAATACACATACATTTCCATAATGCATTCATATTTGTCCATGCCCATGTTAATCAGAGTATTTGTAAGAAAGATCCCCTGCGAGGTCAAGATAGGAAGGTTCGCTGAGGCTACTAAAGAATACATTTCAACAGTATTAAAAACTAGTAACTAATCAACTTAAGGTACATCTATCTATCTATCTATCTATCTATCTATCTATCTATCTATCTATCTATCTTTATATCTATCTATCTATCTATCTATCTATCTATCTTTCTATCTTTCTATATTTATTTTATTGTTTTAATGCTCTCAATGAAGCATTGTTTGCTTGACAATTAATCCACCCACAGGAGACATATAGGGATGTGCTTTCGTGTCTGACATCCTGCTAAAGTTAAGATGTACAGTCTGTGTCACTTTGCTATTCTAACAAACCACTTAAAAACTATTTCTCCTTCCTGAGAAACCAGGAACAAGGACAATGTGTGATTTTTTTTGTGTGAAACCTTGCTGCATTGGTTTCCAGTCCTCCCTTTGCTTATCAGAATTAGCCTCACCACGCTGCTTAATCGGGCCTCCCTTACCAGGAAACAATAAATCTCTGCTTAAGTGCTGGCTAAGTGGGAATTAGACTCTTTTGAGGCCGTCCCGCTCACAGCCGCTGCTATTTGCAGTCAAAACAGCTGGGGCGCATTAAGAGAAGGGAAGGGGGTCCTAGTTTCCTTCCTTAGGAAGATTCTGTCTGCTGAAAAGCCCCAGGGCAGAACTATTTTGGCTTCCAAGCAGACCACTTACATGTGGTGTGTGGATGTGGCTACCGTGGCTCATTAATAATACACTGCTTTACTGAAGCTGTTACTCTGCGATTATGAAGAAGGTCAGATGAAGAAGTTAAAAGTAGGCATGGTGATGTGATTCCGAGGTCAACACATGAAATCATTTTGCAGCTGCATGCAATAATTTGTTTAGTAGTTCAGGCCCTTTAGCTGACTTGAATATTTTACCAAATGGGAAATTCAACACCTAAAAAAAAAACACCTACAAATTTTAACTATTTGAAACTACCATCAATTTCTTGGGCAACCTTTGCAACCTTGAAGCCATTTTAAAATCTTTTTTTTATTATGGATTATGGTGTAGCTGCTATTTTCCTCACACAATTTTAAAAATGTATATAAAGCATAATAGGTTTTAAGTATGTCCAATTGAGCAAATACTCAAATGGCCTTCAAAATATCTGAACTGGAATTACCTAAAGTGGTTAATATAACCAGCAATAAATATCTAAATAAATATAAAAAACCATTTAAATTATTTCAAGTTAGAGTATACTGTATGTATGTTTCATATTGCATTTTTCATACAACTTTGTTCATTATATTGCAATTTAATGTAAATTACTTTTAAGAATAGAATCAGTTTGATATAATTAATAAATAATAATTAATGGTGTCATGAATGCAACTTCTAGGAGAAACTGATTATGCAACACTTAATTTATGTTAAAAGCAATTTCATTCACATTTCCTCAGGTCCTGCCTATAATTCAAGTAAAAATAAAAAAGGAAAAACAATTTTAAATGGAGGTTAAAAATAAAACTAACACAGTCTCTGAAGAAACTAATGCATATTCATGCTCAGTCTATTTTTCTATGCATGACCTTTAATATATAACATGGTGGTCATTCCCTTTCACTCTTGCAGATACCCTTCCATCACAAATCACTCCTACCACTCTTCTCCACCCACTCCACCCTGCCTGCGCTTTTTTCTTACCTTCTCTAACACACACTTCATTACTTTGAACTGTTGACCCCAGGTACCTGAACTTCTCCACCTCTCCACCTCTTCTCCCTGCAACCACACCACTCCACTGCCCTCCCTCTCAATCAGACACATGTACTCTGTCTTAATCCTACTGACTTTCATTCCCCTTCCTCCACCTCTCCAGGCTCTTCTCAACCTGCTCCCTACTCTCACCACAAATCACAATATCATATTACAAATCCTTTTGTCCTTTCTTAGTGTCCAACTTCTCATACATCTCCTCATATGCCTTTTTCTTTGCTTTTGCCACATCCCACTTCATCTGCAGCTGCATCTCCTTGTACTCCTGCCTACCTTTCTGATCTCTCTGCCGATCCAAATGCTGTTTGGTCAACAATACCTGCCCATCACTTCCTCATCACCTCTGTTCCTCTCACCAACATGACTATTGAAATCTGTCCCAATCACTAATTTTTCCTTCCTAGGTACTCTACACCACTTTATCTATCTCACTCCCGAATCGTTCTTTTTCCTCCATCTCACAACTGACTTGACTTGACTTGACTTGAGCTACACTCTTACTATACTCTTCCTTCAGGATCACCCGTACACCATTTCTTGTTCCATCCACACCGTGGTAGAACAGTTTAGGCCAGTTGTTTCTGGCCTTACTCCTTTTCCACTTGGTCTCCTGAACATACAACATATCTACCTTTCTCTGCTCCATCATATCAGCCACCTCTCTCCCTTTACCAGTCATAGTACCAACATTTAAAGTACCAACCCTTAATCGCCACTCTTCTACACTTCTCCTTTCCCTGCTGTCTCTGTAGATGTCTTCCTCCTCTCCTTTTCCTCTTTCAGCCAACTGTAGCCCAATTGCCACTGGTACCCTGTTTGCTAACAATACCTGTGTTTTTTGTATCCTGGGCCTCAACCAATCCGGTATGAAATTCTGGTTTGTGATCCACGTATTTGAATTGGCACATGTTTTACGCTGGATGCGCTTCTTAACGTAACCTTCTCATCTATCTGGGCTTGGGACCGGCACTGAGAGTGTCCTGGCTTGTGCAACCATAATGGCTGAGTTGAGGTGTAAATTAGAATATAATTTCCAAATGTATAACAATAATATTTTACATTTGTGCCATTTGGCAGACACCCTTTTTACCATAACAACATTAATCTTATTCATACAACTGATCAGCTATGGGGTTGAGGGCCTTGTTAAGGGGCCCAAAAGCAGCTTGGTGGGGTTGGGATTTGAACTCACTTTGGACTTCAGCTCCAAAGTCTAATACCTAAGTAACTGAGACACCACCTCCCCATCAATAATTTATGCCTTATTACTTTTAATGTATGTCATAATGTTCCTAAAAAAGCTTTAGTCTTAACTGGGTCTGTAAACAAACGGCAAATAACATCCTCACCTCTTCCATCTCTCGGGTTTTCTGTGCTGTCACTGTTTTCGTCATGGAATCTGTTATGTCATCTGCATCACACTCTGTGTGTGCATACGAATCACCTGGTTTCTGGGGCAACTGAACCAGAGTCGAGCTTCCTTCCTGCCAGCGGTGTGTGTGTGTGTGTGTGCATGTGTGTGTCTTTACTATAACCACTGTAGTAAAAAAAACCCCACTGATTTCAACACCAGGTTCTAAAATGGAGATGTTTATCTGCATGTACAGAGACTGTGAGTCTCTTTGGTTTAGGGGTTCATATTCCATTATGTATTTTCCATTAAGGGTATATTTTATAATATCCTGAACAAGATATTATTTCTAAATGGATATGGCTGAGTCTAATAACCATATGTGTCAAAATGTAAATAAATGCCTTTGTCTAGTTAGTTAATTACAGTAATTTACTTTAATGAAGATCCCTGTGTTTAAGTAGAACTCTTCAAAAAGAAGACTTAAGCACTATGACATGCACACACAGACACACACAGACACACACACAGACACACACACACACACACACACACACACACACACACACACACTGTAAACCACTTGTTGGTCTTGGCTCTGATTTGGAACAGCTGGTTGTTGCAGTGAAATGGGATATTGTCCAAAAATACAGGTCATGTCTTTGCTCTTGAGCCAGTTAGAAAATTTAGTTCAGAACAATGATGGGGCAGTCCCAAACCCCTGCCTTTCTCCACATGCATGTCTGTCCTGCAAACATATGCAACACAGATGCATACATGAACACATGCACATACAAGTACATTATGTTAAATACAAACACACATACACCTGCCCAGAGCACAACCTGAATTCAAAAACACACACACACACAATTGTACCCTGGAACACACATCCATAGATAAAAATCAAAACCAACTGCCATGCACTCACACGTTGGCATGGCAGTGTGCCAGACCTTATGCCTGGCTAAGCTTGAGTGAGTATCGCCATGGCAACAAAAACGCCAGTGTTGCCAAGGGAGCAGCTGGCGAATGGTAGAATATTATGCTTCAAACAGATTTATTGGCAGACAAAGAGAGAATGATTGAGAGAGGGGAAATAAAGACTGAGCAGAGATGTCCATCTACTTGTCAAGGCAGAATTTGAATCAAATGGAAAATGATAAAAGGCAACCTTGGGTTAATAATTTCATGTGTTTTTGTCTAATAGTGAAATGTGTAATAATGACATAATGAATCATGAATTAATCATTGTACTGAAATGAATTTGACAGTGATGTTCCTCAGGTTTCATGTGAAGCCACGTAACACCAGGAGATTCTTATCCCTTCTCAGCAGTAATTGTTTAAGCATTTAGGTTTTTAAGAACATGGCTTATGAAATTTATAAACAATATGAACCTGGTATATTTAAGCACTCACACCACTTACTCCATTACTCATGTGGTAGTTAGGGTCAGACTATCAGAGAGTCAGGAACTGGCTGTTATCGCTCACACATTCTGGAGTGTCTAGACATCAGTTGCAACAGACATCTAAAGGCTAGAATGGGTAAAAAGAATAAATCAGAATTATTTAGTGCAAGGCTCAAATAATTATTAGCAGTAGAACAGACATTTTTGCATTCTTTTGGCACTGTAACAAAAAATTAGTAAAAAATCCATACATTATATATTCTACTTAAGATAATATTGCACCATATAGACATAACATTAAAACCATGGATGGGGTTTAGTGAGTTCTTTGAAGCAGGAAAAATAGGCAGGCATAAGAAACTTAGCAAATTGTAATGGACCACTGAGATCAGAGCATCTACAAAACATAGGGTTTTGTGAGGTGTTCTAAGTATGCAGTTGTTAGTAATATCCAAAAGTGGTGCAAAGATGAAAAACCAGTGAACTGACCACAAGGCTAGACCATTTGGTTTGATCCCAAGAGTTGCACCTGTTGCACAAATTGCATAAAAGTAATGTTAAAAGCACCTATCTAGGAACATGAGCATCAGATCTGGACTATGGTGGAATGGAAGTACGGTAAGTGGCCTGGTGTTATGAACCATGTATTCATTTACATCATTTGGATGGCAGGGTGCATTTGAGATGGCACCAGGATGCACTATGGGAAAAAGGCTAGCCAGAGAAAGCAGTGTGATGGTCTGGACAATTTTCATCTGGAAAACCTTGGGTCGGTGTTTTCATGTGGATGTCAGTTACATACATACTACCTACCCAAACACTGTTGCAAACCAAGTGCACTCCTTTGTACAATAGGCAGTGATCTCTTTCAGCAGCATAAAGTGCTTGCAACACTGCAACAAATGCCTATGAATAGTTTGGACAAATAATCCATGAAGAACTTACCTTAAAACATAAGTGCAGCTTTAATTATCTGCTGCTAAGATCCTGGCACCAGATACACACCTTTATAGGTTTTATGGAGTCCATGGAGTCTGTGCCTCTGGAGCTGTTTTGTAGACACATAAAGGACCTACACAATATTAGGCAGTTTGTAATGATATTGCAGTTGCTCTATGTATAAAACCTAATATTTCATCCATTACAAAATAATTGGATGCAGTTAATATTATTATTTATTGATAATCACACAGCAGGTGTTTGTGCTGTGATGAAGATGTTGTCATCTATTTTTTAACTGTGGACATTTGAAAGCATAGGAAGAGTTTTCATTAAGAATTTTCTTTATGGGAACCTTTTTTAAGATTTATTAGACTTTCACATTTTATTTGTTTCCTCAGAGAAAAATATTGGAGCTGCAAGTTTTTCTCCCTGTCATGAAATGGACACTTTGGCTATTAAAAGAGTTAATGAAACTGCTGGATGACTAGGCCTTAGGACAGCATGCTTGCACAAGGTACTGGCTTAGTCTTTTATTGCTGCATTAATCGAGTTTAACCAAATGAAATCTGTGTCTTCATTGAATTGTTTCACTTAATTTGTAATCGCTGTACTACATGCTAATTAATAATAAGTTTAACTAATTAGCCATTAACTAGTTTAGTAAACACAACATAAACACATGCAGTTTAATTTCATGTTGAGATAATGTTTGCAAATGGACAAAGAAAACCTTGCATTTGTGCATTTATGGTTTGGGGATTTAAATGTCTATACTACTTAGAACATTTTAATTATTCATTAATTGATTGAACTGGTTTAAAAACATAAAAAACATAAACCAGGAAGCTACAAAACGGCTGAGCGATGGTAGCAACATTAGCTTCTGTTGTTCAGTTAAGCGCTTTGTGTGTAAATCTGTGCAGCCATGAGCTTTAAATGCATCACGGCAGTTGGAGGAGACCCACCACCTCTTAGGAGGTTCCAACGGCTGCAGGGCACTGCTCCAGCGGCGGGTCCTAGTTCAACAAGTTGTACCACCCTGGTGGGACCTGAGCAGGCTCTGGTCCTGGAGCAAGAAGTACGCACCCTCCTGAGGCAAGGGGCCATCAAATTGGTTTCCCCCTCAGTCAGAGAGTCGGGTTAATACGCCAGTGCTCCATTGTTCCGAAGAAGGACGGCGGTTTGAGGCCGATCCTAGATCTGCGCTTCTTGAACCAATCACTCATGAGGCTCTGGTTCAGGATGCTTACCCTCAAGAGGGCATGTCACAGATTAAGTCTGAGGACTTGTTTGTCACGATAGATCTAAGAAATGCCGATTTTCACATGGCCATCCTTCTTGCTCACAGGAGGTTCCTGAGGTTTGTTTTCGAGGTCCTCCAATTCAATTCAATTCATTTTTATTTGTATAGCGCTTTTAACAATGAACATTGTCTCAAAGCAGCTATACACAGATAATGTGGTGATCAAAAGTCCTTCTCTTTGGCCTAGCACTCTCGCCCCCCACCTTTACAATGTGCATGAATGTGGCTCTAGCCCCGCTATGGCTTCAGGGCATCTGCATTCTGAACTATATCAACAACTGGTTGGTATTAGCTTGATCAGAGCTTCAGGGGGTCTGGCATCGAGATGTTGTTCTTGCCTGCATGAAGGAGCTGGGGTTTAGACTGAACACAGGGAAGAGTGTGCTTTCTCCGTTGCAGGGAACCACCTTCTTGGGCATGGTATGGGACTTGACCTTGCTGCAGACAGTATTGTCTCCCGCCCTGATCACAGCCATTCTTACAGCATCCGAGAGAGTGCGACACGGCCTACCACTCACTTTGGGGCAGTTCCAGAGGCTGCTGGGTCTCATGGCGGTGGCATCCAACGTGATTCCGCTTGGCCTCCTCCATATGAGGCCCCTCCAGTGGTGGCTCAGAGACGGAGGGTTCTCCAGAGGGGGCAGCCTTCTCCGTACTATCAAGGTTTCGAGGCTAGCTTTTCGAACCTTGAATATATGGATTGAACCCACGTTTCTGTCTCAAGGCCCCATTCTGGGAGTGCCTTGTCATTGCGTAACGCTAACGACAGATGCATCCCTCACGGGGTGGGGAGCGGTCATGAGTCGCCACTCCGCCCAAGGTCGGTGGGACGAGCTACATCGTTCATGGCATATAAACTGCCTTGTGACACGTTTCCTGTGCAGGATTTAGAGGCTGAGGCCCGGGATACGATCCAGAGTGCCTGTGTGAGACTTAGATGTCGTGTTGGTGGCTCTATCTGGCCCTTAGGTACCTGTCGGTTAAGACCTTCCTTTTATCCTCCCTTAAAAGGACAGACCCTGTCTGTAGCCCCATCTCTCCTGGAGTTTAACCCTGGCATGGCCAGTGCTTTTCTCTCGTGTTACAGGCATTCTGCCCTCCTCCCTTCCTAGCTCCAGACCAGGAGTGGCAAAATCAACTGTGTCCAGTGCAAGCACTGGATACATACCTCCACAGGACTATTCCATAGAGGAAGTCAGAGCAGCTGTTTGTCTCCTATGGCCCTCATAGGAAAGGTTTTCCAGCCAATAATCAGACTTTCAGCAGATGGATAGTGGATGCTATTTCCTTTGGTCTTCCCACTCCTTTCGGAGTCAAGGCTCATTGGACCTGGAGTATGGTGGCCTCTGTGGCCTGGTCTGTGGGGGTGCCCCTGCTGGACATATGTAACGAGTTGCGAGTTGGTCCACCCCTTTGACCTTCGTCAGGTTCTACGATTTCAACAACAGAGCCACTCCCGGCTCCTCGGTTCTGCACGCTGGTGGTGCCCAGACACACTAGGCAGGGATTAGTCAGTATGGTTTGATGGTATGCTCGTTGACAAAGCGTTTTGATGCAGCTTGAGTTCCTGAAAGGGAACGTTTCTAGGTTACGTATGTAACCCTATTTCCCTGAGGGAACGATATGCTGCATCTTAAGCCACACTCCCTACATCCCTGAAAGCACTTACCTTCTCATTCCTCAGAAGCTAATGTCGCTACAATCGCTCAGTCATTTTGTAGCTTCCTGGTTTACAAGCCGTCGCCCGCCGATGAGGTCACGACTTGCAGATTGCCCGGATTTTACACGTGATTCAGAGAGTGGACAACGCGGGGCATTCACAAAACATTTTGACGCAGTGTCTCGTTCCCTCAGGGAACTAGGGTTACATACGTAACCTAGAGACGTTTTCACATGGGTGACCTCCAAAGTTCCCACAGAAACAACATTGCACATTCATCAATCAATTGTGGATCTTGGAGTTGTGGACTATCCACTGCACCAAAATGCCACCTTTTTCATACCTTAACATGTTTGAAGAAGTGCAGTTTGTGCTGTCAATATGTTTAAAACACTGGTTTCAAGCACAATGACAAGCCAACAATATTTGGTAATTTCTGTGGTCAATATGGTACACATGTGGATACCAAAAGTGTTCATTACAAAATACTGATATTGTGTTCATTTAACTATTTCTGTGTTAATTTGTATACATGTTTTGGATCATTATTCAATTCAATTGAATACATTTTTATTTGTATAGCGCTTTTAACAATGAATATTGTCTAAAATCAGCTTTATACAGATAATGTGGTGATAAAGAATGAACAAGATGTTTGTTATGTGTAAGTTTGACCCTTATGAGCAAGCTGGTGGCGAGGAAAAAAGATAATTCAACATTATCTTGTTGAATGAAACTTTTTTTAGACAGGATTTAACCCCTTGTCAGTGGCAATCTGTTTTGGGCTAAAATATCCTGGTAATGAGAGGGGCTTATGATTCTATCAATCTTTAAAGGAGCCTGGACTACTAGCAGCCAAATAGCCTTTGACAGCCTCAAATTACTTATTCAGGGTGGCTTATACATCCTTAGATTTATGAAATACCAGGCCATTTCCCTGGAGAACATGATTACCTTTTGATTTAATTGGTGCATTCATCCACCCATGAATGACTGTTCTTGATGCTGCTAGAAGTAAAAAGTCACCCTAATACCACAATCCATACAGATAAAGTGATTTGAATTTTATAAAGGGACATAGCTGATATGGTAGCATAAGTACATACATTAGCATTCTTGAAGCTGGTCACTGTGTCAAACTGATTTATATTTTTATATGTTTTATATTTTGTGTCTGAAGTCCAGTGCTTTGCATGTACAAGATTAATCATAGCTTTATATTAAATATAAGAGCATAATATTAAAATTTATAATTCATAGAAAAAGTATTTAGAAACTGACTTCAAAGCCATTGCATCCTTTTTCCTGAACACCAAACATACCCCAACATCTTTTAGAATGCCTTAGTAAATGCAAAAAGTGATCTCTTTTTTTCTCATGTATTATATTACAGGCCAGGCTGTCACTGCTGGGGGATTAGTGCAATTGACCACTCTGGGCCCCTTATTTAGAGAGGTTCTTGAACTAGAAAATGCATTTTCAGAATAGTCCTTTGCCAAAGCACTTCTTTGGTGCACATAGTTAGATAGACTCAAAAAAATAAATCCACATCTACAACCAGGGCTATACGTTTGTGCAGTGTTGTGCTAGTTACTAAGAAATAGTAACTAGTTACAGTTACTAGTTACTTCATTCAAAATATAACTGAATATATCACAAGGATTTCTGAAATAAAAAACAAAAAACAAGCTGAATAATATATTCAGAATCAAAAACTAAAGTGGCTTCTGCATAATAAAAGCTGTTGTATTGAACCCTTAAAAATGTTTCTTTCACAGCTTAAGTATAAAAACTATCAACAATGTACAACATAACATCGGGTTAGCTTCTAGCTTCGTCGAGGCATGTAGTTTCTGGAGGATCTTCGACAGATTGGAGTTACATTTGACTAAAATGTTTTTGTCTTTATGCTCAACTAAAGTGAAATAATGAGCATATTTCCACTTTGAGAAACTCGTCTTGCTCTTGCCTCGACTTGCCATTACTGCCGCACAGACCTGAATAAACGGAGACACGCCCACAGTGCGTCTTCTTCGTGTTTACAGTGGTTCATCCACCAATCCTACAATGCATCGCTGCTGTTAACAGGTTAGACTGTAGGCTACACTTCAGCCAAAATTAATTAATTTAAAAAAGTAACGGACAACGCACCATACGGTAATAGTAACGGAGTTACTTTATTTAAAAAGTAATGCGTTACGGTATTAGTTACTGTCAAAAGTAACTGCATTACAGTAACGCTTTTTATATTACTAGTAACGCGTTACTGCCCAACACTGCGTTTGTGATACTACTCACATCACTAAACCAGTAACTTTACTCATTTTTTAAAGGCATTGCAAATTATAAACAGCAGAGTGAACAGTAACAGTAAGTGTTTACTCTCACTTCACTATATTTAATATGTAAAATCTTTCTTTTTACTCCACAATGATTCAGAAACACATGCCACTCTTTGCTAATTGAGTGAATACATCAATTGTGTTAAATGATTTGAAAACTAGCATGAATTGAACAAATGTCATGAGACCACAATCATAAGGGTTTCCTCACTGTGTGCCTCTTACAAAAGAAAAATCTATTTTTGAAAACGTATGATGTGCAGGAGTATGGAACACTGAATATCGTTTAAAACAATATTCTAAGAAATCTCAACTTTTTTTTCTACAAGTACTTTTCTATTTTTACTGAAGTACAGAAAGATTGTATTTCTCAATAAACTGTTAACAGAATTTTTCAACTATAAACCTTCAAACCACTTTAAAATAGTACCATAACACCTCCAATAACACTGTTCACTACAATTACAGATTATACTACACCCTAAGCATATGAATTGATGGATTATGAGGCATGATGCCCTATTACAGATCACTTACCCTGTGCCCTGGAATCATTATCCTCAACATGTCTCATTGCAATGAATCACAGATGTGCTGCTCTGTTGACTGAAGAGGTGCCATAATTTCGAGTGGAAAACAATTAACCTGTGTCCCAACCTTTCATTAATGTTCAAGTCATCACTCCTTTACCTAAATTTGTTGCTTTGTTTTACTAATTCCTTCCTCTGTATGTGACACTAATCTCTTTGTCGCATGCATATCCTGGTCACGACCTGTGAGGTCAAACAAAATGGCCTCTCTCACCACCATTCTGTGTCATGAGTGCAAAAATCTATTTACAAATTTGATCCAAAGGAACAGGAAGAGTATTTTCCTGCCAGTGTTAAGGTGCACTCAGGACGTAATAAACAATAATAAGTGCACAGCATATCAGACGTCAGAATAGGGGGAAAAGAAAAAAGTAATATCAGTGACCTAGACTACGTTTTTTGTTTTTTTTATGCCAGATGGACTAGTTTGGGCATTTCAGAAACTGCTGATCTCCTGAGATTTTTCAGACAAATCTTTGCCAATTTTCAAACATAGAATCCAGTGAGCGGACGTTCTTTGGATTTGTTAATGAGCTGAGAGGTCAAAGGAGAATGTCCAGACTGGTTTGACTTGGCTTACAGGAAGGTTATAATAATTTACAAAAGGATTTCTGAACACATAATAGAACAAACTTACAGTTGAATAAGCTATAACAGCAGAAAACCACTTTGGGTTCCACTCTGGTCAGCCAGACTCTGAACAGTTAAAAAATTTCCTGGTCAAACTTTTAATTCAGTGCACTTTATAATATCAAATGTTTATTTTCAGTATAAATACATTTTAGATTACAATTAAGCACAATACATAAAAGTTACAACATCCAAAAAACCTTTAGAAGTAGAAACAAACGCCCGTTTTTTTTTCATATAAAAGTATTTTAATCTCAGCTTCAAGAAATACCTTGTAGTCACCCACTAAACACAGCATAGTCTGTCCGATTTCTGTCCAAAACCAGCAAATCAGCCTTTACTGACTTTACTCTGCCCTTTATGTGGCGTAGTGAAAAGACATAAACTCATGCGGTCTCAAAAAAGAGAGGGAGAGAAAAATGTGTGTTTTAAAGAGACTTCAGTCTGACTGGCCAGTGCTCACACAGTATTCACCAAGAATATGGCAATACTGGTGATTTAAAGGATCTTTAAATGAAAGGGGATTTTTCTTTCCATGGCATTAAACCTTCAAGCTACATTTGTGCTATTTCTGTGCTTCAGGCCCGTGGCTGAAGCTTGTGTCTCATGGCAGGTTTGGCTTGAGCTCAAGTATGCTGATAGGGAAAAAATCAGAGCTGGCAGACTGTAACCCTGCTGCTTGATGACTAGAAATGCCATGCCGTGTCATTTTCATTAAGGCCATGGCAGGTCACAGAAGAACACACACAAGAGTTTGCAATTTGTCAAATTGAGAGATGAGACTGTAGTCTACACTTGGATTGAGGTCATGATCTGTTTATCAAGACATTGTGTGGGTCAAACACAATGTCTTGTATGTTCCACTGACCAAGGCATGATTTTCTTTTACATTAAATTACAGTAATTAATTGTAATATATATTAAAAAACAAAAAAACGTTCTTCTTTTTATCAGGTTTAAGTACATTTAAGAGATAAAGGTCACACTGGACTAAGTCAGGAATAAAAAAAAGAAATTATATTAGAATATGACCCAACCAACCATGCCCAAGTTGATATAATACTGCCCAATGTAAAACAAATTATAATTCCTTTAACAAAACTTCCCAGTGGGTTATCACAAAGATTTGTCAGTGGTTAAATCTTTTTATTTTAATTTCTAAGTAAATGACACATAATGACCATTTATTGTTTATGTTAAAGAAAATCCATGAAACATAGTAATGTAAAACCTATTGTTTATGTTAGAGTCTGAAGTACTGTCAGAGCAGCCGTTACAGGAATTAAGCATACTTTCAAATTTAACAATGCTGTTGGGTTAAAAAAAGAAAAAACCCAGATAAAAACATTTTTATTATTGCCTTTTATTATAAGCATAATCTGTGTATTATGAATACATTCCTGATCAGTAAAGAGGTGAAGCCAAGAATGGTAAAAATATTAAGTTTTAAATGGTTTTAACAACAAATAATTGGAAATTCAGCAAGGAAAGACCATAGAAAGCATTTCCCTGTTTTTAGCTTTTCTAACAATTTTATAACAGCAAATTGCTGGGTCTAAGGACAGAGGGGCCGCAGCACTATAGCATCCAGTCCAAGAGGAGCTGGGTGAGAAAAGGAGAAACCAGAGGGGACGATGTGAGGTCTTTTGGGTCGCAAAGAGGTCCACTTCACTTGTGCTCTGTAAAACTTCCTTCATATCTGCTCCAACATATCCAGGTGTAGCCGCCACTCCACGTGCCTCGGCCTTTTCTATGAAAAGGCGTCTGCGCCCTGGGATGTATACTGCCCTCAGTGTAAGCAGCTTCTCTTGAGCCCAAAGGAGGATCTGTCATGTCAGCTTGTAAAAGAGACGAGAGCGCAGAACACCCTGGTGGTTGATGTAAGAAACCACAGATGTGTTGTTCGGATCAGCACATGATGGCTTTTAGGTCCGAGAGGAAATGCTTAAATGCTAGAAACATGGCCAGCATTTCCAGGCAGTTAATTTACCACAAGAAATGGGACCCTTTCATAGACCTTGGGTGGGGCAGCCAATCATGACCACCCCCAAAACGTGAGGGAGGCATCTGTCGTTAATGTTACATAATGACAAGGAGCCCCCAACACAGGGCCCTGTTACAGTAACCCGGGTTCCCTCCACATGTCTAAGGCTTGTAAGGCTCACCATGTGACCTTGATTTTGTTGAGTGGGTTGCCCTTCCGGGAGAACCCTCTGGTCCTGAGCAACCACTGAAAGGGTTGCATGTATAGAGGCCAAGTGCCACCACATTGGATGCAGTATCCAGTATGCAGTATGCAATACCAGCAGTATTTGGAACTGCTTTACAGTGAGTGACTAGCGTTCTCTCACTCTCTTGATGACCATAAGGACTTGATTGAGCAGGAGACAACTGCACCTGCATAGTGGTCGAATCCCACATCACACTTGGATAGGTGTTACTCTGTCCTGGAGAACACTTTTCTTGGTGTTTAGTCTTAAACCCAATTCCTTCATATGGGCGAGAACGACATCTCAATGCCTGGTCACCAAGCACTTTGATTGAGCTTATATCAACCAATCATTGTTATATTTCAGTATGCGGATGCCCTGGAGTCTCAGAGGAGCCACAGCCACTTCCTCACACTTTGTGGAGGTACAGGGTAAGAGTGTAAGGATTCAATATTCAATATAGGTGTCAATCGTTCTTGGTAGAACCCGGACTTTCTGTCAGGGTTAGAGACTACCTCGATGGCCTGCTTGCTTAAGAGAGTTTTTACTTATTGTTTCATAACCAGAGCCTGCTCAGGCCCCACCAGAGCGGGGCACACCCGGTTGAATCGAGGCCCACAAGACCCAATCTGATTTTTATAGCCTCTTTCTACAGTAGACAGGACCCCTGGAGACACGTTTCACAGGAGTTTCCAGCCTGCCAGGTAGTCTCTTAAGAGAATCAGTCTTTCGAGACTGATCTCTGGCATGCCTAGAGCAGATTAAGTGGCACCGCAAACTGTTCTAGGGGCCTATGAGGAGGCGGCAAGCGCCCCCAAGTCTGCTACGTTTTTCAGGTGGAAAATGAGGGAGTTCATTGCGCCCTGAAACACCGGAGGTGGCAGGGTTAACAGGTGAATATCCTGAGGGCACTGAAGAGAGGCGGGGGCCGGGTGCTGAGGCCCATTGCCACTGACTGTCTTTAAGACCTGGAAAAAAGGGCAGGCCCCGGCACGGAGGCAGTGACCTAGGTTGCTAAATCATCTAATTTATTTAGTGTGATAACAGCCTAAAAGACCCTTTGCCTTTAATTTGCTTTTCCAATTTATTTAATACAAATTTTTTCCTCTTTTTACCAACCCACCAACACTTACCTGCAGACACAAACGAAGAAAAACAGACACACACGAAGCATTTCATGAACAAACGGAAGCTAGTGCCACCTCCAAGGCATTTGCTTTTACAGCTTCCTGGTCGTGTTGTCACCCTACTGGTGACGTCTTGCTTTTCCGTTGGACTGATTACACACGTGGTTCAGAGTGTAGTCACACAGAGGCATTCCCAAAGCGTTGTTGACGCAGCTCTAGTCCTGAAAGGAAACTAATTATCGCATCAGTAATTTGTTGTTAAGACAATTGTAAGCAAGTTGCCATTTAGGCCTTGACTCATGTTTTGATAATTGTTATAGAAATTAAGAGAATCTTTTATGTTTGTTTGCTTAAATAACTGAACTTACTAACTTTTTTAAAGCTTTATATCATTTTGTTTGTCTGCTGGCAGTTTAAAGAATATGAGTGCAATGCAGTTTCTTATATAATACAATACAGAATAAGTTATAGTTATATAATCTAGATAAGGGCACTAGCTAATCTTTGGCATGTGGTTTGGCAGTGCTCCAGGCTACACTCTGTACTATTCTGCCTTGTTCTTGGTACCAGTTGTTTTTTTCTGTAAAATGACAGCTGAGACCTTCACTGTGGGGGATTCAGCATACTTTTCCTTTCAGTTTCTGTCCTTTTGCTTAAGAATTTAAAATTTTTGCTAGTGACGTTCTAGTAACCTTTCTAGCTCTAGCCTTCTTTCTTTTTTTTTTCTTTTCCTCTGTATGCTTTGAAGTTTTTAAATGTGCCATTGAGGACTTCAGAGCTCAATTTTAACTGTCTGAACATAGGCTTCTTTCCAATCTCTCTCTCTCTCTCTCTCTCTCTATCTTTCTCAGGCTAGTGCTGGAAAAGTTGATCTATGTATTGCAGCTGACATGCACCTGCTCTCTTCAGTGCTCTCTGTGAGTGAGTGATTAAGTAAGTGTGTGTGTGTGTGTGTGTGTGTGTGTGTGTGTGTGTGTGTGTGTGTGTGTGTGTGTGTGTGTGTGTGTGTGTGTGTGTGTGTGTGTTTGTGTATGTGCATGTGCATGTGCATGTGCATGTGTGTGCATGTGTGTATGGCCTCTCTACTGGTTCACTGAAAGTCTTCCACCTGTTACAGCTTGCCAGCACCAGTTACTGACGCCACTTCTCTTTTTTCCTCCTTCTCTACTTCTCTTCTTCTGTACATGTTTGTCCTTATGTCAACAAATGATGTAAATTCATAACGGCTGCTGTTCTGGTCAATTGGCTGTGAGATAAAACCATTTGCCATTTGTAAGTCTTGTTTTTAGTCCTAACACAATTAGTTTTTGCCGGAGATGCAAGTATTGGCTGGTTAGAGAATGATTTATTATTTCGTAAAAGGCTATACAGAATTCAAATGCAACATTTTGTGGGAATAAAAAAGATAAAATTGTGATTGTAATCTGTCATGGGTGATTGTGCTGAAATTATGATTATAGTCTTTTATACCACAGAACTGTTTAATTAATGTTTTTCTCTTTATATATATATATATATATATATATATATATATATATATCTTTATATATATATATATATATATATATATATATATATATATATATATATATATATATATATATATATATATTGGAAAACTGCATTGTAAAATTGTGAAATAGAGAAAGGTGAAGAAAGAAGTGGGAATTAGTTTCCATGGTTACAGTGACTCTGGACAGAGAAAAACTTTGTACAGGTTATGGACATCCATCTGTACCATTACGTACCATTGAACAGGCAATGATGCATTCTAAATGAAGGTACGAAGTTGTATTTACTAATGATGTGTTGTAAATCATTATGCATTTTGCATCTGATCAGCCAGCACGACACATCTGTAAAGCATTATAAGATACAAATCGAAGGCAAGGGTTTGAGGCAGTTAGCAGTTGTAGTTTAGTTATGTTGTTCAAATGAATAAAAAAAAATGTACATGAATGGACGACAGATTTTTTTCATTAGAAGTACACTAATATGAAGGGTTGTTTGCACATAAAGTGATTTAACACTTACTTCATCATTGTTTTTTTTTTCTCAATATAATAATATTACTTTACACCACAAAATATTCACACTCATGTCTTTTCTAATCCACTGGGTTGGCTCCCTGTCTGACGTGTGCTGCTGTTTGTTGTGGCCATTTATTGGACCCAATGAGTCACTCTTTCCCTTTCCTCAAGCCACATCCTTTACCATGGAAACTATCATCCATCTGTGCTTGAACCAGCTGGGTGACTCAGAGCAGGTCATATGACATGGTGATTTGAAGCTACTTAGAACATTATGCACAACCAACATTGACCAGACATCTAATCATTTGCTGCCCACTGTGACCTTTAGTGACATTTCAAACACTCCTGAATAATATTTCAGCACCTCTTAGTTTGATTGTTTACACTAAATGGCTTAGACACTCATGCATATGCAGATAGAATCGACCGTTTTTTTGTTTTTTTTTCCAGCATGTTACTTAGTGACTTGTTTGTGTTCTGCAGGTTGGATCACCTTTACTGCAATGTCTAATGTGCAGCCCATCATAAGAACTGATATAATTCAGTTTAAAGAAACAAATAAAATTGTATAGCAGACAAACAAGTTTGTGCTTAAATAAAAAGGCAGTTACCTGCATATGAAGAGGTAAAAGCAGAAAACTTATTGTAGAAGAATCTATCAGATGTTCTAATGTTTTGCTTTGTCTCGAAGAGGTCTGATTACACTTACTTCCTCTTCATCCTTTTCTTGAATCTTTGACCTTGGCTTATTTTCATGACTATCAGACTTTAATAAATACAGGTTTGTCTGTTCATTTGACATTGGCTGTGTCCTAAGATTCATTTGTGCTGATTCAGTGACTACCAAAGCCATCACATCATAACAGCCAAACAAAACTATTGCCACCATCCATCCGTCCATCCATCCATCCATCCATCCATCTGTCTTTCCATCTGTATGTCATCCATCCACCCATTCATTGATAATTAATCTTCTTTTTAAGCTTATCCAAAGACAATTTGTAAATATATTATGCATATTGACCACCATGCACCAGAAGGGCACTAGAACTTTCAAGGTGAAATACAGTAACATTAAGATAATAACTTGACCTCACCTGCCACCCTTTCCCATGAACACAAAGGCATATAAAATATAATTTATACGCTGTCCAGCACATATTTCCTGTAGCTTGTTAATTAGCTAGATTATATGACCAATGACAGGCAACAATTCAAATTAAAAAAACATAGCAATCAATCTATGGCTATTGTTAACTTCTTGAAAAGATGTGCTGACAAGAGTGCTTTGATAATAAGTAATAATGTAAGTTCATTAGCAAATGTAATGTAATATTTGAGATTTTCATCTATCAATCTATTTGTATATGAAAAGCAGTGGAGGATGAAGTACACAAACCATGTACCTGAGTTTAAGTAGATATACAGTAGTAAAATATTACTCCCATAAAAGTGTTCCTTTAAAAGATCAAAAGTATTTGCCTTTAAATGTATTTAAGTATCCAAATTACTATGATTTATTATGGCTATAATATCATATTATGATTTTTGTCACAAGACCCTTGCTTATTTAACTCAGTTTATGTGTATAGACTCAAATGTTACTTTTGACACACTAGTCTATTATTAGACTGATATTAATGAGTCAAACACTGTTCGATATCTATTAAAATTATTTAGATCCCAAAAACTTTTTGTCAACTACTTCAAACAGATAAGCAAAGTGAGAATCAGAAGTTTATTTTATCATTTTAAAATATTCTGCTTGCTGTTGAACCAAAACTGAACTGTATGTTCATGCATATTAGATACCACCAAGTGGCAATTCAAAACAGTGTGTGCTCTACCATAATTAGTGGCTTGCTGCATGCTTGAACAATTAAGTTTGTAATCCACTTTTAAAGAAAAAGGAACAACTGATTTTGTGAAATGTAGTTGAGTAAAGATATTTAACTTTGAAATGCTTGAGTTAGGTCGGTCACCTTAGCCATTGAGTAGGTCCGACACTAGTGATGTCGGAACGGAGGCTTATATGCTGAAAGCCCTAACGAGAGACACCTGTCTCTCGTTAATGCCGGGAGTGGCAGCACAAGGCAGCAAGGCAGCGTGATAGCTACCAAGGGGGAAGTGGCAGGTGGATCCCTGACATTACCCCCCCCCCCCTTCAGGAGCAGCACCTCACGCCCCAAAACCGCCCACATAAGGCAGGGCACTCCGCCTACCATCCAGGGGTACTTTGGACAGTGTTCTCACTCTCGAGGGGAACCTAGGCCTGTCATGATGGCTTTTGAGGGATCCTGGATTCCGCTGGCATCCACGGAGGGGATTAGAAGCATGACGGTACTTTCAGGGGGGCTTGAAAGTGTAATGTAGCCTCCAGGGGAGTCTTGAAGCACAACGTCACCTTTTGGGAGGCTTTGAGGCGCAGCGTTGCCATCGGAGGAATCTTGAAGTGCAACAGCGATGAGACCGCAACAGAGAGGTCTTTTCTATGTCATCGCCTGGAGAGGAACTTGGGGGCGTGACGTCGGCGTCAGAGGGACTTGGAGGCATGACGTCACCTTTAGAGAGGTTTTGGTCTACGGCGTCGCCCTCGGAGAGGCTTGGAGGCGAGATGTCGCCGTCAGAGGGACTTGGAGGCGAGGCGTCGCCGTTCGAGGGACTTGGAGGCAAGGCGTCGCCGTCAGAGGGATTGGAGGCGAGACATCACAGTGAGAGGGACTTGGAGGGGAGATGTCGCCATGAGAGGGACTTGGAGGTGGGACGTTGCTGTCAGAGGGACTTGGAGGCAATACGTCGCCGTCAGAGGGACTTGGAGGTAGGACGGCACATCCGGAGGGGTTTGGTGACGACGTTTTGTCTGTGAACTCTGGAACAGACTCCTCTTAAAATCAAGGGGGCTGTAGTGGAGATCCGCTGTAGTTACCCCAAACATCCCCAGGAATAGCCCGATGAAATCGGCCTATGAGCCAAAATCGCCTCCTTTAACGCTTCAAAGCTTACTGGCTCTAGAAAGAGCGTCTTCAGACAGGAGGGAAATGCAGAACGCGATTTTGGCTCGTTCTGTGGAGAATTGGGAAAAATTGATCCCCACATGCTTTCCGACGAATCCACCAAACTCGGTCGCCAGAGAAGCGATCCGGAAATTCCATTATGCTCTCAGAGGGGCGTGGCGCAGCCGCGCTTGTCTGAAGCGAGCATGATTTCGAGGTTCTTCTGGGTAAAATCCGAAGCAGAGTTTGGCTGCCGAACCATTGTGGCAGGGTGATTTCTTTTTCTGTACTGGTCTATCATGTTTATTATGAGAGTTTAGAACATGAACAGCTTTATGAACCGTGATGCGGTCCGGGTCCGTAATGCCTGTGTAATCGAATGAGGAAAGAGAGTACAATCCATGTGGAAAGTATAATCCTCAGAACAGGTACAATCCATGGAAGGAAGGTAATCCACGGAACGAAGGTAATCTACGGAACCAGCAGGGATTGCTGGCAGTCTTGAGTTAGGTTGGTCACCGTGGCCATTGAGTAGGTCCGACACTAGTCATGTGTTTATGCTGAAATCATTAATGCCGGGAGCGGCAAAACAGGGCAGCGTGACAACTACCAAGTGGGGCGTGGCAGGTGGATCCCTGACAGTGTGGTAGAGTGGCCAGACTGAAGCCACTTCTCAGTAAAAGGCACATGACAGCCTGCCTGGAGTTTGCCGAAAAGGCACTTCAGACCATGAGGAATAAAAATTTTACTCTGTGGCCTAAATGGCAAGCGTCATGTCTGTAGGAAACGAGGCACCACTTATCACCTGGCCAATACCATCCCTACAGTGAAACATGGTGGTGGCAGCATCTTGCTGTGGGGATGTTTTTTAGTGGCAGGAACTGTAGTTAGGATTGGGGGAAAGATGAATGCAGCAATGTACAGAGACTTTCTTGATGAAAGCCTGCTCCAGAGTGCTCTGGATCTCAGACTAAGGTGACTCTGTGAATTGTCCTTGAGTGGCCCAGGCAGAGCCCAGACTTGAATCCAATTAAACATATCTGGGAGAGATCTGAAAATGGCTGTGCATTGATGCTTCTTATCCAACCAATCTAGCTCCTAATGGAGCTTCAGAGGTTCTGCAAAGAAGAATGGTAGAAACTGCCCAAAAATATTTTAAAATGTATTATTAAAAAATATATATATTTTAAAGACTTGAGGCTGTAATTGGTGCCAAAGATGCTTCAACAAAGTATTAAGCATGGGTGAATACTTGTTGTATTGTTCATGTTTTGAGGAAAATAATGAATTTAATCCATTTTAGAATAAGGCTGAAACATTGAAATATGAAAAAAGTAATGTGAATACTTTCCGGATGCACTTCATTTATACATATATTGTTTTATTCTGTACAGTTGTTGATATCAAGCATTTTTAAACTGTTAAAGCTTGATTTTGAACTTTGCTGACACAGTAGGAAATAGTGGTGCATGCTGTTGATGTAATCTGTCTTAGACTACCTTATCTAGGTGTTCTTGCTTTACTGGAAAGATCTATTTTTCGTGGTGTGCGTGCTACATAGACTGCTCTCAATATCTCTATCTCATTATTATATCAGTATCTGTATGTTTCTAAATTGTCACAAGATTCCTATAAACGTTTGCCATCTATTCTTTACAGGATGCAAATTAGCCCACATTTGTATTTTCCCTTAATGTGATATCAGCTGTTGAAGTATCTTAAAATTTAAAACCATAAAATCTTCGCAACCCAAGGATTATACTTTTACCAGAACCATTTAATGAAAGAAAATTTCTTAATGCTACAAAACTGATTAGGAAGGTTATTTGATCCTTATCTATGTGAACATAGTGCAAATACCTTTTTATTACAGACATGTACAGAACCCGTGCATTATGCCATTAGGGACAGAACTCACAGGATCTGAATTTCCTGCTGTATTTTCTTCACCTGGTGTCTGGTGTCACCTTCAACATTGTCTTTGTTGTGTAGACAGTGAAAGAAGTGAAACAAGAAGCAGATATAGCTGCATAACCAGTTAGAAAGTGAAAGATAAGCTACTTCATTGCACTGCAGCAGCTGAAATCAAAGTATACCCCACTGTCTCATAAAAAATATTACTGTACCTATACAAATTTAGAATTTAGATTTAAATCTGTGTCTCTGTACCATGGCACATAGACACACAGAGAAACACAGAGCTTTAGAGGACCTTAAAAAGCTTTACAGAGGCAGGCCCTGATGAGCTCTCATTAGCTGCATCTCACTTAAGTACTGCCTTGGGTGAGAATGTTGGTTACTAAACAGGGCCACAACACAACAGTGGCATTAAATGCACTACAGGTTGGTATTAAAGCTGTCGTATACAGCTAAAATAAATAACATCCAATGGGAACACAGGTAAGTCATGGCCACATGGTTTAGCAAAACACTGGTGAGATAACACACAAATGGGGAGACAAACCAGACATAACATGTTGTATCAGCTGCCACTAGTACCTGGACAGGTGTATGGTGCAAAGATTTAAATGATAACCTCCTTCTATTTTAAATGAAAGAAGATTTTGTTAAAAGTTTTAAGAGCCATATTATTTTTCATTAGTGAATGTGGCTAAGAACAAGATACATTCAAATGAAAATAGCATTTAATTTACACTGCAAACAAGCAACCATATTTATTCTACACTTCCTGCTTTCAACAAAATTATTTTATTACCATTTAATAGTTAACCGCCCCATTAAGCTTGCTTTAAAAATAAACGTAATTATGTGCATTTCTTAATTCCACGGAAGTGCAATTAGCCAATCAGATTGAACTTCAAAACAAAAAAAGTGCATGAAATATATTTGAGTCTCAGGACCTAAGTATGACAAAGTCTTAATTAGTAAGAAATGTCAGTTGCGCAATAAGAAATTACAATTTGTGATCATAATGTTCCTGTGTTCATTGACCAGAAGATGATTATACCCTTCATGAAGACATGCAGGCATGTTGGCTATTAAAATCAGGAAGCATTTGTAACCTGATATTCATAAGGGTAATTTATAAAATCACAGTGGAAATGTGCAGCAACCCTGATGTTGAACACACAGCACATATTTTATTGACTCTTATGGCCTTTCCATCTCCGGTTAGATCATCTTTCAGACAGCACATTAATAGCTCCATTAAAACAAGCATTGCTAGAATGCATGCATAATTGCTCTTGAGTCGGCTTTCTTTTTATGTGATTATAGCCTACTTTGTAAATAATTAAGAGGAAAACAAATAAAGCTTTACACAGCTATAACAGGAAGGAGTGCTTTTGAAGATAAAGCAGGAAAAGTGATTGATCTTATGACAAAATCACATCTTGCATGTTTACTGAAAGAAATTCATTGACTATAACCTGACAGAAAGGTCATGATTTTGGGTATTCCTAGAGTTTCTCTAGGAATGATTGTCTACATCATCCAGCTTTTCCTTAATTAGCTTTTTTTAGGTAGTAAAGAGATGCAGAGTGGCTAAAGTCTGGTAAGCTGTCTGTTCGCACCAGCTATAATCTTAAAACCTATATTGTCTGAGGTTTTCATGAGAGGAATGCAGTTTGGTAAATTAAATTACTAAGTGCTCAAATGATTCCATTACACTGGACTTACAACCCTAAATCCAAAAAAATTGAGACATTGAGGAAAATGTAAATTAAAAACAGATGCAATGATTTGCAAATCTTATAAACCCATATTTTATTCTAAATAGAACATAGAAAACATATAAAATGTTTAAAAGGAGTAAATGTACCATTTTAAGGGAAAAATAGGGTCATTTTAAATTTGCTGGCCAAAAAAACCTTGGGATAGGGCCATGTTTGCCACTGTGTATTGTGCCATTCTTCTTTTTAAAACAGTCTGTATACCTCTGAGGAGTCCAGTTGTTGGAGTTCTGGGAGAGAAATCTTATTCTATTTGTGTCTGATATAGGATTCTAGCTGTTCAACAGCTGTTCCTGGGTCTTCTTTGTCATATTTTGATCTGAATGTTTTAAATCGGTAAAAGGTCTGGACTGCAAGCAAGCCAGTTCAGCACCCGATCTCTTTTACTACAAAGCCATGCTGTTGTAATAAATGCAGTACTGTATGTGGCTTCACAGTCTACTGCAGCTTCAAACACACCTCACATTATTAGGAAAATAACTGCCTTTTCACCCCTGTACCATAAAAGCAGTATCATAAAGCAGAGAGACAGATGCAGGGTTAAATTGGTTTTATAAAAGCCAGTGCAGTTTAGCAGACAAACTAAAGAGTAAAGCAATACTGGGATCCATATCCACCATGACCATAATTGTGATTTATTGATTCATGATTTTATATATATATATATATATATATATATATATATATATATATATATATATATATATATATATATATATATATACATATATAATTATTATTATTATTATTTTTATTTTATTTTTTTATTAATTAATTTATTTTTGTCAGCTCCTTTAACTTCAGCCATTATTGCAGGTGCTGTTGCAGTGACCCACTTCGGTAACATTCACATTTCTTATGCAAAGAATAAGGTCATTTCTGGTCTTGGACAAATATTTGACAACCTCTGACCCCATTTAGTCTGTATGTTTGTAGTGGGCCCCTGACATCAACTGATGTCCCTGACTTGACCAATGTCTGATAGGTACTCAGTGTAGAAGAAGGGCCTTGCAGGATAAGAGCAAGAGGTGAAGGAGGGGGCAAACGTAGACAGATTGTCTTTTCTCACACAGAGCGAGACATACACACCCTGCCCTGTCTGATTTAGCTACCTTTAGACTTTTCCAGTCTGTCACTCTTTAAACTTAGCTTAGAGATAGTAGACTAGTCAAACTAAGCCCTTAGCAGTCAAGTAAAAAAGAAAATGAAATTAAAAGTAAATTCTACTGCACTTTGATGTTCAGTTATGATATAAATTGGTGTCTAACTAAGATCTTTACATGGTGTTATCTTTATTGCTGCCTTTGATGTGTTTTAGTAAATGTGTGTCATATACTTGTTTCAACAGGGTGAAAGTTTGGGATCCTAGCCAAGCATTTAATGAGATTTCCAGATTTGAAAAATTAAGAAGCAACACTTCCAACACACTGATAGAATGAAATATCAAGTCACCTCTGCATTTTTTATTTAAAAGACATGCCAAGTGTTTTTGTAGCAGGTTAATAGTTTATTTTTCACAAAAGCAAAAGGTTTTTCCTATTAACAGAAAGTACTAAGATTTAATAAGCAGTACAAGAATAGAAAATCCCTAAAACCAGATATACTGTGTCCTGGAATCAAACTGTTAATATATTAATTTAGACTTTAGTTCATTCTTACCTGTGTGTTAAGTAATACAAACTCAAACATGTTTTGCTCCTTTTTATGTATACATTTCAATAATCTAGTGTAGCTGTTTAAATAAATAAAACTAATTGTACAGTTGTGGTGAAGTGTAACATCACCCTTACATCCTTTGTCCCTGCTCAACTGGTCCCACTATCTCTCATGCAAGGATACAAGCATGCATGCATCAAGACTCTTCTGTATCCTGGTGGAATAAAGGGCTGAGTAAATATCTGTCTCCAAATGATGACTAAACTTAAACATTATGTTTTCTTGTATGTACTATGCAACCTTGCCAACAGAGTTTTAACCTGATAGTACTATTACTCCTGCTGTAGCTAATTGAGACAAGAACAAACAAATTCAGTAACAGAACAACCACTCCAACCAGAAACAGAAGACTAAATAGGGAATCCAGGGTTGTGATGTCCAAGTTTCAGGCTTTATTTTTGCAGAAAACAAAGTCAAACCATTTCATGAAAGTGTTCAAAGTTACAGCACAAAAATAAAAAAGCTATTTATACTCTTTTTACAGCATACTGTAGATAACAACCCTTATTCTTATTTGTCAATGGTTATCTCATACCCAATTTTTTATTTGACAACAAGTATGTCATCCGCCACCATTATTCCCTAAAGGTATGGTACTTTCTTCTTTTAATTACTTAATTGTGGCAGATGACCATTATTTTTTTTATATAAACAGGCCTGTACCGGTCAGAAATGAAACCCATTGTGTTTTTGTAGCAGAACTCCCTATAAGGCTGGCAACAGAACTACTGACCATGAATGAGACTTACGCTTTCACCCGCTCGCACACATTAGGCCTTACTTTTGAATATACTGAGTGGACTTTTCTTCAGTTATACTGAGTGGTACAAATATCAAAATGTAATACAAAAAGAAATAACACTGTGAATGTGAAATGTGATACAATAATTAATAACATAAAATAAATCTAAATGATTGACAAAAGAAATAACTAATAATAATGTGACGTGTTACTATGATAATAGTCCCTGGCCTAGTGAACTAATAAGAGTATCTGTGTTTATTGATAGACATTTTATATTACTTCTGTATGTCACTTTGGATAAGGGTATAATCCCTGATTCCCAGTTTCATTGCAAAATCAATTGCTCTTGTGAGAACTGTATCAGCTGTTTCTAAACATAGCCCAGTCGAGTTGTTTCTACGAACAAAGAGTAGATAACAAAAAAGTAGGTTATTTCACAAATGGGTTTTAGGTAGGTGTATTGTTGTTAAAAATTACCTTGCAACAAAGAATATTTATTCAGAATGATTTATTGCCTCTGTTAATTGTTTATTCTAATTAGGTCTGTTTTAGTAACAACAAATTTTCTTTAATTTTTATGTTCATTTCAGTATGTAAATAAATGCTACCAATTCTAAAGGTGCCTTCAGGCAACTGATGGCTGGAAATTGTTTTGTTAAATGAATACAATTTGTGTAGACATAATAATTGTGTATTGCTAAAAAAACCACACCATTTTATTAAGAGTGGTTGAACTAAGAACTAATTTTCAGCTGCTGATTAAAAAGTCAACATTATTTTTAAAGAACAACAGCAGGGAGTAGAGATTATTTTGGTTTGGATGAAATACTACTTGTTTTAATTTACACTCCCAAAATCACTCACCTTTTTTGATGATGAAGTGGTGTGGCACTTCATGTATTAAGACTTTTATGTGTGTGTTTTATGTTATGTTTTGATGCACATACTGAACATCATTACAACACACGTAGTACTGTTTGCCTTTAGTCTTTTGCAACTGTATAATTTGGGGATTTATAATATTATCTGGTGCCACCCAGAAGAGATTGGGCTCTCTTTTTGGTCTAGTTCCTCTCAAGTTTTTTTCTATATGTAATCTCAGGCACCGAAATATAACCTAGGAATTCTATAAAGATGAGGCACCAATGATATTTTACTAAATTTTAACGAAATTCTAAAAGCATGCAATATATTTTCAGGATGTATGCACTCAAAATGAGGACTTATCATACAATCGCTACAATTGCATTATGTTGCACTTGAGTAAAGTAGTTGAGACAAAATAATTCTTTACATTTTACACTTCCTTTACAGTTTATACAATTCTATGTGCTTTAATATACTTAAATACTTGCAATAAGACTCATTGAAATAATTTAAAAAACCCTCCAGAATGGAATAGTTATCAAGTCCTGAATTCCTCTGTGTCCAAATTCTCAAAGGCTATTATTCTTCTCAGAAAGAGGTCCTGAGATTTGAGATTGCTGAAGAGCACAGAGATGGCCATATGGGCCTGGTTAAGGTGGCACTTCAAGGGGAGATACCAAATGGGATGGGTGAGGGACAGATGGCCCAATCCTTAGCTGAGAGCAGTAATCCTGAATGGCATTCACACTCTCTGTAGAAGCCATTGTCACGATCAGTAAGGCATAAATGCAATGAGTCCAGCCAGCTCTTGTGGATTTGCATAGTTGCTATCAAAAACTTCTGTATAATACAAATAAAAAAAACATAAAAGCGTTCTTTATTTGGTCCTGTTTAAATTTACAGAACTTGTAAAAAGAGTGAATTTGTACTTTTTTTCTTTTTTTGTGCTGAAGAATTTCAAGATTTGAACAATAAATCATGTTATGGTTCTAAGGCTAAAATCTTTAGCACTATGGCTCTCTGCCAAGGTAGTGGCCCTGTTCAGTGTGTTCCATCTCAAGGTAAATGTTGGTTATCCATTTCTTAGTCTGAGCAGATGCACAGCCTTAAGCTCTATCAATGAATGACCTTGTTTTAAATCTCCTTTAAGCTCTCTGGGCTTTTCAGTAAGGACTGAATATGTAAACATCAAACAAACAAACAAACAAACAAATAAATAAATTAATATATATTTTTTCCATTAAGAGTTGAAAAGGGCAGTTTGTTTTCTGATGTGTTTAATTAGGCCATTTGCCTGGCACAGGCCATGGCAGTATGTCGAACTCATCATATATACCACCGAGTTGTTATTACAATACCAGATGGTGTTCAAATAGTTAACATATTGTGTATTAGTAGCATAATTTCACACTTAATGCTTGTGGAAACTGGAGCTTAGAGTTATTCCTCTGGTTTATTAAAAATGACACAATTGAATTTTGCTGCTTCTTCCCAAGAAACTTTTGCACTGTTATGATAACTCTGCAAAAATTTACTCCAGCTGCAATGTGAAATATAACCACAAGTTTAACACACTAATGGTACATTACCTGCATTACCCTGCTCAAGAACTTATCACCAGTTTCATTCCTGGGTCATTGTGGCAAAGAACAAACAGCTTCAAAACAAACAGAACATGAGGTAAACAGATCATCATTAGATGTCATTATTCCTGTTTCATCTGTTGTTATTCCTAAAAAGAATTGCTTGCCGTCAAGAGTGCTTTAGTTTCTGTAGAAATTTGTTGTTTGACATGGTTAATGAAGGTCATAATTGGAGCAAATGCCCTTGTTAGGTCATTTTATCTTTTTATGATATAACAAAACTAGGGATCAAAACAAAGAAGGTAAACAGGTTAATATCAGACTGTTCTTAATAGATTTCAAAACAAGGCATGTTGCAATTACCAGGGAGTTATGACAAGCATTTTGGCAATTACCAGAAAAGCCATGTGTTTCCATGACACCATATGTAGAATGTCAAAAAAATATAATTAATTCAGTTAATGAGATGATTTTACAAGAATTCTTCTATGTATGCAAGCAATATTGTGATTAAAATGTGGTTTAAGCAACCCTCTACTTGTTTAGGACTTATTTGACTGGTGATGATGGAATAATGACTTTTCTGTGCATACAAGGTGAAGTTGTGATGATCCACAAGGCTTAGGACTTTATTATGATAGTCCTGGGAGGTGGTAGCTCAGTGGTGTAGACATTTGACTTTGGATCAGAGGGTCACAATTTCAAATCCCACCACCAACAAGCTGCCACGGCTGGGCCCCTGAGAAAGGCCCTTAACCCTTAACTGCTCAATTGTAAGTCACTCTGGATCAGAACGTCTGCCAAATGCCATAAATGTATATAGTCAGGACTGCAGATGCCATGAACAGGTTTGCACCCAAGTCTCCATCAGTGAATAGTTGATACCTTTAACAAAATAGACTTCATGTAAACACTATGCTGAATTTCCTGCTTACTCAACCATCATTTTTGTTACTGTATAGTATACAGTTTTATTATTTATATATAATTATTTATAATTACCCTGATTTATTTGAATTAATTATCTGGTGACTCCCAGATGAGGGAAGATATTCTTTTGACTGTAGTTACTCTTAATTTTTTTATTCGTGTCATTTTCCATGCCATCATTGCCTCAAATTTCCTTAATAAGAAAAAGAATTCCTCAAATCTATTTCTTTAAATGTATATGTTATTCCAATTATACATCTTTAACTGACTTCTACACAACGAAAACTAAGAAACATACTGTACTATATGTATGACTGTGCATGTGTGTGCACAGAGGTATGCGCTTTTCCTAAACCGCTTTCAGTGGAAGCATTCATGTTCCTTGGAAAAGCTTGTGTGGAACACTTGGAATGTGCTTCTCGTTTGATCTCCCTCTCTCTCTCTCTCTCTCTCTCTCTCTCTCTCTCTCTCTCTCTTTCTCTCTCTCTCTCTCTCTCTCTCTCTCTCTCTCTCTTTCTCTCTCTCTCTCTCTCTCTCTCTCTTTCTCTCTCTCTCTCTCTCTCTCTCTCTCAACAGTAATTTATAGTAATGGACAAGACATCTAGTTTATACAAAATGTAAAAATTTGGTAGATGAAAGACACACACAATGCATAATTGGCACATGAATTATGCAGTGTATGTGTGAGGGTGGGTGTGTGTGTGGGGATGGGGGGGGGGGTCTGCTTGAGTGAGGCCCATGTGTTATAGTTTGACTGATCACAGAAGTTTTCGTAGAAATTGGACTTATCCATGGAATTTGGTTTCCTGGCTGTAATATTGACTTGGTCGTTGCTACTTTCCCAAAGTGCAGACTGTTTTACTACCTCATGCGAGTGTACAAAACCAACAGTGCATGTAATTACTCTGACTATCCCATGTGGATAGAGTGAAAACAAAAACTAAAAAAAAGCACATAAACAAGATGCTAAATCCTCAGCTAGTTATTGCATATAAATATCATCTCACAATTGCAAATCTCACAAAATAAATCTGCATTTACATGTTTGTTGTTTAAAATATATTTACCTAAAAATATATTAGGCATCTAACACTAAATATAACACAAAAATAAAAAGTCACAATGTTCATCGATATTAAGAATATAAAATAAAACTTCACTTACATTTATAAAAAAAGCTACAGTAAAACTGCACTCATGCAAAGTTATCATGACCGTTAATATTAACAGAAAACTTTCAAGAAAACCTCATTTTAAACACTTGATATCTGAGTGACAACACAAGTCTTGAGTTCAGTGGTCCTTTTTTCAGACAGACATTAAAGCTAAGTGCCCATATACTGTGATAAATGATCATGCATGCTGAATCACCACCTTATCTGCTCTAACATGAGGAGTGTTTGAACTCTCTTTGATCCTCAACGGCCTCCTTTGTATTTGCTCTTTTTGTATTTGTTTACCTAGATTGGGATAGTGTGGTTAACCCAGTGGAGAAGGCAGAGCTGAAGCTGTTAACATCTATCAGTTGGGGAGTGGTTAAGTTGTTAAAGGGAATCATTAATACAATGACAAGCCAAGCTGGTGCGATAAACAGTGTGTTTATGTGTGTGTGTGTGTGTGTGTGTGTGTGTGTGTGTGTGTGTGTGTGTGTGTGTGTGTGTGTGTGTGTGTGTGAGAGAGAGAGAGCTTCCTGCTATGATGCACACCAGATATATAGTAACATAGTAGCACGCAATACTACAGAATGTGCCAGAAACTCTCAGCTTTTTTTTAGAGTGTGTGTTTGTGGGGGTGGGTGTGGATGTGCGTGTGTGTGTGTGTTTGTGTGTGTGTGTGTGTGTGTGTGTGTGTGGTTGGTGGTTAACATTCGAGTAGCAAAATGAGATGCAGTCAGCTGTTTAAGTTCTTGTTGAGCACAATGAACAATAAAGAATGCAACACTCTCCATTTGATGCACAAGGTTTTTAAAAATATATATATTTATATATATATACATTTTTATATATGGTATAAACATGCACTATTTGCAGTAATTAAACTGATCATATATAATTTAATTGTCTTTAATGTCTTTTATTGTTTTTAATATCTTTCGAAGAACCTGTTCAAAGAATTCACTTCCTCTCTAGTGTGAGAATGCTCTTCACAGATACCAAATTATTTCTGGCGAGGTTTAGAGCCATCTTAAAAAAGGAAATTAAAGGCTTCACATTTTCATTGGTATTCGCATATACCTGCTTCTGAAATTAAGATAATTTCTCATCTATGCATGACTATTAGTCTGCCCTCTAAATGCCTTATGTCTTCACGGATGTGTGTAGTGAAGCAGACAGAGGGCGTCATATGTTTATTACTACACCTTTGAGAAAGCGATGACATTATACGCTTTCTAAGAATTACATGGTTGAGTAAAATAAAAGTTTTGCAAACTTTTTTGGCAACATCAAAAAAAAATTTATATTTATGAATGCAACAAAAAATAAAGAACGTAAAAACTTTTTACCAATGACAAATTTTACTTTATTGCATGGTTTCTAATTATTTTATTTAGAATTGTTTTAACTATATTAAAATGAAAAAACAATCCAAACTTTACCTCATGTGACAGGGTAGATTGGCCCCTCCCTGCATGTTCAGGCTGTGTTGTTCAGCAGGTGGTAAATTAGAAGTCAAATTCGTTTTAGTATTTAAATGCCTAGAAAGGAAGTGCAGAAAGGTCAATTAAATCTTCTTTTTGTCTCTTGTTGTGCTTGTTCCTTGTCCAAGTTGCAGGATT